>LPNX010805235.1:277939-317006 GCA_001517045.1 Pseudotsuga menziesii
ATTGTATGTACCAGACCTTGCAGAAAATTTTCTTCCAGTCTATTAGATGACCCATAGAGGAGAGGTAAAGAGAGTGGCCTTCACTCCAAACATGGTAGAGATTTAAGAAATCTCAATAGACCAAGTCATTGCAATTGGGTATGCAGATCATCACCATGAGAGGATGTACAAGTTTTCTAACTTCCTCCCCTCTTCCAAAGACCAAACACTTCTCTCACATGCCAATGAGGTTTTGAAGCTATGGAATGAGGAGTTTGGTGACATGAACTACAAGTACCTCTAGGAACTACATAGAGATGATATGGTGGAAGGACTTCCACAAATCAGATCATCAAATGGAGAATGCATTGGGAGTGTAGTTGGGAAGCATCCTAAGAAAAGCTATGAGATGGGGAAGGAAATGAGAGAAACAAAACCACTTGGGTTGGTGCATTCATATTTGATTGGTCCATTTCCCAATCCATAATATGGTGGATCAAGGTATGTCCTTACATTCATAGATGATTACTCTTGATTTTGTTGGGCGTAGTTCCTCAAATTGAAGTCCGAGGTGTTTGAAAACTTGAATATTTGGAAGGCATTCGTACAAAATCGGAGTGCACATAAGATTAAAGTACTTAGGACTGATAATGGGAAGGAGTATGTAAGAAAGAACCTACAGAATATTTGTGAGGAGTATGGCATCCAAATGCAACACTCAACTCCCTACACACCACAACAAAATGGTATGGCCGAGAGGAAGAATAGATCTCTCAAGGATATGGCCACTTGCATAATAGAAGCAAGGGATACAAGTCCCAAGATATAGGATGAGGCCATTAGTTGTTTTGAAAACATACAAAACAGAGCCTTCCATAAATCAGTAAAAGGAAAGACACCTTACGAGGCATGATTTGGCCAAAAGCCAAATGTCTCAAATTTCAGGATTTTTGGAACTAGAGCATGGGCTAGAATCCCTTCTAAAAAGAGGAAGGACTTGCAGCCACAAATAAAGGAGTGAATTATGGTTGGGTATGGTGAGTATAATAAAGGATACAAACTATTTGACACTTCCACTTGCAATACATTTGTTGAAAGAAGTGTGAAATTTGAAGAAGAGCCAAGTCTTGGTTTCGAGCTTGCAACGGGGGAATGCTCCTCTCCTCAACCATTCGAATATGTAAGTGATGATACATGATACATTTTTTATGATATGTATGATATAAATATGAATGAATATGATATTTATATATATGACTCACCATCAAGTCCCAAGTGGGATGAAAAAATAATTCAAGTTGCTAGGGAATTGGTAGGTAATCCCCATGAGCCCATGAAGACTAGATCACAAACTAGTAGTGCTTCCTTTGCAAGTGATGGTTCTCTTGCTGAGCACTGTTATATTATGGTTGGGAATGATCCTTATACATATTAGCAATCTTTTAATTACCCAATATGGAAATCATCAATGGAAGAATAATTTTAATCCCTCCAAGAGAACAAGACATGGGAATTGGTTCCCCTTCCTCCTAGTAGGAAGCTTGTTCAATGCAAATGCATTTTTCGAACCAAAATTTATTATGATGGTTAATATCTGAAACATAAGGAAATATTAGTTGCTAAGGGGTATTATTAATTCCATGTTGTTTATTACACAGAGACCTTTGCCCCAGTTGCAAAGATGGACTCCATAAGACTAGTTCTTGCAATGGCAGCTAGTAAAGGTTGGCAAGTTCACCACATGGATGTTAAGAGTGATTTATTGCATGGTGAGATATAGGAAGATATCCATATGCATAAACATGAATGTTTCCAAGAGTATCCTTCATTTTTATGTAGTTTGAAGAAATCATTGTATGGACTCAAGCAAGTTGTCAGGGCTTGGTATGAAAAAATGGATGCTTTTTTTCTCTCTATTGGTTTCACTAGATGCAAATTAGAACCTAATGTGTATTTCAAGAAAAATGGTGGTATTTTTCAGGTTATTATTCCTTATGTTGATGAAATTCTCATTACAGCTATCTGCACCAATTCAATTGGCTCAATTAAGTCATCTTTGCATCGTGAATTTGCCATGACCGACCTAGGATTGCTAAGGCAATTTTTGGGCTTGGAAATTGAGCAAAGTGAAAGGGGAATCAAGATGAGAGAACCATATTATGCTTCATACATTCTAAATAATTTTAACATGGCTGAGTGTAAGGCTGTCAAGTCTCCCTTTCTCTCTGGCGTCAAAATGCATGGATGTAGATATTAGACTCTATACGAAACTAGTGAGAAACTTGCTCTATCTCACTCACACAAGACCTGATTTTTGTTATTCTAAAAGTGATGTAGAAAGACATATGCACCGGCCACATGAGATCCATTGGAGTGCATAAAAAATAATTCTTAAGTATGTCCAGGGTACAAAGAATTTTGGGGTGCACTACACAGCTAGTTCCTCACTTCAACTAGCTGGATTTTATGATTCAGATTGGGCTGGAGATCCCATGGATAGGAAGTCAACTTTAGGTTTTGTATTTATTCTTGCTGAAGGTACCATTTTCTGGTCAAGTAAGAAACAACACACCATTTCACTTCCATCAGCAGAGGACGAGTATAGGGAAACAATTAATGCTGCTACACAGTGTGTTTGGTTGCAGGGAATTCTTCGGGAATTTGGTGTCACAATTGATTCTCCAACGAATATTTGGGTGGAAAATAAAAATTCCATAAAAATATCTACTGATACTATTCATAGGCATAGGAAAAATCATATTGAGATACAGATGCATTACATTTAGGGCTCAGTGTATGACAGGGTGATCTCACTGTAGTATTGCTCATCCATCGAGCAAATGATGGTAATACCTTCACAAAGAATACCTTCACCTACCTGAGATATTTGCTTGAGGTGAGTGAAGGATGGTAATTTTTCTTTTTTTTTTTTAGGTCCATCCCCATGTCTATTCTTGAGGGAAGGTTTTTTCCCATGAGTTTTTCCTTGTTTTCCTCAGTTCATATGGAGAAATAAATTGTAATTTCTGAATTAGTAATTTTAGGTGACTTGAGCCATTGTTGCCAAGGCCTCCATAATTTTGTGATATGTACTTAGTATTTGGATTAAGGTAGGGTGTTATAAAATTAATCCAACTCATTAGTACCTTAGATACACTACTTAGTTAGTTTTATTGCTTTTTAGCATTAATACACTATGTGGTGGACTAGGGGTGCTTAGTTGGACAAATGCCAAGTCAATTTGGGGAATTCACACCCACGTGAGCACTCGAGCTCAGTCAACCAACCACATGTGCTCCCTCATAATTTTTGGTGCACTCCATTCATTGAATGTGGACAGCTTGGTTGACTTGGAGCACTAGAGGTGGATTTGTCCATTTTTTGCTTGATTTGGTGCATTTAATGCCACCTTGAGACTCTAAACCACCCATATTTCCACACCCATGCATACCAAGGTGTAATAATTGCCCCAAATCATCTCATCCATGTCCAATCAGCAATTCATGTCTTTTTGAGCAGATTTGGGGCGTGATTGGCCCAACTAGGGGGGATTGATGCCAATTTGGAAATTTTGACTTGTACACTCAGATTGGGCTCCTAAAGCCTCACAAAAATTTCCAAATGTAATATAAACCTGATAATAACATGTTTTAATGTTATACAGTTAAAAATTATCCTAGTTCTCTTCACATTTGTGTGTGTAAATTACTTCTCATTTCATGGTTTTTGTTGGTTTTTGCACAAAATTTGATTTGTGAGCTTCACTAACACTCCTAGATTCTCCTGTGGTTCAAATTTATCACAAGAATTTTACTTTAGTTCAAGTTCCTTAATTTACTCTTTTAATTTTTTTTTTAATTTATCTTTACTTACCTTCATTTCATGATATATAGATCTATTTTTATTTTGTTTTATTCATTCATTTATTATTATTATTTTATTTATTTCTTTGACTTACAAGAATTTTACTAAATTTTTTCTAAATTTTTTATTAATCCCCCTGATTCAAAATTGATGTTGATTACCATAAAATTCTCATCGTGACTAGGATTATCAAGGTTCTATGCTTCTTGCTTTCCCTTTTGATAATTCCCACAGGTGGAGAGTGGGTATGACAAATGATCCAATGTTACCTCAATCCACCTACCCTAGGGAGGGCCAAGTGGTTCATGGGGAATAAGGTTGAATCTTTATTACACACCCCCTAGTACAATGTTCATGAGTGACTGACTCGCAGACTACCCTCATGGCACATGCATCTGCTGAATTGGAATTTTCTTCATTCTATTTAAATCTCAACACATTGTCCAATTCACTAGTCTTACAAGTATAATTTTTTAGCCTTGTCACCTAATGTGGATCAATTGAAAATCACAATCCCATCATCTGCACATAAAACATCATCTGCATCAAATGTTATAAAAAATATTTCAAACATAATATGAATACCAAATTTGCATTAACTGTTGAAGGTTTTGGACTCATCTAGAGTCCATGCACGCCATACCTCATGTGCATCAAATGTTATAACCAATATTCCAAACATAGTATGAACCTTAAGTCAACATCAATTGTTGAAGGTTCCCGACTCATCCAGAGTCCATGCACATCATACCTCTTGTGCACCAAATATAATAACCAAGATTTCCAACATGATATAAAATTAGGTGGATATCACCTACCATAGTTTTCAACTTAGCTAGAGTCCTTGTGTACTGACGCCTTCTTGCATCTCATGTTACTACCTTTCTTGTCACACTCGACAGACCATTAGAGCACATGTTAGACATCACATAAACTTTTGTCAACATATATTTACTATAAACATCATCTTTCATTTGCACACCAATCAATCCTCGTAGATAACATCACATGACTCTTCATTTATCATAATATAAATGTACTCATATTTTTACCAATGTTGACATCATTTTCATAATCACTGTAGCAGGGATTTCTCCTTGCTACTAGGGCAGGAATGGCTCCCTTTTTTTTATAGGATAGAAGGGTAGGTTCCTGTGTGTGAAAATGCTGAAAAGAAAGCGGAATGGACAGAAAGCAAAGATAGAAATAAAATAGTGGCCATGAGCCCCTCTGCAAACAATGTTAGGGATTTTCCTTGGCTTCCTGCAAACAATCATTAAGCTACAGTAAACCTGCAAAACATGTTAGAAATAAACCTGCAAGAAAAAATATGAAAACCTGCAAACAAGATATGGGTTAAACAAAAGCAAAGAAATGAAATAAAACACACAAGTATACCTCTTCTCTGGTGAAATGGGGCACCATGCCCTAGCTGGAAGGAAGCACCTCCCTATCTCACTCAGCAATGGAGGAGGAGCTATGGCTCAATAGGGAGAGTGGATGGAGGAGAGAGGGATGTGGGTGGCTTGAGAGGAAAAGGTGTCTCAAGGCATCCACAGGTGGCATAATAGTATGCAAGGGAGGTGTGTGTTTGAGAGTGACCCCCCAACCTCCTTTTATAGCTTTTTTGGGGTTTTAGGGTTTTAAGCCCTTGGTCTGGGCTTTAGCCCCTTTTTTGGGCTTTTAGCCCCTTTCGTTCTAACTTTAGCTCCTTTTAGGGTTTTAGGCTCCTTTGAGGGGTTTTATCCTCTTTTTGGAGGCTTTAGCCCCTAGGAGAGTTATTTAGGCTCCTTTTTGTGTTTTTTAAGCCATTTTCTTCATCCTTAAGCCTTTTTGAGGGTGTGGGGGTCTAATGGAGGGTCGTGAATGGGTGTCCTTGGGTGGTGTAGGCCATGTAGAGGTAAGTGAGGGATTTTTTAGGTTAATAGATTGCCCCCTGATGTGTGAGGGTAGGAGCTCATCGTATGGCCGATGAACATCATAGGATTTGCTACGTAGAGGTGGTGCTTTTGGGACTGGGGCGTGGTGGCTTTTGGTTTTTGTATTAATATGGTTCCCATGAATGGGTGTGATACAAATAATGTGTGACATGTATATGGATGAGGTGGGCATCCCCATGTTCATGACAATGTCAAAATAATAATTTGATCTATGCTCTAAAATACAAGAGCCGATCACATACAACTGATGATACAATGATGGTTTCCTCAATGTGAGGCTGAATACAATGCTGATATGGTACATTGGACCCATGGAATTCTTATGGAATTCTATATCTTCATGACTAATGGTCTGCTGGATCTGGAATAGTACATAAATGTATGGACATTTTGACTAAGAGTCAGAGTCTATGTGGTACAAGTATGCTACATCAATCATAAATCTATATAGAAGCACTGCTGGGGCTTCTGAACACTGTCTCCAACGCAACCCAGAAATCACAAGGGACATAACCTGTTTAGGTCCCTCAAATAGACTCATCAATATGCTAGAGTCAGGTGACATCCAGGGTCTTCAACGAAGTACTGTGCAGACCACACCCTGTATGAATATGAACGGTGTGATGATGTAGTTGGAGTCGAGCACATGAGAAACAACCATCCCTAGAGGCACTAAGGAATCCTCTCAAGTGGGCCAAGGAACTCATCAATGAGGTTAATGAAACCAGGATATAGGGACCTCTGGGTCTATCCTCTGGAATATGTGTGTTGTCATCAACAGAGGGAGACCTGCCCCTAGTCAAGGCAATGATGTTTCCTTGACCAGGAGTGCGAGGGAGATAATCGAAAGGTGTGAGACAATATACGAACTGACCCACTGAATGGGGGGGGGGAGAATTGAACAGGGGCAGGGGGAGTGTGGTAGACTAAAACTTCCTTTGTTCAGAGTATGATGGTAGGGAGGACCAATCAACAAATGAAACTGATTCATGGGAATGGGATCATAACTGTAATACCGGGAATGTCACTGCAAATGGGAAATACTTGGAGGAGGTGGACACTTTTGATATTGATAGGATCCAAGGAAGACACATTGCAGAGTACTCTGAACAAAGGAGACCCATAGGGGGAATGCTGCCAAACTATTTTTTGTGGGGTGGTGTCTAGGGACACCATTGTGGTACGATCTCGTGGATTTTTGGCGATCTTGAGAAGGTAAATGCTCGATGGTGCTTTCAATTTTAGAGAGTCTGAAAGCACGAAGAAGACTCCAGTGGGGACTTTCATTGGTAGTCTCCTGTGCCCGAAAAAGGATAAAAGTATACATAGGAGAGCTCACCCATCCTGGAGGGGATGAGATACTTCTTTACCGTTGGTAGTCCAATCAGGTTGGAAAAGGTTAAACCTATACTGACTAGATGGTCATTTAGATACTTTTACAAGCATCAATGAAACCAAGTTTGCTCGGAAATATTTTCTTGATGAGAAGGCTGGAAAAGAGCTTAACGAAAAACCGTGGTGATCTTTTTCGTAAAGTGCGGCCCCTCTACCCGAGAAAGTGTAAAAGCACGCAGAGGGGAATGGTCTTGGCTTCAATATGCCAAGGAGGTCCTTTTCAATTGATGGTCTACATGGCCCGCAAAAGGAGGTAAATGAAATGATGTCGACACCCTTTCCTATACTTTAGCAAGCGGGAAAGGAAGTAGCTGTGCTCTGCTATATTTTCATTGTTTTAAGGAGTGAGAAAAGATCTTAAAAGAAACTCTAGTACGGTCAACCGGTTGCGGTGGTACAGGAGGTACCCCATGTCGGGATGGTGGACAGTGGTCCAAAGGTCATACGTGTAGTATGGAAGAAGTAGAAGGCTCTCAAACATACCAATACATGCTTGGGATAGATCACGGCAGAGGCTCGCAAGTCGGTGCGGTAGAGGCACGCAAACCGAGGTGGATCTCAAGCAGAGGTCAGGAGAGCGTGTGTGTGTGTTGCGGTGGACGGAATTGACTACATGTGATGTGAGTGCAAGTCTGAGGGAAGTTCTATGCCAAATACATGCAAGAAAAATAAATCATTTTGTGGACAATGGTACAGATATCCGCGTAAGGTGCGATGAATGGAGAAGACAATTTTGTGTTAAAATACAAAATAAAAGTAAAATGGTGACCCTTAATGGGTGGTGGCTTGAAAACCTACATGATTAGCGGTAGGAAAGAGTGATGCAAGTACAGGTTTGCAGACACTTGCATCATGATGTTGTGGCTTGTAAATCTAGGTGACTTCCGGTAAACGGTCCCGAAATTTGTTTGTTAAACATGAGACGATGGTCTCATCAAGAGATGGAAATTTGAGACCGGAGGTGTGAGAGGTGTCTCGAACTAGTTTCGGGTGACTTTGGATTAGTAGCTGATGGTGCTGCCCCTGACTTGTGGTAAATAATGTTAAAAACAAGAAAAGAAAATGAAGCGACTCATTGGTGATGTTAAGCGTAAAATATCTTAAGGTAGATCCCGTTGCGTGGATTCTTCAAGAGTCGACCATCTGAGTTAGTGAAGAGGTATACCCCCTTGCTGAGACGAAGGTCATTGGCAAGGCAGGATGATAGAATTTGGTCTTTCATGGGAAGAACTGATTCCACACTATGGTTTAAAGGGAGTGGGGTAAAACCAAAGGCGGTCTTACATATATCTCTGTCATCGCGTAAGTGGCGTTGGGATAGATCAGGTGGATCTTCCATAACCGATGAGGCAAAAGGGAAATTGGTGCTAGATATCATGAAAATGGTAATGGTTGTGGCTTTGGTTGCCTTGCCTCCAATATCTGTTGGAGGAAGAGGGGTAGGCCTGGAGATGGGAGGAGTCTTTGATGGACCTAGAGGTAGGTGCAACATCATCTTAATTGGATGGACATGAGTCAACATATCTTGGGGCCTCAGAGGTATGCTAGGTGGTTCAAGGTACCACATAGGATCTCGCACTATGAAACCTTGTAGATTGCGAGTTGCCAAGACATACTTACTCACTATCTCAGATGGTAGGAAAAATAAAGGGAAAAGGAAAAGGAAAAGGAAACGGATCATGTTGAGCGGGAATGAACCCCAATGTTTCCCTGGTAACTGAGGTTGAGGTTGCAACTGAGGTTGCGGCTGTGGCTGGGGGAACAATGGAAGAGACATGTCTGATGGACCATTAGTGATGGTGGAGACAATAGGGTCTGTAGAATTGGACATCATGTAAATGGACATGGTGTCTGAAGAAGGAGGTGGGAGGTGAAATTCTTCGATCAAAGTGATCTCAGATTCAAGAGAATGTTGTCAGAGGGCGGCTAAAGCCATTCTGAACTTGCGTAAGTCTTGGCAGTGGTGAGAGTAGTGTCCATACAATCCGCAAAGGGAGCAAGCATGGTTTGTTCTCAATGCCTTGTTCCTTAATATTGGTGCGGTTGGGAGTTCAACCATGGGGATGTTTTCGCTTGTATCCATGGCATCCAAATGCGCATAGATCATGGGGATTTCAGGGCAATTCTGAGTTGGATGGATTGTTGCTCACAGACAACACAAGGTGGAACTTGTTGTGGCTCTATGGTGGATTTGGCGTTGTTGCCCCTAGCCCTTTTTGGGTGGGGTGGTGCAAGTGTGAGTGAAACAGTTGGATTTTGCAGACTAGGTGGAGGGTGAGACTCGACCACGATGGGTTGCATCGGGGTTAAAACAACCTGGGGCATTGCTGGTTGAGCTGGTGGATCAAGATACCACACCAGAATTCCCAATGTAAAGTTGGGTAAGCTTAAGGTGGCCATTACCGGTTTGCTCATGATTCCAAGTGGGGGAAAGAGGAAGGGAATTGTATGGACTGGGGATGAGCCCAGATAACTCCCTGCTGGTTGCATGTGGGGATGTGGCTGTGGTTTCAGCTGCACGTAATGCTGTTGCTGCAGGTGATGTTGCAACTGCGGATGATGTTGTGGTTGGGGCTATAGTTGTGGTTGTTGTTTGGGTGCATCGGTGCTGGATGAGACCATGCACAAGTCCACAATCTCATTTTGTGTTGGTTGTGGTGACACAGAGGGGAAAGGAGCTATCATGGTGGGATCACCAAACAACCCAGGGCCCACATTCAATAATGGGGAGGTTGGTGTGTTGTCAACCATAGTGTTGATTGCAGGGATGACATTAGTGTGTGTAGTCGTCCCTTGTGGCTCAATGGTGGTGATGGTAGGGATAACATTGGCGGGTGTCATTAACCCTTGCGGATCATGATAAGTGAGTTGATCAACCGTCACAATATTCCCTTCATGAGGGAATATCATGAGACAGAAGACAGTTGATGCGGCTGCTCTCATGGCGTACATATAACTTCTTATGAGGAGAAGGTTACAGTCTAGTTGATCATTGATGACCTCTTTGTCGATCATCACTATCTTCCCAGCTAATGTGATGGGGACACAGGGGAGGATTCCTTGGTCTTTAGTGGGATGTCCATCATAAGACCGCAGAGTTGTGGAGGATGGTTGTAGAATTGGTGATCCAAGTTTCTGCAAAACCAGGGTGGACATAATGCACGTGGATGCCCCCTCATCCACTATGCATCGGTGCACAACTAGGTTCTAGATAGACACCGGGATTTGGAAGGCGATGGTGGATGGCATGCAAGGTTCTTCATTCTCCATGTCGAATGTGATTGACTTGGAGTTGGAGGGGTCTACTGCCCCAAAGGCAGCTAGTAAGGCTTTCTGCTGTGTTGGGCATGTTTTAAGTACCTCAAGAGCGGACATGGCAGTTAGAGTTTGGGCCAAATCATCCACAATGCTATAGCTGACTGCAGCTCTAGCCATGGAATTATTGGAAATCCTGCATAGGGGGGCGCGAGAATGGGGGTAACTAAAGAGGTAGGTTGACTCTTTTGGACGTTGATGCTACTCATGTGTTAGCAGGTTCGATGGTGGTACCGTACTGATTCCGTCTGGTTTACATGTTGACCTCTTTAGTCGTCATGGCTAGCAGATGGTGAACACCTGTTTTGGCTATGAGAGGTGACCCTGGACCGTTGGGATTGGGTTGGGGAGGGGGTGTGGTTTCCACCAACCCTTGGACTAGTAGCGAGTTTTGAAGTACCATAGGAGGAGGTCCTTATGGTGCTGGGTAGGGTTGGGCTTGATTTGCAACGTTGGTGACCTGTTGAACCTCATTCTAAATGTCCTACTTAGCTCAACCCATGAGGGGACACTCGAATGTGTAGTGCCCATAAACATCACATAGTGTGCACAGTTGGTTTTTGTGCAATGGGGCGTTGCGCCTTGGTGCATTTTGTCGTGGGGGGTTTTGGGTGGGTCAGTTTGTTGCGGCATTGTTGGGAGGGTTTGGTTGTTGACCGAATCCCTGCTGTTGGTTATTGGCTTGGTTTTGGGGCTGATTATTCCTAGATTTCCCTTGTTGATTGTTGGGGGCAGGCTGGTTGGGATGGTTTTGTTGTGCAAATACTTGTCCCAACGGAGCTGTTGGGGTGGGGGTGGGGGCTTGAACTGGTTGCACTAGTGGTGCATAGTATATTTGTGGGGGTGGCGGTGCCACAAATGTGGAAATTTTCCCCACATACTGCTGTGTTGGCCAAGCCATGGCCTGATTCTGCTACGGTGGTGTAGGTTGTGTGTAGGAAGTTGTTGCTCCGGATTGGGACATCATTCTTGCGTAGTCCGGAGCTTAGTTATGGTAAACAACACTGGCAGTGTTACTTGGTTGTGGTGGAGCTACAAGTGGTTTTGGACGATGCTGTGGCTATTGGGAGACTGAGCCTATGATGCCATCTGCAGCATGGGATGCCCCCATTGCATCACAGTAGGAGGCACTCAGACGGGGAGAGTATGGAATGACAGTGTACAGATATCCAGATTGGGTGTAGATAAGGTCAAACTGTTGGGATTTCAGTATGGCCTTTTCTTCAGATTGGGGACATTCAGATGCAATGTCCTTTGCTACGGGCGGGAGCAGGGTCTTAAGGAACCAATCCAAGAATATCCCATCGTCAAGTTGGATTTTACATAGGCTATGGTGTCACCGCCACTCATGGATATGGTCAATTATATGAGTGGTAGTGTTCTGAAGACAGGATAGTAGGATCTCCACCCCCTCGTCATATCTGACGGGGAGTTGGAAATACTGTAGGAACATGAAATCTAGGGAGTTGAAATCAGGGTACTTGGCTTGTGGTAGCTCAATGTACCATTTGGCCGCAGCACCTATAAGGGTGTGTTGGAATAGACTCAGTCTGATGGAATCGTCTACGATGCTATTTGACGAGAACCATAGATGAAATGTCATTATGTGGTTTTGGGGACATTCCCCTGCTTTGCTTTCAAACTTGGGAATGTTTGATGGTAGCTTGGTTGGCATGGGTGGCCATAAATCTTGGTGGCATATGGGGTCATTTGTTAACCGAGCCAAATAAGGCAGGTTATGATGAGCCATGAATGGCATATTTGATCCCAGGTTGATGTGGGATGGAGCTGTGATGGTGGTGGGGTTTGCAGGTGCATAATGCATCTGCATGGATGGGGGTACTGGTTGTGCTATTGTATATGGGCCAATTCCCCCAAGTGTGGTGGGAGGGACAGTTTGGGTGGAGGGTACATTGCCCCCATGTATGACAGTAGGGGTAACGTAAGTGGAAGATCCACTACCTACCTGTGTGGCAAGAGGGGCAATTTATGTGGAGGGGACATTGGCCCCATGTATGACAGTAGGGGTAACATAAGTGGAAGGTCCACTGCCCCCTTGTGTGGCAGGAGGGGAGTGTATGTGGAGGGGCCACTGCCCCCATGTGTTGCATATGGGCCGGCTTGGTTGGTCACTATGGGTGGTGGCAACTGACTGATGATAGTTTGCATGACTACGCTTGGGCCACCTGTAGGGTTATTGGTGATAGGTTGTGGTGTGGACATGGGTCCACTTGCTATGGTTATGCCAAAAAATGGATTCGGATTTGCACCAGCCATGGGGCTTGATGGTGTAGTATGGACATCTGGTTCAAAATGACATGGGTCTGAATCTAAATCAGAGGCTGTGTGGCCTTTTGATGGTGTGTGAGGTCATCGAGAATAGGCTCGACGGTGTCAGTTCAATGTCCCGAATGGTGGTGGTTCGCCTCTTAGGCATGAGGAAGAGTGTGGAGGATCAATTGTGTTAGATTTTATGTATGAAACTGGTGGGAATGATGTTTGGACCCTGGTTTCAATGGCTTCCTATTGGCTGTAGGTTGTCACTCGGCCACAAAGACTACCAGAAGACAGTGCTTAGCTTTTTACTCATGGGCATTTCTACTCAATCGGTGGGGGTCATTGCCGGTTTCGCTTGGCAATTCCTCTCAGCGGCTAGATACTTTGGGGTTCCCATGGTACTCCTCATAATGAGTTTCTGGGTAGAGCCCAAGTACTTCCCATGGTTGAAGTAGTCAGGGAATTATGTCCTCAAAGATTGCAGATTGATTGGACTTAGTGTAAATTGATAAATTTTAAGGTTCTCTCAGCGTCATGAACTGAGTTGGGTTGATTACTTGGTATGGTGTATTTGTTTTTCTATCTTTCTAGTATTTGGTAGCTGCAAATGGTTTATGAATTCATCATATTGTGGTAGAGTTCATGTCATTGTCTATGCAAGCAGTGGATAATCAGAAATTTGTATACAGATACATTTTTAACCCTGAATGTTGATGGCCTAACTAGATGACTACCTCACACTGATATTCCTCTTCAACCAAGAGAAGGTGCTGGGATCTCAACACAATGGGACTAATCCCATTTTCTAGATCCACAGGTCACCTCCCAGATGCAAGGTTGGTCAACAAGGAGGACGCTTAGCACCATGAGAAGGCCTCCTTCTCTACCCCCTCTACCTTCCTGGTCATCCGGTCTTAATGGTTTAGAACAATATTCAGTGAAGGGACTAGGACTATATGAGCTTTCCCTTCGTTGTATCCTAGAATACCCTGGAGGGTGATTACTGGGTAGAGGAGGAAGGGTAAGCAATACTAGTAATTTTATTTTCAATTTTAGTTAAGCTACATTCATTAAGCCATTAAAATTTGTTTGGAATTTATGCAATGTTTGTACAGGAAATTGCAGTAAATTGTAACAGAAACTGAAATTGAACTACTATGTTGGACAGAGGTAGCTAAGCCGCACTGACAATCCCTATTAAACTAAAATTTAACCTCTGATTGATATACCACACATTTCTGGACAAATTTGGCAAGGGGGTCGCAAACGTTTTCCAGAAACAGGCAAGGGGGTCACACAGATTTCACAGACAGAAGCGGTTTGTGTTTCTAAGTGAAGTCACACCTTTCAGGGGTTTAAGGGTGACCTGATCATTCCTGTTAGGCCAAAAAGAGTGACGTCATCCCCTGTTCAGGCTCAATAAGTGCGACCTGCCCCAGATTTGGAGTTTTTCTGAACCTGTACTGTGGCCAAACTGACTCAGATTTTCCTTGCAGAGGCTTTGGCAATAATAAAAATAGGAAATAAACTAGAATTAACCTAGATCTGATAGGAAATTTTAAAAACTAGGGCATAAATTGAAAAAACTTGAAATTTTAAAAATCTGGACCAAGGATCCTGTGGGATCGACTTGGTATGGTCTCTAGTTCTGTAGCAAGGATTTCTCCTTGCTACAGGGGCAGAAATGGGTCCCTTCCAGGGATGATTTTAGGGGCGAATTTTAGCCCAGTGGGCTATTTTTCCATGTTTTTCTCCCAAAAACGATTCGCCATTTTGCATTTTTTGAAGCCCTGTTTCGCCCAACTTTGATGGGGTAAAATTTTTTCACCCTAAAAATCGCCAAATTATTATATAAATGATATAAAATCCTTGGAAATTAAATTATTTTTTGAAAAATATCACCAATCATTTTATAGTTGTTGTTTTAAGGATTGGTAATATTCGCCAACATTTATACACTTTTAAATAAGTATGGTTCCTTAAAATCATCCCTGGTCCCTTCTATCTATAGGACATAAGGGTATGTTCCATCGTGTGAAAATGCTGAGAAGAAATCAGAATGGACAGAAAGCAAAGATAGAAAGAAAATAGTGGCCATGAGCCCCTTTGCAAATAATGTTAGGGCTTGTCCTTGGCTACCTGCAAACAATCATTAAGCTACAGTAAACCTGCAAAACATGTTAGAAATAAACCTGCAAGAAAAAATATGAAAACCTACAAACAAGATATGGGTTAAACAAAAGCAAAGAAATGAAATAAAACACACAAGTATACCTCTTCTCTGGTGAAATGGGCCACCATGCCCTGGCTGGAAGGAAGCACCTCCCTATCTCACTCAGCAATGGAGGAGGAGCTATGGCTTAATGGGGAGAATGGATGGAGGAGAGAGGGATGTGGGTGGCTTGAGAGGCAAATGTGTCTCAAGGCATCCACGGGAAGCATAACAGTATGCAAGAGAGGTGTGTGCTTGAGAGTGACCCCCAACCTCCTTTTATAGTTTTTTTGGGGTTTTAGGGTTTTAAGCCCTTGGTCCGGGATTTAGCCCCTTTCGCTCTAAATTTAGCTCCTTTTAGGGTTTTAGGCTCCTTTGAGGGGTTTTAGCCCCTTTTTGGAGGCTTTAGCCCCTAGGAGAGTTGTTTAGGCTCCTTTTTGGGGGTTTTAATCCCTTTTATTCATCCTTAAGCCTTTTTGAGGGTGTGGGGGTCTAATGGAGGGTCATGAATGGGTGTCCTTGGGTGGTTTAGGCCATGTAGAGCTAAGTGAGGGATTTTTTGGGTTAACAATCACAACTACTTATTATTGGACCATACATCAGGTGATTATACTCTTAGTTATTTTTATTAAAAAGATATGTGTTCACACATGTATTAGTCATCTTAAACTAGATTTCCTCAAAAAATAAGTTCATAAATATTTTTCATGCTCAACCTGCCTATAACCAGGTCATTCATCACCAAATTCCCTCAAATACTAGTTATCCTAATTTCAAGAGTCAAGATAAAAACATTGTACTACATACATCCCCACTTCAAGAAAATTCTACCCTAAGTTATGGATATTGTCAATGTATTTCTAATATGTCATCCCCAATCGTAGTATTGGGACTATAACTATCCTTGATTTTATATCATCATACATGAACCATGCCATGCTAGTTTACACAAAGACAATAAACAATATACCTTAGTATCTAGTTTTCATTTCTTTTATACATAATGATTTCATTCGATTACTTTTCCCATCCCTAAATGGGGAATTACATACTCCCCCTCTTTAGGAAACTTTGTCTCATAGTTAAATTTTATTGTATATTCAATGCTAGGTTTGCTTTGTTTTCACATTTAAGTCATTATCCCATTCTACTATATTTTTTATCAAATGGTCATTCCCATAAGCACTAGATATTCTACCATTATTGACTTTTATGTTCCAAACAATAAGGTTACGACATATTGTCTTTAATTCAATAGTAATTTCACATAATGTAAATCCAGTAATACTTTCAATAATTTCCAATACTAACCTAGATTGGTAATATAAAGAGGCAAACCCTTGGAGTACCTAAAAATATTGTACAAATGGTAATCATGACTCTAAGGCACATGGTATAATTTACGATGTTTATTTGGATTTACCACAAGGAACATGCATCCTGTAGAAAGAGGTAACAAAATACAATTTATGAAACAAAGGAACAAAGTGCAAATCAGAAATGAGAAATAATGTACATTCTACGGAAATAAAGAGATTTTATTTATTGATGGGATGCTTAGCATCTTTTTATAGTAGCATAGATACATATGTCCTGTCTATCAATCATTTAAAAAATGTAATATCAAACATTGATTTATCTATACTATTTATTTATTTATTTATTGAGGATTTTTAATTTATTTATTTGATTTTAATTTATTTATTTTATAAGTAGATTTGTTATTTTTAAACGTAACATTACATAACTTTCATTTCATTGGGTTATGTTAGGTGACAACATCTTGTCCCATACTCCGATGATAATTAAAGAACCTATTGAAATTATGATGACAAAACTTAGCCTTATAATTTATTTGTATTAAGGGATGCTTCTCTTCCTAGATTGCACTTACATGATACACATTTATTGTGAAGATTTACTTTTTAGTTTAATTGTCATTGTTCCAAATTCAAAATAAACAATTATATATTGTGTGTCTATTTATTGCACTTTATGGAACTTAACTTATGGCTATGGGTGTTCCTCCATAAGTTAATTGGTTGTTCTAGTTAACACGTGGACAAATTTAACTTATGAAATATTGCTTTTCAGTTTTTTGGTTTATTTTAAGACCATCTATATTAGTATAATTTGGTAAAAGTGAATATATAAACTCAAATTTATCTATTAAAAATATAAAACTTAAAATTTGTGAAAACTAAACCACTTTTCCCCGAGGGGTTTTAGCTGACTTTAAAAACACACCCTTTGTGGTTTTAGACCACTTCAAAAATAATTTGCCTTTGAAATTTCAAAAAAGTGAGTGGATCAAGATAAAAATTTATCTATATAAATAAAAATAGACTTTCCACTTGCCATAAGTTAAGTTAAACCATTGTGTTAGTTAAAAAGTGTACAAACTCAACCAATTTCCTCCAAGATATTTTATCCCACATTAAAATGATTCTACAAGTTAATTTAAATGGTTGTGTTGGTTAAAAAGTGGACAAACTCAACCACTTTGCTCCAAGAGATTTTATCCCACATTAAAAGGTTTCCTCTAAGTGTTTTATCCCACATTAAAAACACTCTATCTTGAATTTTCCACATTAAAATGTTTGATTTCATCATTGTACCTAGTTCCTACTCTATAAATTGTACCCACACCTACATAGGTATGTAGATTCTATAGATTTCCTGTAAGGTGCAATAACTCTCAAATTACATAATTTGATTTGAGGAAGTCAACTCCAATCCAAGAAGTCAACATGGGATTGACTAGATCAAGTGTAATGGGACATGGGCCATGTGTTGCCACATTATAAAATCTAGTTACTCCATGACAGTCTTCAACAAAAGTCTCTATAAATCCCCATCCCTCAAAGGATAAAGGAAAATCATGGTAAACAACCCCAAATCCATCATAACCTATAGCGTCATAGTCTACACAATCACGGGTCACCATAAGAAGTCAAATAAGTAATCATGTGAATTGAATCTCATAGGTGATAAAAAATAGGTGCATAATGATCAATAGGAAAACAAGAAATCCCTCTCTAATGAGCCAACTATTCGATTTTGCAACGGAAAAGTGTTGTGCATCAATGGATTCCCTAGTCTCTAGTAGCAATGAGGGGGATAAGGGAGGATCCTTGGCAATATTTTCAAATTAGGAAGAAACCATGGTGAAAGGTATTAATATCTCTTTTTATGCATGACACACATGGGAGTACTAAAGATAGGGAAATTCACATAACAACAAACTAAAGTTTCTAGCATGGTTGGGTTGGTTGAGGGTGTGATATATGCCCACAAAGTGGGTTTGAATGTAGAAATATATATCAAGGTTATTTATACTAGTCAAATTGGTTTAAGGTATCCGTATTTTTATGTAAATGGGGCTTTCAGAAAGTATTTTGAGCACGGTTCCTCTGTAAATCATTTTGTAAAAAAATGTTGGTGTATTTGTAACTTCGGAAGATATTCTGATGTGTATTATCATTATATTTTGTTGTAACCCCATTGGGGATGTGTTTACCCCCTTTAGGTATCTCTTAATTTTGTCTATACCTTTAGGTACAAACTCTGTTGTAATTCAAGGAAATACTTCCCACTGTAACATCATGTTATGTGTATTTGGAGTCTCTCTGGGAGAAGTCGTCCTAGTTAGGGTAGAGAGAGAGAGAGAGAGAGAGAGAGAGAGAGAGAGAGATATGAGTAGAGATATATATCTAGTGAATACTTCTTATAACTCCTTTTGATCATATTACTATTCTGAGGAAGTTTGCAGGGTCTTCTCCTTTATGGTTTCGCTGGTAAAAAGATTTGTGTCTCGTGTATCTTTTATATCTTATGCATCTTGCTGTACTTGTTATTATTTGAGATAAATATCCTAGATAATTTAATTGTATTTAAAGAAAAATTAGCATGGTATCAGAGCCTCTCTAAAAGAAGGCGTCGTACAGCTACAGAAATTAGGGATTCCTAGTTCAATATGTTCTCTCACCTCAGTAGGGTGCATCTTTTGGTGGAAGCAATTTCAGAATTGGAGAAGTTTCATTTTTGACCCTATCACTAGTGCCGAGAGGAACTAGGGTATCAAATTTTAAAGGCTTCCCACCTGATTTTTCAGAATGTTACCTAACTGAGAAACACATCTCAAGGAGGCGCATCTTTTTGTCCAAGTAGAATTACCAAACTCCAAGTTTGGAAAATTAGGGTTTCTTTGACAAACCCTAGGTTAGGAAGCTCTAGAACCAGGTCAGATGCCTCAAATTGGTAAGATATAAATATTATCTATTTCCATTTGAGGTTCTCATTTGAAAAGATGACTCACCATACTCAGCTTGAGAAGAAGGTTGGAGGGGCCGATAACTTCTGAGCATGAAAGTACATGATCTCTCTTATCCTTGAAGAAAATGACTTGGATCAGTTTATCACTAAAGAAGTTCTAGAACCAGAGGGAGATGAGGATAAGCCTACTCATAAGAGAAGCATGGATAAGGCTAATAGAATCATTGCGGATTCTATTAAGGATCACCTCATCCCCCATATGTCTACATTCAAGACATTGAAGGAAGTGTATGATGCTTTGGCAAAGGTGTTTAAAGGAAAGAACATCATCCAGAATATGACTTTGAGGAACCAGATGAAGAATGTGAAGATACCAAACTCCAATACTATATAGTCTTACTTCACACAGGTTTTCAAATATAAGAACAACTTGAAGTGGTTGAAGAGAATGTCGAAGAAGGATAAATTGTAATGACTACCTTGAATGGTCTCCATAGATAATGGGACTCATTCATTCAAGGAATTTGTGCAAGAAGGAGGCTGATATATTTCAACAGACTCCGAGAAGAATGTGCACACGAATAAGCTCGACTCGTGACAAGAGAAGAGAAGATGGGAGCAATTGAAGATCAAGCTCTCACAATTCACACCAGGAAGAACTTCAAGAAGAAGGAGAAGAAGGAGAAATTTAATCACAACAAGAAGAAGGACAAGAAACCAAAGAATTCCAAGAGAGTCACTTCAAATGTTTGATGCTACAATTGTGATGAAAAGGGACATTTTGCAAGAGATTGTACCATCAGGAAAATGAGACACCATGCTCATATTATCATATACGATGAACCAATAAACACAATATTCATACAGGAGAAGGATGATTTAAATGAAGAGTATGTGCTAATATCAACACTTACTGGCACTATCTCACATAAAATAAATGATTGGCTTGTGGATAGTGGAGCTTCTAAACACATGAGAAGATACAAGGGATCATTTGTAAATATGTATGAGCATGAGTCACCTCACAAAGTGAAACTTAGGGATGAGTCTACAAGATATACATGTTGCATATGGCGACATCGAGAAATACAAGGCAAGCTTTGTAACACAAGGATTATGACAGAAAGAAGGCATAGACTACGAAGAGACATTTTCACCTGTGGTGATGTACATTTTCATTAGGACCATACTTGCTTTAGCAACATTTATGAAATGGAAAAAACACCAGATGGATTTCAAGACAACTTTCTTTAATTGTGTATTGTAGGAGGAAGTGTACGTGGAACAACCATTGGTATTTGAAGCACATGAAAGGAAGATCCATGTGTGCAAATTGAAGAAAGACTTGTATGGATTGAAAAAATAATCAAGGACATGGTATGGAAGGATGGAAAAATTCTTGATGAGCTTGGGATTTACCAAGAGTAAAGAGGATTCCAACCTCTACTTTAAGGTGGAAGATGCAAGATGTGTGATACTCTTGCTATATGGTGATGACTTGTTTCTGATTGGCAAAGAGGAACTCATTACATATGAAAGGAAAAGACTTGATACATATTTATAAATGAAAGACATAGTTAGGAATGGAGGTGTGGAAGAGTGCATATGGAATATTCCTTGGGAAAGGGAAGTATGCAGTGGATATTTTGAAGAGATTCGAAATGTTGGAGTGCAAGGCAATAACCACACCTATGGTATATAACTTGAAGATTCTAAGTGATGCTTCATTTGAGTCGGTTTATTCCATGATGTATCTTCAGATAATTGGTTGATTGATGTATATAACGGATACAAGGCAGACATATGCTTTGCATTGAACACCCTGAGCCAATTCTTGATGGATCCAAGACATGTTCACCTGATAGCTGCAAAGCATGTTCTGAGGTGCCTAAAAGGTACAATGGATTATGGGCTCAAATATGATGCAAATAAGAAGATTAACCTACATATTTATGTTGATTTAGACTGGGTAGGTAGTGCCAATGGCAGGAAGAGAACCACAGGTTGTTTCTTTGGTTTGGGATCTATCATGATCTCCTAGTTTAGCAGGAATCAATCATGTGTGGCGCTACGTATAGTCGGGGCGGAGTATGTTGTCACTTTCTCTACTAGTTGCGAGGCAGTGTGGATGCAAAAGCTACTGTCTGACGTATTTGATATATAATTGGATGTGAATTGTATCTTCTATTCCAATCATATTTGCATGAAGCTGTCAGAAAACCCAATGTTCCATGACAAGTCGAAGCACATCGAGATCAAGTTCCTCTATATCAGGGATATGATGTAGAGAGGAGCAGTGAAGATCCAACACATGGAAATAGAGGAGAATATAACCGATGCTTTGACCAAGCCTATAGTGAGAATGAAGTATGAGTACTTCATAGAAATACTTGGTGTGATCTTGATTGAGATCCCTCAAAAGAGGGAATGATGTGTTGTATCATAGCTAGAGAGACAAATTGTCTGAGCATAACATCTTGACAAAGCTCGTAGGTTTATTATATGTAATTAGTCCTGTAGGTTATCCTTGGATAAGTCTTGGAGAAGCTCATAGGTTATCCATGGATGTAATCAGTCATGATGTGTTCTATGCTAGAAATAACTTATGCATGATATATCACATGGGAAATGAGACAAGTTGTCATAGAGGGAAAAATCCTAGTGATGCAGGATGCTCGAACGTAATTAGCCCTGTAGGTTGCACTCGAATGTAATCAGTCCTAGCGAAGCTTGCAGGTTATCCTTGGATATAATCTCTCCTTTGACAGGTTATTTGAGTGTTAAATGAGAGATAGAATGGTGTGAAGGTTACTCGAATGTAATATGCTCTGTGGTTTATCCGAGTGTAAAACAAGACCTGTCGTGGTACGCAGGTTACTTGGATGTAATATGCCCTGAAGGTTGTATGAACATAAAAGATCCTAGATGCAGGTTGTTCAGATGTAATAAGTCCTTGAGGTTTACCAGCGCATGTAAAATATCTTGATGTAGCAGGTTGTTGGGTCGTAATCCATCCTTACATATATATATATGTGTGTGTGTGTGTGTGTTCCCATGTTGAGATGATAAGGTCATGAAGAAGGAGAAGTGCACCTAGGTGGTTATACTTATAGAACACAGGTTGACCGTGCAGAGACGTAATGCTATGATTGCTCCTAGGATATTCTCACATAGTAGAAGCTGTAGGTTGTCGTAATGATGTGAAAATTATTCTAGCCTACTACTATGGTGAAAGAATGCAAGTTGTTTGCATCTAAATCTTCATTCTTTGTTTGTTTTGTGCATGAAAATAGAGATTATTTTCATATGATGAAATGAAGGTAGGAGATGCATATTATTGTCATCAAATTGGAAATAAGGTCTTGAATCATTCCTATGAGATTCCTTGCTCGAGATGAGATGAAGACCTTGATGAGGACTAGGCCTACACCCACTCTAGTGAGGGTTGACTCCATAGAAAATTGCGATGACAGATTGTACCGATCAATGATCAATTATAAGAAGATGATGGAATAATCTGTGATCATGACTCTATGAATCCGTGATGATGACCCTACGATGAATACTTGACCAACTATGTTGATGACTGTGAATAGTGATAATACCTACCTAGTTAAGAGGGAGTGGTTATGTATTTGTAACTTTAGAAGATATTATGATGTGTATTATCATTGTATGTTATTGTACCCCCATTAGAGATGTGTTTACTTCCTTGCAATATGGATTAATTGTGTCTAGACCTTGAGCTATAACCTCCGTTGTAAGTCAGGGAAATAGTCCCTAGTGTAACATCATGTAATGTGTATTTCAAGTCTCTCTAGGAGAATTCAAACCTATTAGGGAAGACATGTGGGCCCTAGTCTTATTTTTGGTTAGTGAATTGAAAGGGTACAAATAGTGAGGTTCTCTCCCTCATTTATACACACCTCACACTCTCAAGTTTGCATGAGAGAGAGAGAGAGAGAAACAAAGGAGGAGAGATAGATAGCTAGTGGATACTTCTTATAAATTATTTTGATAATCTTACTATTCTGAGCAAGTTTGTGGGGTTTTATCCTTTATGGTTTCCCCGATGAAAATATTTGTATCTTGTGTATCTTTTATATCTTATGCATCTTGTTGTACTTGTTATTATTTCAGATAAAGACCCTAGATAATCTAATTATATCTAAAGAAAAACTAACAAAAACTTGGGCATCACTGTAGGTGGTTCGATGTTTCACTTCTAAATCTTGAATTATCTAAAAACATTTGTGTTCTTGAAGGCCCGGGGTGAAGGTAACATCACCACATAAGAAATACTTTAGTCCCTTGAACCACTCAATTAGGTGCATCTCCCAAATATTGGCTGGATTTTAGTTTTTTAATTTATCAAGTCTTTTTTTTAGACATAGATGGCTTTAGATGTTCGGATTTGTATCAAAATAGGCTTCATGGGAGGGATCTTGATGATTGATTCTTTGTGAAACATTTTTTTAGTACTTGAGAATTAGCCTCAATGAATGATAGTGGTTGAGTCGTTCAATTACAAGCCTCAAATTTCTTTTACAATTCTACATGTTCTTGAAGGATTGTAGAGAAGGTTATCTCAACACCAAGATTTGGTTTTGTCTATTGAATACCTCAATAATGTGAATCTCCTCAAAATTGTTTTTCTTGGTTATTATATTATCCTTAAATGGTTTCTTCTAAATATTTTTCTCAATAATTCAAATCCACAAATAGAAAAAAGTTTAATGCAATTTCATAGATAGAGAAATAATTTAATTCATTACCTTAGAATTTAGAATAGGCTTATTGCCAATATATTTTGGTATATTTAAAACTCAAGGACTTAAATTATAGACCCACTACCTCTATATTTTATTAGGATGAATGAAAGTCTATTTTAATGTTGTCCTTGAATCCATTAGATATAGAATTGGCTTCAAATTTTAACAACCTTGACTCCTCCACATAAGATTTTTTCTGCCACCATTAGCTCCTCATTAAAAAATGATCTACATTTCCTCTTCCTTATGCATTTATCGTGTGGCACTATTTTTATATAATACTTAATATTGATTACACACACACACACACACACACACACACACACACACACACACACACACACACACACACACACACACACACACACACACACATGGAGTCTACACATAAATATCTATAAATTTATGCAATCTCTTGGCAACAAATAATTCTAGCATATGTAGATTCGAGATTGAAAAACAAAGAAATGAAAAAATGGACATGTTTTTCCAGTTGTAGGCCCATACCATAGGTTTGGCAATCTGAACCTAAAATCAAAGTGGGAAACTCATCTACCACATAGGTTGAAAAATTCATTCGTGCCAAACTTTTTTTAAATTTGAAATGCACATGTGTTCTTATATGAAAACTAATATGTGCATTATTGTACCTTGTATTTTAGTTTCTAAATGGAGGTAAACTACAATAATCACCAATAGCATTGGATGGAAATATTAAATTCTTAAAGTAAAAATGACATTCTCCTTATATTTTATTTTCTATCATTTTAAATAATGTTTTAGTATTACCATTAATTGTTTTAGGATGTTTGAGAGTGGTTCCAACCTCATTGGACTTAATATGAAAAAACTTGAATTTTATATCCCATTTATAATTCAATAAACTTAATCGTTTTCAAGGTTTTAGGATTGTAACGTTTCCATTGGATTCTATTATGTGAGGGTCTGGGATTTGAATTTACTCAAGTGAATCAACCCTATATGTACCTCAATGTTGGTGGTGTTGGTTGTTTAACTCTGTTGTCATGAACTTAGTAAAAATGTACCATTCATGCAAGAATAATTACTTATTAGTCATGGTATGTCTTTTCTACCTTTTTTAATGCTTGGTTTGGGAGGTTACTTCCAAATTGTAGGGTGTCAACTAAAGTACTTAAAGAATCAAGTTTTATATTCATAGAGGAAAGTGCTAGATCTTATAGGTGGGGTGAACATGGTGCTATCGATGAAGAGGATCCCAATATAGACAAAATTTTTGATGGTATGTAGTTATTTGTTAGTGGATGAAGTTTATTGATACATATTGGGTCTTTGATTTTGTATATATCAATGAAAAAATACTCAATATCTATATCCCTCATAATACCTCCCCTCTTTACCTACTCACATCTCTCTCTCTTATCCCCTCTTCTATCACTTTTTCCTTAACACCCCACCTCTCTAACCCCCCCACCCTCTAAAAACACCTCTCTCACTCTTTAATCCCTCTCCTACAGCCATCACTAACATACACCCCTCTATATATCTCTCTCCCCTCATCCACCTACCCCTAACCTGTTCCCCCCCTCTCTCCACACAACCCCTAACCATCCAACTCTCTCTCTCTCTCTCTTTCTCTCTCTCTCTCTCTCTCTCTCTCTCTCCCCCCTCCCAAATTCCATACTTCTAACTCACCTACCACTATACCTAACCTCTCTCTCTCTCTCTCTAATCCCCCCTCTCTCCATTACCCACATCTTCTAATCGTCTCTTTCTCTCTAGACTAATATCCCCACCCTTAACCCCCTCTCTCTCTGTCCCTCCTAAATCCCCTCCCCCTACTGCTAAACATACACAATATCTCTCTCTCACTATAACCCCAAACCCCCACTCCTCATCAATACCCCCCCTCTCTATAACTTACCTAATCCTCCCCAAACCCCTAATCCCCTCGATATCTGTATATTTCTCTCCACCAAAACCCATCCTCCACCCAACTCTCTCTCTCTCTCTCTCTCTCTCTCTCTCTCTCTCTCTCGTACAAGAAATATTGTTCCCTATGATCCAAATTTTTAAATTCCTTTTTTCTCAAGTGATATTGTCCCCTTATTACCTATATTGTGCATGTATATATGAAAAGAAAAATGAGTTTTAACTGGAAACATTCATTCCTCATGTTGTGTGAGTATTTTTTAATGAATTTTTATCCTTCAATGTTGATTTCTACAGTTATTATTTTGAGGGACTTCATCTGTCTCTAAAATATCTTTCCAACGATATTGTATTACTTGCTTAAATATGTTAAGTATCATGGCCATAATCTGCATTTAGTGACTACATATCTTGACAATACAAAATCCATTTCTTATGGGATTACTATTTAAAAATTATATATGAACATTGAAAATATAAAAATATCCTTTTTTCGATGTTCCTAATCTACTCTCCAACACAATTGAAATCATTGAAAACAAATAAATATTGAAGGAGAAATATCAATTTTACTAGTTATGGCTCCAAAAAACAAGAAAATTCCTCTGCAAGCACATTTTCTCCCTGGATTTTATGAATTTATAGTTGCATTTCTTCATGTATTGTTCTTCAAACTTGTGAATTCTCCTAGAAAGGAGTCTTCCTAAAAATCAATTTAACCTCTTTAATTTTCCCAACATGGGATTAACCTAGGTAATTAAATTCACCCAACAAGATAAAAAAATCTCATGGATAGCATGGTTTGGAAAACCATCTTAACTCTCTCTATGCCCTCATAACTAAGGGATCTAATACTAGTTTTAGGTTCCCAATAGGGAAGATAACTATATTTTTCTAAACAAAATCCGAAATACAGAAGATGAGGCACCACAAAGACAAAGAGATCTATTGTCAAAGCTCATTTGTTTCATTAATGTATACACATATAAAAAAATATGAGAATGAACCTTATTTTTAAAATTCCAGTGTGTCTCTTAGACTCCCAATGACTTCACATTTTCTCTCATAAATGTGAATAGTAAATATAATACAATAATATTCCTAATCATATGGATTAGGTTCCCAATAGAATGCACCAAAACAATTGTAAAATGACACAAAATGAAATAACCCTTGATAAATGTCATAATGCAACAAATACATTATGGAATAACTATAATGAAAAATAATCATTCAAGAAAATAAGCACTAAGTAGCATCCCTATTTAGTTTCTTCACATTCTTCGTATTGCAACTATATTTTCATCCATATAAGTCAATATGTTTTCCCATATATTTTCTTAAGAGTTGTTTTAGTTGACATGTTGAATACTATAGAGTTTGATGAAGCCTCTCAAAGTGTCAGTTGTCATCTTCAACAATTTCACTGTCATTTTTTCGACCCAGAACATCCATTTAATATATTTATGTGGGGTATGCTACAAATTAATAAATTATGGATGTATTTTTTTATTAGCTTCTTATTGGGAATATACTATATGGGATTCTGATTTTATGGTTCTCATACATGAATTTTTTTTTTATGGAAGCAATGTCAATAGGCATTGATATTCAGGCAAAAATAATAAATTATGGATGTATTTTTTTGTATTAGCTTCTTATTGGGAATATACTATATGGGATTCTCATTTTATGGTTCTCATACATGATTTTTTTTTTATGGAAGCAATGTCAATAGGCATTGATATTCAGGCAAAAATATTGAATTTCTACATAGAATACTAACTCGCTGAGCATATGAAACTTGCTATAATTAGTGGTGGTGAGTAGCAAATCTCAGAATTTAAGATAAGATACAAGATAAGACAAGATATGATAAGATTATTTCATTAATGTCCAATGAATTACCATTGTTTTATTCAAGATATCGAGCTAAGCATTGTCATTCTTATCACATTTTTCATTGTTTATTTTGTGTTGGTTAGACACATTAGATTCACTGGATACCCTAGAGGAATTATCATGCTCTAAAAGTGACATGATCATTGCCTTGTATTGATAAGGAATACTTGAAATAGAGGATTATTTGTCCCATCTTATTGGTCATGGTATGCACTTGAATGATGACCTTTCCTAGTCCAAACGAGTGTAAAAATTGTCCTTAGAATTCATGGAATGATTTTGTTTGTCGTAATTCCTTGTCTTTTATTCTCTTTATTATTGTAAATATTTTGTAATTATCAAGTATTTGTTTAATCATACATAGTTAACTATCACATGGTTTAAATCTATATTTTCTAAGTAAAAAGTATTTATACTCCATATGCACTACTATATGTTGCAAGATTGATTTCCAAGATTTGAATGTTTAAGTATACAGTGAAGGTTCTAAGAGGATGTATTTACCAAGGTTAAAGTTGTTTGGAAATTCTGATTTTGGTTATAAGAGGTGTTATTTTTGTCACTATTCTTTCCATTCTTCCTTCTACACAATTTACAACTTAACAAAAATGGAGAGTAACAAAAATTTATGTAAAATTATTCACGAAATTAGCATCTCAATTCAATTGGTTCATTAGAATATCAATAGTTTTTTACATGGAATACTTTTAAGCATGATAGTCAATATTAATCCAAACAAGGTAATCAAATAGTTGATTCTTTATCTTTAAATTCTCAGAATACAAGTATCCAAGAAGTTCACGATTGTTTGATGCTTATGTTTTATGCTCATGAAATTGCAAGGAACCTAATGTGTTACTTGACCTTAACATCCACAACGACATGCAAATTCTATAGAAGGATAAATACTTCTTAGATATTCATAATTCATTACATTATATTTCATATCCTTCGTGAAATACATTTGGTGTATATATAATACATATAAGTGATAATTCACATCTCGTGGGGAAAAGGGTGCAACAATTAATAATTACATTATAATATTATATAGGACATTGAAACATAAAAGTACTTACAATATATAATTGATAATTATTAAATACTAGTAATATAGGTTATATATTAGAAGTATTCCCTCTTTCAATGTGCTTTGTCCTCTATGTTTTTAATCAAGATAATATTTGATGAAATAAACAATCTTCATAAAATATTCACATATGTAATAAGGTTGATGACATGAAACAATATCTTTTTCTAAGCCTTGAACAATATTTTTGTATCAAATAAGGATCAATCCACCCTAAATAAATCCTCTCTGGAATTGTCTGATGAAAAGAGTCTTGATTTGATCTTCTTTGATGTTTTTTTTGAGATGTATAGATGTTCAAATGTTGTGATATGTGAGAACATTGTTGGCATGTGTATGTTGATTTTTTTGTGCTCCATTTCCTGTAATTAGGGATCCAATGTGATGCGCTAATACATTGATCTTTCATAATCTTTGGTTTAAAATTTTCATCATGCACTTGAGTCAGCAAGTTGGAATTTGACATTTGTGTATTGACTAGTGTGAATATGTCTATATTAGTAGTGAGAGATAGAGTGTCAAGCTTTAGTAAATCTGGGGATGTTGACATGTCACTTAATTGTGGCTTCAACCTGATTTATGGATGTTCACTCACCAATCAATCTTCCTTTAATGTAATGTCACTTTGATTCAATTTAATTTTAGGATGCTCATTCTCTAATGAAACTTCCTTTGTAACATCACTTTGATTTTGAGTCCTTATGTTGAGGTCCCTTTATCTACAAATTTATATTTTAAGAACTTCCTTGGTTCTAATGGATTAGTTAATATATCCTTATGTTTTAGTTTCTCTATTCCTATGAGAAAAAAATGATTACAATTCTTTAAACTATTAATCTCTTTGTCTTTATATGAAATAATTTTGTCAATATCTTTCTTATGATCCTTCTTCTTTTGAGATTATTGATCACATTAAATCATGACATCTTTATGGCTTGAATCTTGATCCTTAGCTAATAAGTTACAATTCTTTGACTTTTCTTATTTTAAGCTTCTGATTTGTTCTAACAATTCCTGATTAAGGTCCTTCAAGTGGGGACCTTCTTCCTTCTTTTTTGATAATTTATTTTCAACTCTTGATTGTTTCGTTTGATTTTATGAATATCCTTCTTCGTGTCCTTTAATTTTGTAATTTCTAATAATAATATTTTTACAGTGAATTTTTAGGTTTGTAATTTCGTCTTCTTTTTCTTCGAGAACTCTACATTTTTCAAATTGTTTATGTATATTCTAATTCCTTATTCTTTGATGAAATTTGTGTGACATTTGGATATTTGATTAGAGTAAAACTTTTATCAAAATATGATCACAAGTGATTTGAGGGGATTTTAATAGTCATCATCCATTTAACCTCTTTTTCACAAAAGGGAAATTTCATCATGAAAAATGACTTATATGGGTTCATCATATTTCTTATTTTTCAATTGATAATAAGTTGATACATTTATAAATAAATCCACAAAAGTAAGATGTTCCACTTATTAAAAAAATGCTTTAATATCTCCTAAAAAAATGATCCCACCAATAATGTTCGTTATTCTTTGACCTTATTATCCTCAAGTTGGGACTGCTAAATTTGAATTGAAATTCTTTTTCAATTGATTCTCATAATAATAATAATAATAATAATAATAATAATAATAATAATAATAATAATAATAAGAAGAACTCCCTTCTTAAATTTTGTGTAGCTCTTACCTTTTAATATGATTCTTTCACTAACACTAGTAAAAAAAAAAACTTTTCTTTCTGTGTTTATTCTTATTGATATATTTACTTTATTTTTCTTTATTTTCTTCTTTAATTTCTTGGGTAGTAAATATCCTTCTTTCTTTTTCTAAATATCTTTACTTTATTTATTTTTTTACTTTCTTGGGCGTTAAATATCTTTCTTTCTTTCTTTACATATCTTTACTTTCTTTTTATTTCTTTTCTTTTTACTTTGCTTTTTTTTAAAATATTTTGGGTGCCAAACCGAAGGTTTTTTTTTTTGAATAGAAGGCCACTATCCGGATATTGTTAATATATATCTTTGTAAAAATAATTCTATCCACTTGAAATTTTTTTAAACTGATCCATAATCCTCCAATATATATGTCACAAATAAATAGGCCAGCTGAGATATATGACTTTGATACCAATTGCAAGGAACCCAATTGGTTACTTGACCTTAGTATCCATAATAAAAAGTGAATTCCATATAAGGATACATACTTCTTGTATATTCATAATTCATTACATTATATTTCATATCTTTCTTATTATACATTTGGCGTATATATAATACACATAAGTGATAAGTCGCATTCCATTGGAAAAATGGTGCAACCATTAATAATTACATTATACTATTATATAGGATACTGAACTACATAAGTAATTATTATAATATATAATTCATAATTATTAAATAATAGTAATATACATTAGGTATATTACATAAATTATCTAGAAAAGTTAATTTAGTAATGTCTAGAAAATTACAACAAAAGCAAGTCAATGGCTCTACAAGGGTAGAACTAGTGTAATACCAAGTGGGAGTGATGTTGGAGAATGGTTGTCCTTCGAATAAAAGTCGTAGGTGTTAATATTAGATATAATCACCAACTTAGTTAAGGTCCATGAGAGGGGGTTAAACCATGTCATGAAACTTATAGAGAGAGTTGGACGCAAATGCCAATAATATCCCCCAGTGTTACTTAGGCAAGTTTTAAGATGAAGACATGTTTCTCTAATACCATTTTTTGGATCACGATTGCCATTTGATGAAAACCCACAGCTGTTAATCTTTGATACACTCTAAAAATTTAATATCCATGATAGAGGGTTAACCCATGTCATGAAATTCATAGAGAGCGCCAAACGTAAATTCCAACAAGTTCAAAAGCATATCCTATAACTACACTAACAACAACAAAATATATAAGTGAAATGTTATGATATTATCATGAAGGGAGAGTGTTGGAAAGGGACCAGTTGCACAATATGCGACAAAGAAGATATCAACAAATGGAAAAGAAAACTATGCACAAGAAAGATATCAACAAGTATGGTTGGTTTGGTCACAATTAGTAAGAGGTTTTGGTACAAAGTATTTAGAGAGTCGAATTATATGGTCCATTTTGTAAAGGCACAAGCCTATAAATAGACTTAGAAGTAGGATCTATGAATCATGTTATCTTTGATAGAGAGAAATATTGGATGGTAACATCATAGGATAGTTTGTTTTGTGATCGACTAATCTGCAGATGAATGTGTTTTGGACTAAGGATTTCGACCAAGGGATTTTTTGTGATCTTTTAATCTAATATAAGATAGATGTTGATGATGGAATTCCTATCCTTTTTTTGTGTTGAATCTGGGATGGTGTGATCTATGATTTTTCTTGTCTTGATTTGAATGATGTGAGGTATTATGATGATTAGTGGGTTAATTCATGTCGATGTCTTTGTTAAGTTGATCTGAATTGCGTTGCTGTGATGTATAATGTTGCTGATGATAAGTAAATGTCATAATTGATGCACCTAAACCCTTGATATGTGAAACTGTGATAGAATAAGGCATAGTGCACAAGTCATCTTCCTTTTGTGAAAACATGGTTCCTACAACCCTCCCTTAAGCATCTCGGGTGATACTACATCTGTTTCACAGGTGTTGAAAGTCCTGTGGGTGAACCCTTATCGACTAACTGTGTGTGTCAACAAATGGTTTCGTTTTTGAGACCATAGTGCGAGGAAGGAGATGACATGTTATGGAGTCCCACAAAACTAAATATCCAAGACTGGTTTAATTAGAATGCCTGATAATTCGTAGCAGAAGAAAACTAGATCTCCAGATTGTTGGCAGAAGAGTGGTTAGGAATATAAATCTACTTTGATATTCAAAAAATATTCTTTGTTGAGTTTCCAATAATTCTGTATGAGTGGTTGGTGAAACTTACGTTCTAGAAGATAAAGTTCAAAGGAGTTGAACCTGATCAATGGAATACTAAAATGATTCAATAGGTGCAAAGGGTAAACAACAAGGATTCAAGAGCAGTCAAGGTGTGGCAAGAAATTTTTTTAGAATGATATATCGCTAAGTTTTCTGTCAACACAGTTAAGTCTTAAAGCGACACATAGAGGGAATTATTTAAGGGACCAAGGGGAAGGTTTCTACTATCTCTACAACTGTATATTAAGATGTTCATCTATGAAAAAGGAATACTGAAGATGAATTATGACGAGTAAATATATGGTGTGTGGAGGTGGTAGGTATTGCAAAGAAAAGGGTCGGATGGAATGATACGGGGTATATGGATGGGATTTACGATGATACTGTGATGGAATTCGAGGAAGAGTGTGGTATCCTATGAAGTGGGGTGAGGTTCTGACAAGAAAAGAGGTGGAGGACTGGGAACAGTCCCAGTGTAACCAGAACAAGAAACTAGGAGAAGGTACCATAAGGGACTAATCAACCCTACAATGATGAAGGAAACGACCAGGATACACCTGAGTCTGAGGAAGGACCAGACCAAAGATATTATAATTGCATATTTTTTGGGCATTAGAGACTGTTTGAATCTACACTCTCAATGTACCTATTGTAGTGATGTAGATCATACCATTGAGGATCTCCCACAGTTGATTGCAAAGTGGAAAGTGAGGAATGCTCCACCACTGCCATAGAAACAGAACCAGAACAAGAACATAGTTCAGAATCAAGCTCCAATATCAAACATTGAGAATATTTAAGCTGAAGGAATAACTCAGCCGACATATTTCAAAGTAATAACTCATGAAGGAGAAACAACTGGGGTTGATGGACCATTACCAAATATTCGACCAGTGGCTCAAAAGAATGTTCGGTTCAATGTCGATGCTAAGAAATAAAATTTATTTGATATAAGAGACATAATTAACTAAAAAAATGGTAAGTTTACTATCTATGAAATTCCACCAACATTTGATTTGACAGCAATGCTGGGACCATCGCAGAAGGTTGATAAGTTGCATTTTGTTTTGGAAAGATGACTATCCCAAGCAAAAGATCCTGATACATTAACAAAAATAGTGAGATTGTTTTATGAAAAGGAGAAAGGGTTACAAGACCTTGATTTTAATTCTTTACATAATAATAAAACATGGAAGGATGTCATGTCCCCAATTAAATAATTGCATATCAGGACAATTCCATCAATCCTACTAGTTCCCTAGGTTGGATGGATACATTTGGAATTTTAATAAGGGAGATAATAAATGATGTTTAAACATTATAATCAAATAAATATTTAATAAAGTATCTAAATAAATAAATACAAGGGAAAATCAAAGTGGCAATTGATCATGAAGACACATGGAGGATGTGGGACCCACACAAGCTAGATTTTCCATGCCACATGACATATTCCTATTGTCATTTCAAATCCATAAGAATCCCAAGGGTATTGGGATGATTTGCAAGATCAATATTCTTGGAATGATTCAATTAATGTTTAATTGGAGTGGAAGATTAACTCCCATGGAAAAGAAAGGGGCATTTTGGAGCTAGTGTGACACTCGGACTAGATTCCCTAGCTCTATGAAAATAATGATGAAGATGTTATGAAACATATGAAACAAATAAGATATGAATTCTGAAATATGACATATCAGGCATGTAAATTCAAAATAGAGTATACAAGAGGGCGCTCATGTGAGTTTGGGAAGCTCAATGGGATCCTACTCAAATTGGGGGAAGATGGAAGGCTAGGAAAGGGAGGACACATAGAAAATCATGAGCACACACCCAAATTCAAATTGGCTTGATTTTGTGGATGGATTGGTAACTTTATAAGGATAAGTATATTTATAAAATATAGGAATCAACCAAGAGAATGGATTTTTATCATTTGAGAAATTTGCATTTGTGAATTGAGAGAGCTAGTGGCTGACTAGTTCTTGCCTTAGCCAATTTCGAGGGTGAAAGATTCCCATTTAAGTTGGTGTTTGGAGAGGCCACTCAGGTATTTCATGGATATTTAATGGAGTCCTAAGTTACAAGTGCAAGCTATAGGAAAGCTCATGGACACTTCAATACCAACTTGTTCTTCCATCTATTCCAATGGTTCTCATCATATTCTTGCTCTATGGATTGAGGTGAACTCGGTGAGTTATTGATCTCTTTGGGGGAGCTTATAATGCCCCATTATTTTATGTTATGATGTAAATTCTCTTTATTTCAAGTTCAAAAGACTCTCAGGTTGAAATACTAAAATATTTCATGTAAAAAGCTTAATCAATGAAGAAATAGTGCCATTTCCTCACTATCTTGTTGTGAACCAATTTGATGTTGATGGATTCCAATGGATAAGTAAAATACTGATATTTTATGGATGAATCAAATTTTATTTATGTATTTAAATTTCTAAAAACTCTCAGGTCGAAATACCAAAAATATTTAATGTATAAATGTTAAACAATGAAGAAACAGTGCCATTTCCCCACTACCTTGTTGTGAACCAATATAATGTTGATAGATTCGAATGTATAAGAAAAATACTGATGGTTTATGGATTAATGGAATGATATTGATGGATTACATGATTTTAATTTTCAGTACATAAGCATTTTGAGTTATTTTGTTTATTTTCATAGCATTTGGAGAAGTTTTCCCATCATTTCCCCCAAGGTTGAAACTAGTATTTTTGCATCTGATTTAAGGGAGTTATAGCTGACATTAAAATTTGAATAGTGATGCATATGAGTTCATATTTATGTCATTTACATGTCCCATTCTTACATTCAGAAATTCAAGTTGGCTTAAGTCCATTTGGGAAGCCATTTTCAATATTCATTATGGGTGAATTAGAACCCCAAATTACTAGCCACAAGTCCTACCTCGACCTGAATATTAAAAAAGTTTGTAGAAGACTTTATAGGTTCATAAGGATTCCTTGAGAATTATATTAAAACATTAATATCATTCATATACCTTCTGTGAATATTTGGGAGCATTTTGACCAATTTTGAGACCTAGACAACAAAACTAGTCTAAGGTCGAAATTGGGAAAAAAGTGAAAAACCAGTCATTTAATAAAATTTTAAAAAGAGACATTACAAGTGGTATAAGAGCATGATATTGGTACCTGATGTGGTTTGATTTTTATGAGGACAAGATTTCAGGGACCATCATTAGATATTGAAACCCAAACGTGCTTTTGTTGAAGAATAAACTATGACTAGGGATGAAAAGAGAACCTCATATGATAGTGAGGAACATATAAAAATCATGGAACCTATCTTTGAAGGCATGAGAAAGAATATTATGAAAGGATTTTAATTGTTGGCTATCCAAGGTTGGAGAAAATATATTGATATTAGGAAAACAAAGCGGAAAATGCATCAACTTGCTTGAAGGGGAAAAAGGAGGAGACCCATGAACCACCTAGTTCTGAAATAGGTGAAGTAGTACATGAAGAGGATCGAAATTAACTCCTAGGTGACTCTGGAAAAGATGAAGAAACATAAAATGAGTATGAATAAGTTTCTATTGAAAATACTAAAGATCATTTTGAGACACATTCTACCTTGGAAATTAAACAAAGAGCATCTATTGATGGATGCTTGAACTATGAAGGAGTACCTACTGATGGGTGCTCACAACTCTAGGTTGGTGACATAGAGATCCAATTTCAAAATGTTGTTGCAAGCCAAATTTCTAATAAACATGAAAATGAATACCTTGTGGCAGTTGAATAAGAAACAATATCAACTTCCCCATCACCACTTGAGCTTCATGAAGTTGGTCCAAGGAAGAAGGAAGAAGATGATGAGGTTCATTTGCAAGAGCCTCATTTTCTTGAAGGGTCCTTAAAGATGAATGAAAATAAGATCCAATAGGCCCTTAGAATACTACATGAAACTAAAGCATTGGTGTCAAATTCTTGTTGTAAAATTTTTTCATTGCACGATCCATCCTTCCTTGAATACATGGAGAAGATTCAAAGAGCAATGTGCAACATTGAAGGTAATTTCATGTCTTTGATTTTTGATAGAAACAATTTGGTTGATCTTTATACATTTTTACATGTATTATACTTGAATAATAATGAGGATATTCATAATCTCCAAATTAAAATGAGCAAATTCTAGAGAGGCTGCAAGATACTTGTTCTTCCTCCAATGTTTCAGATTGTCATATGGTAGATTGCTTGGAGGATTCTCATGACATGGTGGTGGTGTTGCTACAACCACTACCCCAAAAAAATTCATTTTTTAGGGCCCCCCTTTGATTTCTTAGCTTTTTTATCTTACTTAGACAATTTTTGTTCCTCAAGAAAGTTTGTTGTAAATGACATGGTTTTTCTAAGCAAGTTTAAAGTTTTTTACACCAAGTATGAAGTTTTGTTCTATCCGATGTGTCGAAACAATTTCTATAATTTCACCGACATAATGGAGAAGTTCTGTTATTCAACCCAATATGTCAGAAAAACTTCCATATTACCACCGACGCAGCGGAGACATTTTTCTTTTCCACCCGACGTTTTCAAGCCGAAATCATGATGATTTTTTAGTCGATGTGTCAGAAAATATTTCCTCTTTGTGCCGACACAACATAGTTTTTTTGGGTCTTTATTCGATGGTATTTCCAATCGATTTCACAATTTTATGTTTCAGGTTTTCAACCTTTGTCATATTTTTTTATTATTTCCAGCCGATACTATCGATAGATTCCTGCCTTTGTAACTGACATTATTCACCAAGTTGTTTCTCCAAAGATTGTCGATGGCGACATGTATTCTTTCCTTTTTGGTGCCAATGTTGTCGGATCATTTAATTTTTTGTTTCCGATTGAGTCTGCCAATAGGTTTTGGTCAAGTGCTCTCACCTTTCCATCTCCGAAAGTGTCAGGTTGTGTTCATTGTTCTTTTCGAGGAATGCAACAGAACTGATTGTTTGTAGTTGATCCTTCACTACTACAACATCGAGGAGATTATACAACTGTATTGGTGGTTGATCTTTCATAGAGAGTATTTTTTATCACTGGAAAATTACCCAAGGTTGTAAAGGCTATTCCCATGTAACAACAAAAACCATTTTTAAAGAGAAAAATGGCTTTTTTCTCTTTCGAGAGGGATCTCTCACAAAATATTAACAAGGCCAAATATGTATAAGAAAAACTGTTTGTAATTGGTAAGATTGGCTGAAACTAAACACATGACCATTCAGCTATGGAATCAAGATATGCATATAGATAAAAAAATATTTTGAATGAAAGTTTTAAACAGAGGCATAGTAGCTACTAAGTCACAGTGAAAATATGATTGTCTGGTGAAAATGGAAGAACATGAACAAACCATTAAGACATAGCTTCTAAATATGAGTAATGTATCAACTTTAGAAGAAAAGTTTGGTGGACATATGAAAAAAATAGCTACAGCATCATAAATATGAATTCCAAACTATTATACTCTTATTTAAGACATGAAGGAAAATATAATGGAAAGATAAAAATGGAAAAACACTCACATAAGAAGGGAAAGTACAGACTGCAACATGAAATAACACATGAATCTCTAGAAAACACCAACTTTAAGCTCTGTAATTAAAGAAATAATTAAATACATAAGTCTCCAAAATATCACGGGTTCCAACCCTTGCTTCATCAAATGTATGAATACTTATACAGTTTCTCCTCGAGATGAAAAATAAACTTAACTATATAACAGTTTCAACCATGTATTACATGTGTCAAAACAATTATCTCTTACAAAATAGTTCTAATATCACAAAAAATATTAACTAATGAATTTAAAAACAACATTTTATCATAAAATATATCTTTTGTTGAAACTCCTTTTGCGCTGTCTTCCTTGATGCCTTCATGGTTGTAACTTATATTTAGTTGATCCATATTGTTGAATTGATCTCCAATGTTCAGGATTAGGAAAATCTGCAACAACCATTTCATGTGCTAGAACTTTTAGCTCCAGGTTGCCTTCATATGAAAAATTAGGCACCTTGGCACACACGACTTTAAAATAAAATAACAACTCTAAGTATTTAGCTAATTTATTAAACATAACTCTTCCAGACAGAGCATGTTGCACATATTCAAACTTACTATGTGTTGGGCCCAGAAATGGCCTCTTTTGACCACCCTTAATTACCTCTTC
>LPNX010805235.1:317335-475740 GCA_001517045.1 Pseudotsuga menziesii
AAGATATCGTCACTCTTGGGTTGATTAATGGTTTTCCTATGTTTCCTAATTTTCATCCTGCCGTGTTTGTAACAGCTGTTGTCATTTAGGGTGCCTGAAGATTAGAGATCTTCATGGCTGCCCCATGATAGGATAGGATGTTATGATTTACAATGTATAAATATGGAGAACTGTTTCAAGCTAGGGGTTGTTGAACATATAATCAATCCATTGTATTAGCTGTGAGGAGGAATTGTGTAATCACTCTGTCTTTTAATACAAGGAGTTACTTCTAATCTAAAGGTTTTTACGTGTGTTCAGGCAGCATCTCTGTGTGAAGGCTGGGCCTGCCTTCCACAGGGATCGCTGAGTTAAATTAGATCTTTTCAATTATTTGTTGTGTGATGTTATGCTAATTTTACTTCTTCATAGGAAGTTGTAACAAGCGTTGATTTACAGTGTGTCGTGATTGAATTCCTTGGAGATTTGTAGCGGCATAGTGTGACAGTTGACTGAGTAGGTAATTATTTCTTATGCAATTTGTATGGTAACTGTAACAGCTCTATTCATCCTTAGATATTTTAGTTGTCGTTTCCATGAATCTTTGTAGCTTGTCTCTTATTTTTATGATTACAGAATTTCATTCCTGTACTTCAATTTTATAGAACAGCTAAACTCAATCTCTGTATTTTGAATTCCTAGTGTTATCACTCAGAATGTACCCAGGTTGTGAAAAGGTAGATCCCAAGGTAACAGCAAAAACCACTTTATAATGTATTTCTGACCTAATACAATCAGAGAGGGATCTCTCACTATTTACAAAGGTTTTGTACTCAAGATATTCAATCAAATACACTCAGAAAGTCAGATTTTTGATGGGACAAATAGGACAAGTTTGTTTTAAATACTTGGTAGGACAGTCAGGGAGGAGACCATTGGGCAATGGAGTCAACAATTAGATCTGAAATAGGTTGCAGGAGGTAAGGTTTTGAAGGTTTATGATCAAAGGCAAGGTAGGCACCATTTCCTCAGTCTTAAGGTATTAGCAGGTTGATTAGTAGACAAAGGGAGACATTCCATCAAACAGAGCACCTAACTATGGTGAATTCTGCAAGACTTTAGAAGAAAATATTTTGAAAATGCTTGAACAATGGACCTAGAGCATGCATGATGAATTATAGCCCATAAAAACTAATGCTCAATCATGAAAGAAAATACAAAATGGAGTGGGAAACAGGATAAACAGTCACATAAAGAAATTACTTGCTGAAGAAAAAGATGGCACAAGAATCTCTGACATGAAAAAGATTTTACATTCCTCCTCTACAAATTTCATTCATTTACTGAAAACATGAATCCATTACAATGTAGAGCCTCTCCGCTCTTGAAAAATCCCTTCTACTATGAATTACATTTTCATTTATATAAGAATAACCTTCTACCTATTTTTGAATTAAAAACCTAACTGAATTCTAAAAATAGAAAAAGTTACAACAAAGTTTCTTCTGCATATCTCCAATGGTGATAGCTGTATGAAATATGGGAGAGGTTTTTATAATTGGACATGTGCCCAACAAAACCCATGTCTTAATTTCTCCATAATAAGCTCAATATCCTCGAAATATTCCTTTGAAGATGATGACTCATATAATAAAATTGTATATTTCTGGAAAAATGACCTGTAAAGATATTTTAAATTCTCCCAACCTGTGGTTATTTTGTACAAACTGAAGGAGGTTTTTTATTATAGGACTGATAAGAATAAAAACCTCTCTCATTTTTGTCAAATTAAATCTCATTTGTCCAAAACAATTCTTTGAAGTTGATGGCTGAAATAGTCCTTTGGAAAACATGAAAACTGGCCTGTACAACTGATTTTGTTTCTGCTAAACCATAGCCCCTGTGTGAAAACTGAAAGAGGTTATTGTAGATAGGTACGTTTTTAAGAAAATTATCTCCCAGTTTCTCAAAATACATCTTCATTTGATCTAAACAATTATTTTTGTTGGATGACTAGAACAGTCATTTCAAAATATGAATATTTTCCCTCTGATGATGACTTTGCTGCTCCCAATCTGTATCACCTGTGTAAAAACTGAGAGAGGTTATTGTAGATCCCGATGTTATGATGAAAAACCTCTTTCAGTTTTTGAAATTTCTTCTTCTTTTGCGGAAACAATTCGTTGAATAAAATGACTAAAACAGTCATTTTCAGAAAAATATGCTAAGTTGCTTCTAAACCTTGAACTGTTTAACTTCATGAATGCTCTCACTGTAAATATTTCTGCAACTCTTCTGGGCTGATTTTCTTCTGTATTGTTGAATGGCGGCTTCCCTTCTCTCATTTTATAAAAATTAATTTGCAACTGGCTCTTCATCTCCGCCATTTTCCGTGTGATTGAAAACAAGTAACAGTTTGAGTTTGGAAACATGGAGGACTGTCACTTCCCTTCAGCGCGCGGCATACAAATGAGATTAAAAACAAATTCAAAAAACCAAGTCAAATTTATTTATAAACAATGGTCTATTCTGGAGCCTCCTTTCCAGATTATCTATCACGCATCTTTTTATTCCGGATTCGTTTGTGACCCTTGATCTAATTACTTTTAGTTTTCAACCATAGGATCAAGTGCCATGTACTCCTTTCTGCCAGGCTTCTTGATTTTAACCACCGTGCAACTTTGAGCTCCAGAATCATCCACAGCCATCGATGTGATATATCTTTAACTTTCCACCATCGGATCAAATGCCACGTACTAAATTCCGCTGGGCACTTTGGGCTTATCTACCGTGCAAGTCTAAGCTCCGGAATTCATAATAGCCATTGATTTAATTCACTTTAATTCTCTACCGTCGGCTCAACTTTGCACATATGCATTTCTGCTGAGCCCTTTTTGTTTTAATCAACATGCAATTTTACCCTCCAGAAATAATATTACCCGTTGATTTAATTTACCTTTTTACATTAGCCATAGGATTATTTTATGTGCTAATGTTTAGATTATACCTTAAGAAAGGTAATAACCTTGTTTAGCGGGTAAACCTTGTTAATATTTGGCTTGGTAAATAAAGTCTGCTTTTTGATTTTGGCTAAATATTCAAAACTATATAAGTTTGAATATAAAAATAATAACTTTACAAAACCCATTTTCTTTTTTCAAATTTTAGTCAAAAATTAATAAAAATTTTTGCCCCATTTGAGAAAAATTTATTTGTCTTTTTTCCCTAAACTTCTTTACCTTCTCTTCTTGGACATATTTTAATGAGAAAAATTTGGAAACCAACCCAGTCACCCATGAGAGCTTAAAATTTCGAAGGCAATAGGAGCAATTCTGACAAAAATAAATTTAGTGTTAACAACTGGCTCCAACTAGGGATGCTATCCTCCCTGTGAGGTAGCAAAGAACGCCGTAGACCAGGTGCCAAATCCATTGGGTTTCTCTTAACCTTTCTCTAAAATCCTCAACTTGTTTTGAACTGAACCATCAACTCAAACCATTTTGCAACCAAATCCCACTCTGTCAACCTGTAACCTGTAACTAAATTGCACTTGAAACTGAAACCAAACTGAAAACTGCTGAAAGAAATGCTCGCCATGTCGAGCTTATTCATGCCTACCTATCCTACTTAACTAAGCAAAAATGCCCAATCAAGAAAAATATGACTTCCAATGAAGCCAATCAAGCAATTTATCCAATAATTCCATTTCTTCCTCCTGCTTCATCAAAGTTAGATCATAAGAACAAAATAGCAATAGGTTATGATGAAAAATTTGTCTTTTGCTGCAAACATATAACCAAATACTCCATCTGAAGAATTTATCCATGTACTCTGCTACTGGATCATAAAAAACATGACAAATTTCAAAATACTCAATCACCTGTTTGTCATGACAAGGCTGTCCAAAAAGTAACTCCTCTTGCATACTGTCAAACCGATCTTCAGAAGAGCTTTGAAAGGAATTCTCATGATTGTTTTTCAATGATATATCAGCAACTTCATTTAATATTTCTACGTTTACAACTCCATTATTCTCAAGCACCTCAAGAGGAATATCATTTTGTTCTTCAACAATATTAAGCAAAAATATGTCTTCTTGACAAAATGTTTCTGAATTGGAAAGATTTAAAGAAACATCCCATTGAGAGTTCTCATCTCCTTCTTTGTGATCCCTTTGTGTATTACACACTGTCGGTTCTTTCACATACTGATATTATGGCATTATTGCTCTTCATTTTCATTATATATAAGTAGGCTAAAATTTTCTTTAAAGCCATCACTAACATAATTTTCAACAAGCTGACCACAATCATCAGAAAAACCATCAAGAGTATAACCATCTTCTTTCACATCAATAGGCTGATCATCTTCATGCTTATATCTTTTTTCCAATTCTAATCCAAGGGCTGATTTCTCTTTAAATGTATTTTCAGAAAATAAATATGTGGAGGGACTGTAAGACTGAAAATCTATAGAATCGGAATTCTTTATGTAATCACCCACATAAGCATTAGAATTTAGAGGAAATTGCTGCTGCAAAAAGGAATTTTATGATTGGGAATAAGCAACCTCATATTGAAACAAAACTTCAGAAGTTGAATAATATGAAGAAGGGTTTGATTGACCATCTCAACTTCCTTCTTGGTCACACAAAGAATGACAAGACTGCTGCAAATTATCATCTACTTCAGCAAAAGAAATGTAGCTGCTTGAATCAGAGTTTTGGCTCATGTCTTTTTTAGTAGAGGAAGAAATTATTAACTGCTGAGATTTTTCTTGAATGTGAAGACAACTAATTTGTGTTTCTTTTTTCGGAAATGGGTTCTCATATAAAATTTCTAAAAGCTCTTCATCCACCAACTCATCATCACTATACAATTTTTTTAAATCTTCAATGAAACCTTTAGCATGCATACAACAATCTTGAACCAGCAACAAGGAGGGGTATTGGTTTTGGTAATGTTCATGAAATACTTTATGAAAATCAGTAAGGGAAGATAAACTTTCTGATGGTAACCCTTCATACCATGACCTTGCATCTCCTTCTAGAGTAGCCATGAACATTTTCATTAAAGAATCCTCATGCAATTTAACTCCCAGCTTATGTATATGTATATGAAATCTAACCAAATGAAGGGCATCATCATCATTCTTTTGATATTTAAATTTTGGAAGACCTGTTTGCCAATCCACTTTAGGTATTCGATTTGGAAAACCAGGAATGTGAGCACGATTCATAGGATCATACCTTGTAGATAAAGAACTCATATTGACAAATGAATATACTGAATCAACTCTTCAAACTTTGCAATTTTTTGATAGTGGAGTCGCCATAGGAATTCTGAAAACTGGATTCTTCGAAGATGGAGTCGCCAGGTGAAAGATGCACAACCTTGCTGATATCTGACTATCATTCACCATCAACAGTCAAATCTGAAAGTATGTCGTTTATACCCAGGGAAGATTTGGACCTTCGTTCCCCGGCAACGGTGCCAGTTTGTTATCACTCAGAATGTACCCAGGTTGTGAAAAGGTAGATCCCAAGGTAACAACAAAAACCACTTTAGAATGTATTTATGACCTAATACAATCAGAGAGCGATCTCTCACTATTTACAAAGGTTTTATACTCAAGATATTCAATCAAATACACTCAGAAGGTCAGATTTCTGATGGGACAAATAGGACAAGTTTGTTTTAAAGACTTGGTAGGACAGTCAGGGAGGAGACCATTGGGCAATGGAGTCAACAATCAGATCTGAAATAGGTTGCAGGAGGTAAGGTTTTGAAGGTTTATGATCAGAGACAAGGTAGGCACCATTTCCTCAGTCTTAAGGTATTAGCAGGTTGATTAGTAGACAAAGGGAGACATTCCATCAAACATAGCACCTAACTATGGTGAATTCTGCAAGACTTTAGAAGAAAATATTTTGAAAATGCTTGAAAAATGGAACTAGAGCATGCATGATGAATTCTAGCCCATAAAAACTAATTCTCAAGCATGAAAGAAAATACAAAATGGAGTGGGAAATAGGATTAACAGTCACATAAATAAATTACTTACTGAAGAAAAAGATGGCACAAGAATCTCTGACATGAAAAAGATTTTACATTCCTCCTCTGCAAATTTCATTCATTTACTGAAAATGTGAATCCATTACAATGTAGAGCCTCTCCGCTCTTGAAAAATCCCTTCTACTATCAATTACATTTTCATTTATATAAGAATAACCTTCTACCTATTTTTGAATTAAAAACCTACGTGAATTCTAAAAATAGAAATAGTTACAACAAATTTTCTTCTGCATATCTCCAATGGTGAAAGCTCTGTATGAAATCTGGGAGAGGTTTTTATAATTGGACATGTGCCCAACAAAACCCATGTCTTAATTTCTCCATACTAATCTCAATATCCTCGAAATATTCCTTTGAAGATGATGACTCATATAATAAAATTGTATATTTCTGGAAAAATGACCTGTAAAGATATTTTAAATTCTCCCAACCTGTGGTTATTGTGTACAAACTGAAGGAGGTTTTTTTATTATAGGCCTGTTAAGAATAAAAACCTCTCTCAGTTTTGTCAAATTAAATCCCATTTGTCCAAAACAATTCTTTGACGTTGATGGCTGAAATAGTCCTTTGGAAAACATGAAAACTGGCCTGTACAACTGATTTTGTTTCTGCTAAACCATAGCATCTGTGTGAAAACTGAAAGAGTTTATTGTATATAGGTACGTCGCGAAGAAATAATTAAATACATAAGTCTCCAAAATATCACGGGTTCCAACCCTTGCTTCATCAAATGTATGAATACTTATACAGTTTCTCCTCGAGATGAAAAATAAACTTAACTATCTAACAGTTTCAACCATGTATTACATGTGTCAAAACAATTATCTATTACAAAATAGTTCTAAGATCACAAAAAATATTAACTAATGAATTTAAAAACAACATTTTATCATAAAATATATCTTTTGTTGAAACTCCTTTTGCGTTGTCTTCCTTGATGCCTTCATGGTTGTAACTTATATTTAGTTGATCCATATTGTTGAATTGATCTCCAATGTTTAGGATTAGGAAAATCTGCAACAACCATTTCATGTGCTAGAACTTTGAGCTCCAGGTTTCCTTCATATGAAAAATTAGGCACCTTGGCACACACGACTTTAAAATAAAATAACAACTCTAAGTCTTTAGCTAATTTATCAAACATAACTCTTCCAGACAGAGCATGTTGCACATATTCAAACTTACTATGTGTTGGGCCCAGAAATGGCCTCTTTTGACCACCCTTAATTACCTCTTCTTGTTCTATCCTACCCTATTCAGCATTCCAATTAAATGTTTTACCCCCACTCTACTCTTCAAACCACCAAGGTATGATTGGTCATTGTTTTATTTTATTAATACTTATGATTGCGATAATTAAGGCTTCGTATATCTCAATGCGCTAACATATTATGGTTTATAAAGGTATTATGAGGTATATGGACTGCAGAAAGATTGGGCTGAACATGCTATGAAAAGAATGGGAATTCATTGCTTAAGCTGATCCCCATCCTTCCTATCATCACCCAAGGAATGCGGCTCCAGTATGATATCCCAGAAAATCTATGTCAAGGTAGTTGTAACAGAATGCGTCAGACTTGGAGGTCAACAGTGCGTTGTTGCTTGTGTGTAGCCATAATCTGAAGATATTGTCACTCTTGGGTTGATTAATAGTTTTCCTATGTTTCCTAATTTTCATCCTACCGTGTTTGTAACAGCTGTTGTCATTTAGGGTGCCTGAAGATTAGAGATCTTCATGGCTGCGCCATAATAGGATAGGATGTTATGATTTACAATGTATAAATATGGAGAACTGTTTCGAGCTAGGGGTTGTTGAACATATAATCAATCCATTGTATTAGCTATGAGGAGGAATTGTGTAATCACTCTGTCTTTTAATACAAGGAGTTACTTCTGATCTAAAGGTTTTTACGTGTGTTCAGCTAGAATCTCTGTGTGAAGGCTGGGCCTGCCTTCCACAGGGATCGCTGATTTAAATTAGATCTTTTCAATTATTTGTTGTGTGATGTTATGCTAATTTTACTTCTTCATAGGAAGCTGTAACAAGTGTGGATTTACAGTGTGTCGTGATTGAATTCCTTGGAGATCTGTAGTGGCATAGTGTGATAGTTGAATGAGTAGGTAATTATTTCTTATGCAATTTGTATGGTAACTCTAACAGCTCTATTCATCCTTAGATATTTTAGTTGTCGTTTCCATGAATCTTTGTAGCTTGTCTCTTATTTTTATGATTACAGAATTTCATTCCTGTACTTCAATTTTATAGAACAGCTAAACTCAATCTCTGTATTTTGAATTCCTAGTGTTATCACTCAGAATGTACCCAGGTTGTGAAAAGGTAGATCCCAAGGTAACAGCAAAAACCACTTTATAATGTATTTCTGACCTAATACAATCAGAGAGGGATCTCTCACTATTTACAAAGGTTTTATACTCAAGATATTCAATCAAATACACTCAGAAGGTCAGATTTCTGATGGGACAAATAGGACAAGTTTGTTTTAAAGACTTGGTAGGACAGTCAGGGAGGAGACCATTGGGCAATGGAGTCAACAATTAGATCTAAAATAGGTTGCAGGAGGTAAGGTTTTGAAGGTTTATGATCAAAGGCAAGGTAGGCACCATTTCCTCAGTCTTAAGGTATTAGCAGGTTGATTAGTAGATAAAGGGAGACATTCCATCAAACAGAGCACCTAACTATGGTGAATTCTGCAAGACTTTAGAAGAAAATATTTTGAAAATGCTTGAACAATGGACCTAGAGCATGCATGATGAATTATAGCCCATAAAAACTAATGCTCAAGCATGAAAGCAAATACAAAATGGAGTGGGAAACAGGATAAACAGTCACATAAAGAAATTACTTGCTGAAGAAAAAGATGGCACAAGAATCTCTGACATGAAAAAGATTTTACATTCCTCCTCTGCAAATTTCATTCATTTACTGAAAATGTGAATCCATTACAATGTAGAGCCTCTACGCTCTTGAAAAATCCATTCTACTATCAATTACATTTTCATTTATATAAGAATAACCTTCTACCTATTTTTGAATTAAAAACCTAACTGAATTCTAAAAATAGAAAAAGTTACAACAAAGTTTCTTCTGCATATCTCCAATGGTGACATTTGTATGAAATATGGGAGAGGTTTTTCTAATTGGAAATGTTCCCAACAAAACCCATGTCTTAATTTCTCCATAATAAGCTCAATATCCTTGAAATATTCCTTTGAAGATGATGACTCATATAATAAAATTGTATATTTCTGGAAAAATGACCTGTAAAGATATTTTAAATTATCCCAACCTGTGGTTATTTTGTACAAACTGAAGGAGGTTTTTTATTATAGGCCTGTTAGGAATAAAAACCTCTCTCAGTTTTGTCAAATTAAATCCCATTTGTCCAAAAAAATTCTTTGACGTTGATGGCTGTAATAGTCCTTTGGAAAACATGAAAACTGGCCTGTACAACTGATTTTGTTTCTGCTAAACCATAGCACCTGTGTGAAAACTGAAAGAGTTTATTGTATATAGGTACGTCACGAAGAAAATCCTTTCCCAGTTTTGCAAAATAAATCTTCATTTGATCTAAACAATTATTTTTGTTGGATGACTAGAAGAGTCATTTCGAAATCTGAATATTTTCCCTCTGAAGATGACTTTGCTGCTCCCAATCGGTATCACCTGTGTAAAAAATGAGAGAGGTTATTGTCGATCCCGATGTTATGATGAAAAAAATCTTTCATCTTTTGAAATTCCTCTTTGTTTGCTGGAAACAATTCGTTGAATAAAATGACTGAAACAGTCATTTTTAGAAAAATATTCTAAGTTGCTTCTAAACCTTGAACTGTTTAACTTCATGAATGCTCTCACTGTAAATATTTCTTCAACTCTTCTGGGATGATTTTCTTCTGCATTGTTGAACATTTTCCATGTGATTGAAAACAAGTAACAATTTGAGTTTGGAAACATGGAGGACTGTCACTTCCCTTCAGTGCGCGGCATACAAATGAGATTAAAAACAAATTCAAAAAACCAAGTCAAATTTATTTATAAACAATGGTCTATTCCGGAGCCTCCTTTCCAGATTATCTATCACGCATCTTTTTATTCCGGATTCGTTTGTGACCCTTGATCTAATTACTTTTAATTTTCAACCGTAGGATCAAGTGCCATGTACTCCTTTCCGCCAGGCTTCCTGATTTTAACCACCGTGCAACTTTGAGCTCCGGAATCATCCACAGCCATCGATGTGATATATCTTTAACTTTCCACCGTCGGATCAAATGCCACGTACCAAATTCCGCTGGGCACTTTGGGATTATCTACCGTGCAAGTCTAAGCTCCGGAATTCATAATAGTCGTTGATTTAATTCACTTTAATTCTCCGCCGTCGGATCAACTTTGCACATATGCATTTCTGCTGAGCCCTTTTTGTTTTAATCAATGCTCAATTTTACCCTCAGGAAATAATATTACTCGTTGATTTAATTTACCTTTTTGCATTAGCCATAGGATTATTTTATGCGCTAATGTTTAGATTATACCTTAAGAAAGGTAATAACCTTGTTTAGCGGGTAAACCTTCTTTAATATTTGGCTTGGTAAATAAAGTCCGCTTTTTTATTTTGGCTAAATATTCAAAACTATATAAGTTTGAATATAAAAATAATAACTTTACAAAACCCATTTTCTTTTTTCAAATTTTATTCAAAAATTAATAAAAAATTTTGCCCCATTTGAGAAAAATTTATTTGTCTTTTTTCCCTAAACTTCTTTACCTTCTCTTCTTGGACATATTTTAATGAGAAAACTTTGGAAACCAACCCAATCACCCATGAGAACTTAAAATTTCGAAGGCAATAGGAGCAATTCTGACAAAAATAAATTTAGTGTTAACACCTAGATCAATATTCAACTCATGTTTTTGGATTCCTAGGACAATCAGATTAGGTAGTTGAGTTAATCATTAAGTGGTGCGAACAGGATTTTCCTTTATCTGCAATTGTAATTTAGATGTGACTTTTTCCATTCTTAGACCAAGCCATAGTAGAAGGTAATTGTGATTGCATTCCTTAGAAGGTAACTAGATTAATTAGATTCTTGGGATGAGCATAGCCGAGTAGAGGATAATATTGTTTAATTATAGTGATTTCGTGTTTAAGCATATACTGTGCATGTTATCCTTGAAATACAAGACTTTCCCGGGTTGAAAATAAATATTGTACACTCTGTATGTTAGTTGTAATTCACTTGCATATTGGGTGCTCGACATTTTGGCACCGTTGCCGGGGAAGGATAAAGATTAAACACCATCATTAGTTGCATCCTGTAATTGTTTCTATTCAGTATTTTCCATATTTTTTTCTTCTGCTATAATGATTTGGGTTGCATGAATACAAGAAGGGTAAAACATGATCATCTTTTGACTCCCAAAACCCCACAAAATACTAATAGTGCAAGTGGTTTGGGTCACGGTCGAGGTCCACAATTGGGTAGAAGAACATTCATTGACAATATTGTTGACAAAACTGATTCATCCACAAGGGATTGCCATTAGGAAATGCTTATCAGAAGAAGCCCCACCGATCCTAGGGTGCCAGCGTTAGGGTCCATAGTGGAGAACACACGAGCAACCACGACTTCCTCAAATATCCCTGTAGGAGAGGACAAAGATGGTACAACCGGACCTATTGGTAGAAGCCTGATATACCACATTTACGGGAAGGTTGTAACTAAAGAAGAGTGGACATAGTTCCACCATAATATTTCTGATCAGTGGTAGAACGAATAAAAGAACAAGGAGAAGAACGAGGAGAAGAATGACGAAAAGAACGAGGAGAGGAACGAAGGAATGAATGAAGAGAGAAATGAGGAAGAGAAAACAGAAGAAGGAATGAGTAACAGACATGAATCTGACGAAGAAGAGGCAATGGGGGAAAACCATCATCATGAAAATCATTCCCTGCTTGAAGGAATGGTGGCTACACTTCAATTCCCGATTCAACAGCCAGAAGGGACAGCACCTGTGAAAAATATATCACCATCAGTGTTGCCTCGCTTCCATGGAAAAGCAGCAGAGGACCCAGATGAATTTTGTTTCGAGTTTGATATCCTATGTCATAGCTGTGACTACGTCACTGATGCACAAAAGATGAAGCTCTTCCCTGCCACTCTGAAGGACAATGCATTACGCTGGTTCATGAGCCTAGGAGGTGGAACCGTCACTAATTGGGATAGGATGAAACAGGTGTTCCTGGAGAAATATTAGGAATATTGCAACACCAAAGGCAAAAGAGAAGAATTGTTCAAAATGGTGCAGAAGGAAGACGAGAGTCTGGAAGATTTTGTAGAAAGACTCTTATACAATGTGCAAAGAGCTGGACAGACAAACATGGGGTTAGATGTGCTCAAGATAATCCTGCTTCGCAGGATTAGGGATGCTTTCCTAGATATGTTAAACCTATTAGGAAAGGGGGATATCTCCAAGGAATCTTTCGAGAATATTGTGAAATTATGTAAAAGGTACTCCAGGGGCTCTTCCAGGAATAACAGGAGGGACAAACGGGATAAGATAGAACGCGAAGTCTTCGATAGAACTTAAAATTCATCTAATGGAGGAGCCACCCGTGCAGAGATAGGAAATCTCCTTGAAAGTTTTAAAATATAAATGATGAGCTCTATCTCCTTGGAAATTGACGTCCTAAAGGCAAAAAAAAAATAGGCAGTAGAGGACCTCACACTAGGTGTGTTCTTCCCTCGATGTAGAAAGAACCATCCTCTGAGGGAGTGCCCGCTTGACAAGGTAGAGGTGCGTCAGCTGTGCGAGCTGAACCATGACACAAAATAATGTCCCTCACTTCCCCAAGTGAAGGCTATTCTGCGGGAATCAACTCCATAGGTGGAACCAACCTACTTCATTGCACAGAAGAAACCTTGGCAGCCTCGAAACCAAGGTATGACCTCGGACTCATTTCCATTTTTAAATAATATGAGCCATTGGAATAATATACAAAATGTGAATACAAAGTTCCCTTCAACTTATTCTTAGTGGAACCCTTCTCAACCTTTAATACAAAATTATAACCCATGGAATCCCTGGACACCACCACCACACCAACCTACTTCTTGGTCTCCTGGATGGAGGAATTTCCATCTAGGGAATTAGTTTCCTCAAGAACCTCTGCATGAACAGCCACCATATCCTCCTCAATACCCTCATCAGCATTCGTAGCTGCAGTTGTGGAACAATTCTACCCCTAATGCACCGATATGACCTCAGCTATTTTCTCAACCTAATCCTAACCCAAACAATAAAATAGTCCATTAATTTGAGACTGTCAGCATGCCCGCCTACTCCCTTTCTCATGTGCCTTGCAATGATATTCATTTACGGTTAGGGAAAATAGTAGAGCTTGTGATCATAGAAGATGTTCGACCATATGTACATGAATAAGGGGTGAATCCACAACATCTATCTGATACAATTCCCATTATTGAAGATGTTGAACATCCCACAAATGGGACGGCTGAAACAAAAAATGATAAATCTAGAGATACACAGCCTACCCAGTTGATTAGGAAACCACCGTATCCCAATATATTAATGCTACCAAGGGCAGGGGACAACCTCAATTTAACCTCTTAGGAGAGTTAAATAATCTTTATGTTAAAATCCCCCTCCTTCAAGCTCTTTAGGATGTACCTGCCTATGCTAGAACTGTTCGGGACCTGTGCACAAAGAAACCAAGGAGGAAGCCCAGAGATCCTCCCACTGTCCATGTCATAGGGAAATTATCTACATTAATAACAGGTAAAACCTTATTGGCCAAGTATGATGACCCTAGGAATCCCACTGTCACTGTGCAGATTGGGCATACACAGATACCCAACGTACTAGTATATTTAGGAGTAGTGATGAATGTCATGACAATTGAGACTATAAGGAAACTTGGGCTCACTAATCTTAGGCTGACCCCCACTGTTTTAGAACTGGCCGATAGATCCACCATTAAACCTGAAGGAATTCTGGATGATCTCATCATCTCAGTTGATTCATGGGAGTATCCTGCTGACTTCTTGGTTTTACAACTGAAGTCGCAGCTGGGAGGACACCCATTGATCCTGGGAAGGCCTTGGTTGGCCACAACTAATGCTTGCATCAGCTTTTGATCTGGGTCTATGACCATATTCTATGGCACCGAGACTAAGAACCTCACTCTCTATCCTCCATCTCGGCCGAGTCTAGAAGCTAAAACTTCTTTTTCGATAGAGCCATAGGAAGAGGAGGGCATTCAACCATTATTAACTATAGGGAAAGCCTTAACTTTTAAAGATGAAACTGAAGACGGTGCCATTAATAACTTCATCAGTGAACCCACTTCAGTCAATAAAGAAGTTTATCAAATCCTGAACATTACTCTGGGTAAGGAAGAACAAGAAAATCTCATAGAAGAAGCGCTAGTCGGTGACACGCACATAATCCTAGTATTGAAAAATTTGAAAAGTATTCCTATTAAGGTAGAGTCTAGAAAAACCTTGAATATTAACCCCAGCCTCTCCTTAGATGAATAGAAGTGTCTGATCAGTCTCTTGAAAGAACACAAGGGGGCATTTGCTTGGGAGTATACAGACATGAGGGGTATTCCCTCTAACCTATGCACCCATCATATTTATATTAAAAGCGACTCCCGACCTATGTGTTAGCCTCAACGGCGAATGAAACCCAATATTAGGGACATAATGAAGGATGAAATTCATAAACTCTTGGAAGCAGGATTTATATATCCTATTTCAGACAGCGAGTGGGTTTCCTTTCTCATAATTATACCCAATAAAAATGGTAAATGGAGAGTCTGTGTCAACTATAGGGAGCTGAACAAAGCCACACAAAAAGACCACTTTCCCTTGCCCTTCATTGAACAAGTACTCGACACCTTATCAGGGAATAAGTTCTTCTCCTTCCTGGATGGGTTTAGCGGGTACAATCAGATTCAGATTGCTCCTAAAGACCAAGATAAAACAACCTTCACTTGTCCGTGGGGAACGTTTGCTTATAGAGTGCTTCCCTTTGGTTTATGTAATGCACCTGCAACATTTCAAAGAGCTATAATCAACATATTTTCTGAATTAGTTAATGACAGTATGGGAATTTTTATGGATGATTTCACTCCTTATGGCAAGGATTTTGAAGAAGCATTGGAAAATTTAAAAAGAGTTTTAACTCGCCGTGAACAGACCCAACTCTCTTTAAGCAATGAAAAGTGCCATATGATGATGAGTGAGGGAGTAGTATTGGGGCACTTCATCTCTACTGATGGAATTCAGGTGGACCCCTCAAAAATCAAGGTGATAAAAAATATACCTACTCCTGCAACTCAAAAAGAGGTGCAAAGTTTTCTGGGACATGCTGGATACTACCGAAGATTTATAGAAAATTTTTCCAAACATGCTTCTCCTTTGTTTTCATTGTTAATGAAGGATGTGCAGTTTGTTTGGAGTGAAGCATGCCAGACAACTTTTGTTAAGCTGAAGGAGAATCTGTCCACAACTCATATCTTAAGAGGGCCGAATTGGACCCTACCCTTTCACATTTCTTCAGATGCTTTTGATATCGCTATTGGAGCAGTTTTAAGACAACAGGATGGTCAAGTACCTTATGCAATTTATTATATTAGTAAAAACTTAGCCCCTGCTGAACTTAATTATACTGTCACCGAAAAGGAATTCTTAGCTATTGTCTACTCCATTAACAAATTTCAACATTACATTACTGGGTATCCTACATTTGTGCACACTGAACACTCTTCCATTAAATGTATAATGAACAAACCCATCACTAATTCCAGAGTGACTCGATGGCTCTTATTATTATAGGAATTTGATATTACCATCATAGATAAACATAGAAAAGAAAATGTTGTCACTGATTTTTATCTCGTTTCACTAACATTGATGATAATTTGCCTATTGAGGATTGTTTTCCAGATGAACATTTATTCGTAGTTTCAGCCCATTCCCCTTGGTATGCAGATGTCACTAATTACTTGGTTGTAGGGAAGCTTCCGGCACATATGTCTAAAAGAGAAAAGAGAAAAATCATCCAGCAAAGTGCCAGGTATTGTTGGGTAAACGGTCATCTCTTTTACACAGGTCCTGATCTTGAAATAAGAAGATGTGTAAGGGAAGATGAAATATTTCATATACTGAAGGCTTACCATGATGAACCTTGTGGGGGACACTTTGCATATAGAAGGACATGACACAAAGCGCTGAGGATGGGCTACTATTGGCCAAATCTTTTCAGGGATGCAAAAAGATATGTGCAGTCTTGTGATAGCTTCCAAAGGATGGGTCAGCCCAACAGATTAGATCAAATGCCTCTGCAACCTCAATCAGTAATTGAACCATTTGATAGATGGGCTCTAGATTTCATTAGCCCTATCAGCCCTCATTCCAAACAGAAAGCTTACATCTTGGTCTATATTGATTATATGACCAAATGAGTAGAAGCGATAGCTCTGGCGAAGGCTAATGACCAGGCTGTGATCGACTTTCTATACAGTGAAATATTTACCCATTTTGGGGTATGTATGGAAGTAGTTACTGATGGGGGACTGCAGTTTATGTTGCATCAATTTGAAGCTCTGCTACAAAAGTATCATGTGCAGCATAGGGTAGCTTCACCTTACCATCCCCAAGCCGATGGACAGGTGGAAAGCACTAATAAAGTTATTGAAGCCATCCTTACCAAGACAGTTAAGAGCCATCATAGAGATTGGGCTGACAGGCTTCTGAAAGCAATATGGGCATATTGCACCACTTGGCATAACACCACAGGTTTCTCTCCTTACGATTTAGTGTATGGAATTAGTGCCATCTTCCCAATTGAATTTGAAATCAAGACCCTGAAGACGACCACTAAAGTAAACCTAGATGTAACTGAAGCCCAGAAAATCAGTTAGTTGCAGTGGACCAGACAGTGTTAATTCAACAACAGAGATCCAATTGGCATGACCGATTCGTTAAAAAGAAGGTCTTCTGTGAGGGAGACTGGGAATTATTATACGATTCTAGATTCAAAAGATATTTCAAGGGCAAATCACGCACAAGATGGTTGGGGCCCATACCTAGTAGATAGGGTATTTGATAACGGCACAGTCCGCCTGGTAACTATTGATAAAAACTGCGTACCATTATTTACTAATGGTCATAGGCTATGACTGTACCATAAAACAATTTCAAAATATGCATTTATCTCACAAATTTCCACTGACCCAGATTACTAGCTAGCATAAGGGTAGGGATTTCCCTCTGCCTCTGTCAATCTTTAATTAATCACTATAAATCATGCATGAATCATTGTACATAAATAATTGTTGTTTTTTTTTCTTTCTTTCGTTATGTTATATTATCTTTTTGCACTTGATTTTTTTTTCTCTGTTGTTTTTCCAAGATTTGCAGGGAAGCACCCAAGGATGAGGGTCAGATCAGGCCTATCGATCGGAAGCCATTTTTCTGTAACTTCCCGCACCACGACCTTTTTTCTTTTTCCTTAAATAAATTTGTCACAGCTGCGACACCCACTTTCCGGCAGCTACGACACCACTTTTCTGGCAGCTGCAACACCTTTTTCGACATCTGCAACAACTTTTCCAGCAGTTATGACACCCATTTTTCGGCCACCAACCATTTTTCGGCAGCTACAACACCTTTTTCGGTAGTTGTGCAACCCATTTTTCAGCAGCGGTAACACCATTTTCTGATGGCTGCAACACTGTTTTCGGCAGCTTCTGCATCATGAAACTCCTCCTTCTTCCATTCCTACATGCTATGACCCCGTTTCACTTTTAACCATAAAACGCGTTTCCCATCGCTCCAGCGCAGTCACTTTCCATCCACTTAACATTTTCCTTCTCTTTTTTGGCGGCCGTGACATCTTCTTCGGCAGCTGCGACAACTTTTTTGGCAGCTGTAACTCCGCTATATTTAGCAGATTTTTCTAGCATTGAAGGACACGTATCTGCTTCAATTTCTTTGTGACCTGCAGCTGTGACTCCTGTGTTATTAGCAGATATTTTTTCACACCATCAACTCCTTTAGATATGGCTCTTCTTCCTCATGCTGACAATTTGACCCATAATGTGATATTTCTCATAATTTCCACCATTTTGACGCGATGGTTTTTGCTTCACCAGCGGAAAGAATTATTGTAGAATCTCTGTTATAATGATTATATTTAATGACTGCACACCGCACAAGTTCAAATTTCACAATGTCTGCAACCACACATTCCATTATTCTTCGAAGGACATCCAACGCGCATTCTCGAAGGTATGGCTTTGATTAACCACGTGATTAAGTATCAATATGATTTAACAATGTCAGTCGTACCTCCCTTTTTATGCCCATTATTGCCTCGATTAACTCTCTGCCCATGCGGCGTAAAGACTAATTATGCTACTTGATAACCGCCACCTTTCCCAATTCGGAATAAAATTTCAAATAATCTGGTGTGCTGAAACTTTCCAAATTTGCCTAACTCTCCTCTCAGCGGTCCATGCATACTCTGTTCCATCACCTCCATTGTCGGAGTCTGTAATCTGTTGAATAGATCAAAACTAATTCTGAAGTCAGAAACATGGGGATTCCGGTTTGTTATGAAACTTCAAACACATGAGAAATCAGGAGAAACGTTGTAGTCTTCGCTATCTTTCAAGATGCTGGTTGGACGGAATTTTTTGAATGTCTGAATGGATTTCACCGAGAAGCAGCCTTACAGGTTTCTCTAAACCTCACATAAACTCACTCAGAGGTTTGGGGATTGCGCATTGAAGTTTTTGAAGCCATTATAGTTGAGGTTACTGGTATTCCCCAGGTGGGAAGGGCTTGGTTTGGATGTCGAGTCCCCACTACTGCAGCAGTACAGGAATTTCTAATAGAGGGGGAGCAGGTTCACACAACAAAAAAGGGGATAGTACTGCAGTCATTGCCACATCGATGGAATCAAGTCACTATTTTTCTCAAGAAATATATCACTTGTGAAGGTAGGTACCAAACCGTTTATGATTCTGAACTCCCTTTACTATCTCATCTCCGTCATAGGATTCTGTTAAATATTCCATATTATTTGCTTAATGATTTGCATCATATGGCGAGGTTTTTTTCGATTTTTCAAGCATTCACTTGCCTCACTGACCCACCATGGCCTCATTAAATTAATTATCGTAAGGACCCTTTCTCAACACAATATAACCTGGGAGCAATTTATAGCTCAAGTTCAGAAACCCGCTCCTTTGCTTGGGGTCCCAATCAAAGAAGAGAAGGTCCATCCATATTTGGGGGGACATGAATCACAACAGGAGGATTGGAGCCCCTCCAATATAGTTGGGAGGGGAGATGAAACTAGATCAGAGGATTAACCAGGGGCACAAGTAGAACAATTGAGAGAAGATGTATATAAAAAACCTGTGGAAGACCTAAATAACAGGGTAACTCTGACAACAGAGGGTGAAATTGGAGAAGCACTAAATGCTGTGGCAATTGAACTGGAAGATGACAGAGCCATGGCAACAGAAGAAAATATTGAGCTGGTGACCATTGAATCCTCACCCGAGTGGGGAGGAACTTTGATTGAGGAAGAACAGGCTGAGGAACAAGAAAATGCTGGAATTGGGAACATTCCTTCTACTTCAACTGTGAATCCAGAAAATCCAGCACCAAAAAGAAAAAGGAAGAGATAAAATGACGAAATTAAGATATCTCCACCAATAAGAAGGAAAAGAACCAGGTCAGTTGCAGCAGCAGAAGTAGCAAGGAAAAGATGGGCAACCTTAGAAGCACAAATTGAGTTCCCCATTCTTGAACCCAGGCCAATTGATGCCCCACAAGGGCCAGTCATAGAAGAACCCCAAATTGAAGGACTTCTATTTGAAAATGGGCTATTAAAAGAGGAAGTCCAAACACTCACAAGGGAATTGGAAAATTGGAAAGAAGTGTACAGAAAATAGGGTGAAAGGAAGTTGCACACATTGGTGGAGGCTATAGATCAATTGGAGGGACCAAATTCTACCGAGCCTGGCAATGAGGAAGAAAGAGTGGTCTGTCCCACATGTAGAGAAATCTTTAAGGAAGCAGGCCACAAGATTGTAATTCATGCCTTTATAACACAACAGTCTACACCTGCAATGGAGGAAGTTGTAGAGAAAGAAGATGCTGCCACACAAGAACCAACATCTTTAAATATTCTTGTTGAAGTTGCCACTAACTTTGGGACAAGAGAACCAAGGGATGAAGTTATTCCTGATTGTGGGGATGAATATTGCATGATGACCCTAGAGTCCTCCCGTGACATAGAAATTATAGAAGTGGAAACACAACAGTAAGGCAATGATGAGATTGAACAAGGTGCTGCCACACAAGAACCAACATCCTTAAATGTGCTTGTCCAAGTGGCTGACTAGATGGGAGGAGAACCAGGGATTGAGGGAACTCTGGAGTTTAATAAATAATTATGTACTATAACTCCAGAATTGTCCCATGACACATAAATCATAGAAGAGGGCCTAGAATAGTAGGGAGATGAAGAAGTGATCCAGGATGTTGTCACACAAGAACTAACATCCTTGAAGGTTGCAGTAGGGACTCTTGAAATGCAACAAGAAATTAACCCTAAAGTGGATGTCATTCCTGATATGCATTGGAGTGAGGATGAACAAGTTCAAACACAATCCTTAGGTGATATGGAAATCCTTGAGGAGCAGCTGCACACTGAAGAAGACATCTAATATCAGCAGTAGAAGGAAAGAGAAGAACAGAGCTCTGTCACACAAGAACCAGTAGCCTCACAGCTAGCTGCAAATATTGCCATGAGAGAACCCTAGAAAGAGGACGGTGTTACACAAGAACCAGTGTTTCCAAGAGTGGTGGATGTTGTTGCTGAAGAGAGGCCAGAAAAGGTTGCTGTCACACAAGAACTAGCACCTCTCGAGATAGCTTCAGATGTGCAGGGTGTCCAATGTGGCACATCAGGCGACAAGGTGTGGATTGATCCCCTTAGAAACTTCATCGACCTGGATTCTGACAAGGAGGAGCATCATAAAGAAGAAATCCTGAACCTTACAACAGAAGTCTCAATTCTGAGAATGGAGGTAATAAAATGGAAGAGCTAGGTGGAGGAATACCAAGGAGGGATAATTTCTCTTACTAAGCATAAAAAGATTATCAGGGGACTGGAGGAGAAATAGGAAAAAGAACATATGACCCAGAGACTTCAAGAGGAAGAGCTACAGAGCAATTTAAGGGAGTTGAAAAATTTCCAGTTTATGTAGAAGAAAAAAGAGTAGATGTATGCTCTCTCTCAAGAACTCCTGGGCACTAGGGTACCTTCTTCTTCTTACCCCGTCTTCCTGTTTGAACAGTTTGTTTGGTTTAAGTTGAGAGCTATGAAATAAGGGAGGTCATTTGAGATAACGACCTCAGCAAAAATTTTGGAAACATTTTTTAGAAGTAGTTTTGAAGATCAAAATTTGCTGTGTGAATTATATTTGCATGAGATGGCTTGCCCTCTGGACCACCATTCAAATCCTGTCCCTTTTTCAGGGGATGTTCAGTTGAGGGCTTTTGCTTCTTTTATGAGCAATTATGCTTAGTGGGAAAGGTATTTTCAAACCTTTTCTCACAATGAAGCTCACTCTAACTTGTGGGTTCAAAGTGAGCCTCAGAATCCGAGTATTCTTCTTGCTCGATACAGGAGTTTGCTTTCATGACCCCTCCAGAATCGACACATAATGGAACTGCAAGAGGAATTTATTTCTACTTGTACCAACCATATTTCTATACACAAACAAGAAGCATTGGAAGGAAGTAAGCATAGATGGCAGGTTTCCTCTCCTATGCTCAGGAGCAGAGACCCCTATTGTTTTAGGAATTTTGAACAAGCACTTTTTAGGGTCGAGGGCTATGTTGGATGTATCAGGGAATGTGGGGCTAATTGGTTGGGTCTGAAATTTAAATTCCCCCTCATCTAGTGGCCAAAAAAACTATATAGGGTGGACTTCTCACTAACCAAGGCAGAGGAGAAACGATGCTGGAGATATTGGATTGCTCACAGAGGGTTTGTAGAAAAAGAAGGGGTGCCTGAGTTCCCCTACAACTTCTCTTCTCTTCACGAATAGAGCTCAGTACAAGATTTAGATTCAGAATAATGGAGGTTGTTGCATGAGGACATGCAACAGGACAGTTGGGGGGAGATGTTGGGCCCAGAAATGGCCTCTTTTGACCACCCTTAATTACCTCTTCTTNAGCATGCCAATTAAATGTTTTACCCCCACTCTACTCTTCAAACCACCAAGGTATGATTGGTCATTGTTTTATTTTAATAATACTTATGATTGTGATAATTAAGGCTTCGTATCTCTCAATGTGCTAACATATTATGGTTTATAAAGGTATTTTGAGGTATATGGATTGCAAGAAGATTGGGATGAATAGGCTATGAAAAGAAGGGGCATTCATCGCTCAAGCTAATCCCCATCCATCCTATCATCACCCAAGGAATGCGGCTCCAGTACGATATTGCAGAAAAGCTGTGTCAAGGTAGCTGTAACAGAATGCGTCAGACTTGGAGGTCAATAGTGTGTTGCTGCTTGTGTGTAGACATAATCTGAAGATATTTTCACTCCTAGGGAAATTAACAGTTTTCCTATGTTTCCTATTTTTCATCCTTCCACGTTTGTAACAGTCGTTGTCATTTAGGGTGCTTGAAGATCATAGATCTTCATGGCTGCCCCATAATAGGATAGGATGTTATGATTTACATTGTATAAATATGGAGAGCTATTTTGAGCCATTGGTTGTTGAACATATAATCAATCCATTGTATTAGCTATGAGGAGGAATTGTGTAATCACTCTGTCTTTTAATACAAGGAGTCACTTCTGATCTAAAGGTTTTTACATGTGTTCAGTCAAAATCTCTGTGTGAAGGCTAGGCCCGCCTTCCACAGGGATCGCTGAGTTAAATTAGGTGTTTTCAATTATTTGGTTGTGTGATGTTATGCTAATTTTACTTATTCATAGGAAGCTGTAACAAGTGTGGATTTACAGTGTGTCGTGATTGCATTCCTTGGAGATCTGTAGTGGCATAGTGTGATAGTTGACTGAGTAGGTAATTATTTCTTATGCAATTTGTATGGTAACTGTAACAACTCTGTTCATCGTTAGATCTTTTAGTTGTCGTTTCCATGAATCTTTGCAGCTTGTCTCTTATTTTTATGATTACAAAATTTCATTCCTTTACTTCAATTTTCTAGAACAGCTGAACTCAATCTCTGTATTTTGAATTCCTAGATCAATATTCAACTCATGTTTTTGGATTCCTATGACAATTAGATTAGGTAGTTGATTTAATTATTAAGTGGTGCAAACAGGATTTTCCTTTATCTACAATTGTAATTTAGATGTGACTTTTTCCATTTTTAGACCAAGCCATAGTAGAAGGTAATTGTAATTGCATTCCTTAGAAGGTAACTAGATTAATTAGATTCTTGGGATGAGCATAGACGAGCAGACGATAGTATTGTTCAATTACAGTGATTTTGTGTTTAAGCATATACTGTGCATGTTATCCTTGAAATACAAGACTCTCCCGGGTTGACAATAAATATTGTACACTCTATATGTTAGTTGTAGTTCACTTGCATATTGGGTGCTTGACACTATGATCTAACCTACAATTGACCAATTTATCCAGATATTTCTTTTGAGAAAATAATGGTCATTTTTCCTCCCAGAAGAAAGGAATTCCCCTGCTTACCAATGGAGTAAATAACTCAATCACTTATTTGATTTTATGACTTATAATATCAACTTTAGCCTGTACAGTATCCAACATTTTGTACCTTCCAATCAATTTTGTAGCCCAAGAGATAACAACAACTCTATCTTGGATATCAAACCTTTTGACTTGATCTTCTGATAAGGCACTTAAAAAGTTGATAGCATTCTGAGCTCCTTCCATTGGATTTTTGTTTAATCTTTGTTTTACCATCAAAATATTATGTATGGATACTTTCAGAGCACTACCTTGATCTGCAATATAATCCAAATATGGTCTAAACTCATTAGCTTCTAGAATAATCTTATCCCAAATCATATGTCTGGCCCATTGCAAGGCCATTTGGCCAACCACCTGCTTTGTTAACTTGGTATTCTGGTTTATTAGTTATTGACATTTTCCCTCTACTTTCTTCTTCTCTTATTCTCTTTTCAAAGCAATCTCTTCTAGATTCTTTTTTTGTTGCTTTAAACCTGTGAGTTCTTCATCCTTCAAATTTTCCTGAGACATTCCTTTAGAAAGAGAGGTTGCATCTGTTTTTTCAGAAGGAACTGTAGATTGATTTTTAACTTCTTCACATTTTTCCTGTAATTCTTTTTCTTTTGCTGCCAGCTTAGCTTTTAGGTCCTTATTTTTCTATCAAAACATTAGCATCCTTTTCCCAATGTTTTTCTTTTTCTTAAAGCTTTAACAACTTGGATTTACAATCAATTAATCCAATGTTTAATGCTTCTTTTTCCTTAAACTCTGTCAATTCAGAGGTCTGAATAAGCTGAGTGGAAGGAATTTTTAATTTCTTTTTTAGCACCTGAACTTCTTTTTCTTTTTCATCAGACAAATTTTGAACCACTACTCCTTTGCTTGACTGCCCATTAACCTTAAATAATTCCCCCTTGCAACTTTTTAATTTTTATTTGAAGGGCCTTGTTCTCAACCTTTTCTTTCTAGAGGAGGTTCTGAACTTTCTTTTTGTTGGAATCTAGTTTAGACACCTGTAATGTAGATTTAAACAATTTTGTATATATGATATCACCTGTTTCTCTATGAAGGTGTATCATATATGTGGTAGGGATATTCTCTAAGTTCACATTCACCTCTAATACCTTATTACCAACCGTCATGGCCAAACTCAAGGTATCTTTGGCATGATTCCTTACAATTTTTAAAGTTACATCTGACTTTGGCAATTGTCTCACTTCCTCTTATAATTTTATTGTTTCATGAAAGGTTTTATCAACCACTTCTCTGTAGGTCTTCAACCACTCCTCTTTTGATGTATACTTATTTGGGGTTACTCCATCAAATACACATTCCTGAAGCTCCAGACCAGCTACTTTATATTTTTCTTTCTTGTGTTTACCTTTCACACTTCTCTTCTTCACCAATACCATTTGTCACTCTTGTCCAATTTTTCGCTTCTTCGATGTACTAGCAGTATCTGCTTCTGAAGTGTCCATGAAACCTGAATGTTCTCTCTTCATTGAATTTCCTAAAAAACTTATTAATGACTAAATATTTCTAGCAACTGCAACTATGTTAGAAAGATCCATTGGGGAAGAATCGTTTCCATGTATGGGTGAGATAGAGTCTTGTTCCATGTTGATATTATCTGGGGTATTGTTAGGATAATTTTCCCAATTAGTTTCTTCTCTGAGTCCAGCTACTTCAGTATGTTCAAAAGACTTATTTTTTTTGCCTATCTTCTTTTAGATATTACCTATTGTGGATCATAGTTGATAGAAGCTCCCAAAGAAAACCCCATGCTTCTGAGCAGATTATCAATGATTGGTAGAGAAGGTCTACTTTTCAAAACATATGGCCCTTCCACCAAGGGAAAGATAATATCTATATTCTTCTTAAAACTTAATATGTGTTCTTCCTCAATTGTAAGCCTTTGTCTAATAAATTCCAAAGAAAAGACTCTAGTTGTCATAAAAGCTGGAAGAATATAAGGTTGGTGCACAAATCCATATAATCTTATAATTGTTTCAGACTCTGAAAGGAACCGGTCTCTTATCCTTTTAGTAGGGGAAAGTTTCAATGTTTCCTTCATATCTGGAAATACCCTAGGCAATGTTTCCTCAAAGAAAATGTTGTATATTTCTTCCATCAAAAAATTCATGAACTTGCAATACTTTTGGGTCATTTCATTGGTGATTACCAACTTAGGAAATTGTCGGTTATCTTCATTATGTGATAAGAACATCTTCAACAAAAAGGAATGGAATATGAAAAATATGGTACTGTGGAAGCTGACTAACTGAGAACGAATTTTTTCAGCTATGAACTCATTAAACTTAAGGCAATAAGACTGGAAAGACTAAACTGGAATTTCATAATCAATTGGGAAAGTACTTAATATAAACAACAGACTCAACAGTGACTTTGTAACATAACCATTAGTGTCTAACCCCAAAAATTGAGTGGCTAAGGTTATACACGACTGGGTTTCTTCATTAAACAAAACCAGGTAAATAGGGTAAAATAAACTTATAACCTCCCTATCAGCCTTTGAACATGACTTCAAAAAGGTTTACTTACTCTCGAATGCAGACTCTTGGAAGAATTGTATGATGTTTTCTTCTTTGTACTACTGAGATAAATGAACAAAATCATCTGGGACATATAGGGTTTTGCGGATAACAGAGGCATGAATAGGGAAAAGGATCCTAGACTTAGGTTCATCCATTACGACTTTTTCAGCCGTGAAAAATTTATTTGCACACCACTCGAAAAAATCCAGGGCAATTGGGGGTCTAGTCAATAGAGAAAAAATAAAAGAAAGACCTGAAAACACCATGGGTGTCCCTACCTTGGTCCTTAATATTTTTCAATTTATTTTTATCCATCTCAATTGTTTCATTCAGTAAAATGGTATCCAAAACTTCAGCATTTTTGTCTTCGAAGCTTTCCTCATCCTTCTTATAGGAAACCCTTAACTTTTCACTATTTGCCACTTCTACCACTTCTATTTCATCCATTTTTAGAAATATTTGGAAAGTTTCAAGATGCCTACCTTGTTAATTAACACAGTGTTCCAATTTCATCCATGTTGTCACTTTGTACATAGTCAGGGTTATCGTCAATTTCCAATGCTTAGAAAAAAAAAACCTTTGAACTCCACGTAGGTGTTTTTTATATTTTTTGTATTTCATAACCATTGTGCGTCTCTTGTAATCTATACCATAGATTTGTTTTTCTTTGAAATCTAATCCATTCATGTGCTTTATCTCAATACCAAGACTCAACATTATCACCCTGCATAATTTGATTCGGTGGAATCAATATCAACCATTGATCTGCAATCTACCTTCATCAGAACCGTGAAACTATGAAAGCTTTAACATTCCACTAGTCATTTGAAACCTGATTAATCGAGCAACTTCTATTTACGGAATGCACCTTATCCATCAATCAAAACTCGACCACTATCACAACTGTTGATCAACGTGGCCCCTACCACTTTTAGTGGATTTCAATTTTGAATTTCTTTGCGCTAGTCCAATCTACGGAATTTTTTATGACCATAGATCTATATCCACTCACATCTAATCTATATGATATTTCCACCAGTTAGCCAATTCCGCAAATCAGAAAAATTCTTTCGTCTGAGCACGTTTCAATTTGCAGAATACTCCAACGTCGTTGATATTACCTTGTATCAATCTTATCCCTTCAAAGTCACACCTATTTAATGGATTCCGCAAATCTGAAAACTTAGTTTTTTCTTGCATATATAATATGCAAAATTCCTTTCCACCACTGATCTACAACTCTTTAATCTGAGCCATCAATATTTGACACCTTTTACCTCCATTCCGCTGATGAGAACATTTCAATTTCTCCCACATGTTTCAAATAACAGAACGCTCTTTAGATTAGTGGGTTAGCATGATCTTTCATCATGGGTCATCGGATGAAGAAAGGGATTTTCAAATATGATCATTTCCAAGCCCTTCAATTAAACAATCCACAATTTCAAATATAGTGCTAACAGCTGGCTCCACTAGGGATGTTATCCACCTTGCAAGGTAGCAAAGAACCCCATAGACCAGTTGCCAAATCCATTGTCAATCTAAATATTTTTATTTTGTCCTTCTGAAAGAAATATAAAAACTAAAATATGGCTACCCCTTCCAATCTTAGGGCCTTCTCTTCAGGCTTCAAATTTTCTATCTCACCATCTCTACTGATTGAAGGTAAAGAAGTATTTACACTATAACACATGTAATTTACTTCCCCTTTATTTCAAATAATGCTTTAGAAATATCCCATTAACTGGGCCTCCTTCATACTGAGACCCATCCTGATACTGTAGAATAAAATCATTATTACCCCTGTATGCTGCAATAATGTATGGACCTACCTACAAATGATCAAATTTACCATGCTTTCCTTTGTCTTCACGTGGAGCATCCCATTTTAACACCAAATCATCAATATGGGAAGTGTCCCCTTTTACCTTTCTGTCAAAGATATTATTCATATTCTATTGATGTATCTATACCTTATCATATTTTTTATCTCTCAGTTCACTTAGTTCAATAATATGGTTTATTCTCCTTTCCATATGATCAGGTTCATCCTACTGCTCTTGCAACAACTTCATAACTAGTACTCCTAGAGATGATGACAAGACCACTCCAGCTCCATACACCAATTGGAATGGTGACATTCCAATAGCTCTCTTTTTGTTGATTCTATCAGCCCACAAAGCATATTTCAGCTTTGTATGCCATGCTCTTTTATTATCTTCCAACAAATTCTTAATTATCATCACCAAGATTTTGTTAGAGGATTCTGCCAGTCCATTACCCCGTGGATGATATGCAGTAGAATGATTCAAAATTATATGATACTTATGAAATTTTTTTATAATATTCCTGGACTTAAAAGCAACAATATTATCTGTTACAATCCTCTTAGGACAGCCAAATATTTCAAAAATATTATTCTCTAGGAAATCTATTATCACTGCATCTATATATTGTCTAGTAGGTATTGATTCAATCCACTTTGTAAAATAATCAATTACTGTTAAGATCCACTTATGTTGTCCTGAGGAGTTTGGATTTATTTCCCCAATGAAATCTAACCCCCATTGTTGAAAAGGTGCCTCTACTGATATGGGATCAAGAGGGAGTGGACTCACTTTGCTCTTTCCATAAAAAATATGGCACTAATGACATTTGGTGGTTTATTTATACACATCTGAAAATAATGAAGGCCAATAGAATAATTCCCTCAAAATGTTATTTGCAGTTACCTTCCATGAATGATGTCCCCCACAATCTCCTTCATGGAAATCTTTTTCTATTTTCTAAGCTTCATTCTCTAGAAGAGAATTCAATAACACTCCACCAGGATCCTTCCAATAAAGATATTGATTTAAAATATAGAATTTTGCAGCCTTCAGCTTCACAGACCTTGCTCTAGTTTTACTTAACCCTACAGGAGGTTGTAAATTTTGCAACACATAAACAATATTAGCATACCATGGAGAAATAAAAAAATCAAGCATCACCTGTACTTCTGTATCCAACTGATTTAATTGAACTGTCAGAAAATTTGGCTGTAGAGAATCACAATTGGAGTCTGTCATCATTTTAGTCAATCCCTAACCCTTAATCAACTTTGTGGGCTTAATTTCAATGTCATATTCCAAAAGCACTGCAATCCATTTCGCTCTTCTCCCCTCTTGACCTGGTTGTGTAAGTATGCTCCTTACCACACTGTTGGGAACATATGCAACTACATGTGAATGGAGAATGTAAATTCTGAAATCTTTTAGGGCCTTAATCAAAGCATATACTTTTTTTTCCATGATATCATATTCTACCTCTTCATCTGTTAACATCTTACTAAAAAATGCTATAGGCTGTTCTTCACCTTGATCATTCTTTTGTAACATAACAACTGCAATAGTATGCTCTGTAGCATATGAGAATACTAAAAAATATTTATCAAAATCCATACTTACCAGCACAGGAGATTTTGAAATAACTTGCTTTATATTCTTGAACAATTTCTTAGCCTCCACTGCCCATTTTATTTCATGATCCTTTTTCATCATATTAGTAATGTTCATCAATATTTCATAAAAGCTAGGAATGACTTTCCTCAAGAAATTTACCTACCCAATGAATGAATGTACATATTTCTTACTTCTTGGATCCTCCACCTTAAAAATTGCACTTACCCTGTCTGGATCAATCCTTATGCCTTCTTTGTTAATAATATGGCCTAAAATTTTTCCTTCTTCCAAAGCAAAATTTGATTTCCTTGGATTTAATGAAATGCCATATTTTCTACATTTAAGGAAAACCTTTTCCATATGTTTGATATGTTCCCTATCAGACCTAGAATATACATTAATATCCATTAGAGGAAATTTCAACTCAAAATGGGCCTCCTAAAAAGAATTAATAAAATAATATTTATTAATTTTGGAGGAAGAAAAGGAAAAAACTACTTTTTTGTTTGTATTTTTGACATATATCCCCATGTTTTTACTCAAATTTCGATTGGGAGAGATCATTGGATGTGGAATTAAATTTCGCATCCAACGAATACCTGCTTGGCATACTTTTGATGGACCCCGCTACCCCAAAAACAAGAAATACATGGAAAAATGTGATGATGACATCATCATCACATTTTTTCAGGTATTTCTTGTTTTTGGGGTATATGGGTCTATCAAAAGTATACTGAGTGGGTACTTGTTGGATGCGGAATTTAATTCCGCATCTAATGAACTCTCCCAATTGAAATTTGAGTAAAAACACGGGGAGATATGTCGAAAATACAAACAAAAAAAGTAATTTTTTTTATGATACCTATCCCCAAATTTATATTAAAAAAGTGTTTAAGAAATATACAGTATTTCAAATTTAAGGCAATTTCATTGGCTAACACAGGATGACATGGAATTTGAATCAAAGTTAAAAGGCCCATTTTGAGTTGAAATTTCCTCTAATGATCCATATAAATTACTACAAACCTGTCTCTTTCATCATCAAAAGCAATGTCCATAGCACGATGGAAAGAGGCTCTTGCATTCATTAATCCAAAAGGAATATTTGCATACATGAATGTACCACATGGTGTAGTGAAAGTATTTTTCTCCTAATCTTTGGGAAACGCCTTTATTTGATTGTAACCTGAAAACCCATCCATGGTAGAAATTATATCTGAACCTACCACTTTCTGCAAAATTTGGTCCATCTTTGGTAAAGGGTAATTGTCCTTCAAAGAGACTTTATGCAAATTTATGAAGTCCACACACTGTCTTATTTCACCATTGTTGTTTCTAACAGGCTCCCAATTAGCAACCCATTTTGAAAATATCAGGGTTACAATTATTTTTGCATCAAATAATTTTTTGATCTCCTTTTCAATAATAGGCAATAACATTGGATTAATCCTTCTGAGTTTCTGCCTACGTGTTTTTTCCAGGCTTACTTGGAATAGTATACTGTATAATGGAGGTGTCATAATCTTTGAGGTCATCGTAACTCCATGCAAATACATAAGTGTATTTTTTCATTAGGTTCACATACTCATTATTTTCTTTGGCAGGAAATTTCTTGCACAACTTTGTAATTCTAAGATTCTCCTTGGTACCAATATTTTTATCTTCAACAACGTTTTCAACAAGTTTGACTTTAGGATCTCTGACAACATCATTTTCGTCAGAAAGCTTCTCTAAGGGAATTAAACCTCTGGGAATATGATTACTCTTCAATTGGACTATATCTTTTCCTCCTAGTGATCCTTTCAACTTCTATGTTTCAACAACTCCTTCTTCATCTTCATCAACATCTTGAAAATTTTCAGAATCAACACTTTCATTTTCTATTTGCGTATTTTCAAATTCACTAGACATTTCTACAAACCTTTTGATTTGCATATCATCTTCAGAAACCTGCTAGTACTTGGTATTGTCTAGTATGGAAGGCCTGCTCACAATGTCAACCTTGTATTTTCTTTTATCTGCAGTAGGAGTCTTAAATTTTCCATCAACATTTGCCAAAGAATCTTCCACTGTATTATCATATCTAGGAATCACTTTGAAATTGTGTTCTGTGAAATAATTTGCAAACATATCCCACACTTCATTCCTTTAAGATCTCATTCTAGGATGCTTAGTTTTATAACTACCATTCACTTGATTTATCACAAGTTCTGAATCTCCAAAAACTTGGACTCATTTAGCTCCCAAATCCTTTAGTGCGTGCAAACCGAGCAACAAATATTCATATGCTGCTACATTATTAGTACATTCAAAGTTCAACTTGTAAGAAAAAACTTTAAAATCTCTAATAGGGGAAATTATGTATACACCAGCACGCCCACCCACTTTAGCCCCTGACCCATCAAAATACATAGTCCACAACCCTTCTTCCTTTTTCTTTCTTTCCAATGCTTCATGTTCATTTATGACTTTTTTTATTATCCTTTGTACATTTAATTAGAACAACAACTTTTGAATCACAAGGAGAAAGATCATTGAATAAAATAGATGACCCTAAGTTTGTATCAACAACATAAATATGATGAAATCCTGGCTGATATCGACTGCTAACAACATAAGGTGATCTTTTTTCACTGTATAGTCTCTTGTTTTCATTAAGAATAAGAATTGTAGCATAATACATATCCATTTGCAAACTTCCTTTTAGCTTTGAAGTCCAATATCTTGACAACAAAACACCAAATTTGGGAGGGATATCAACCACAACAAAATCAATGACCATAGTTTTAGATGGTAATTTAGCCAAGGATACTACCATGTCTTTTATCAAACCCAAACATTTTGCCCTTTTGGAAGCAAAAGAATACAAATATTTATAAGGCCTTGTAATCTCTAACCCCAAACTTTCTACCACTCCTTTAGGCATCAAATTATGTGAAGCACCTGAATCTAACATAACATTATGAAACACCATGTCATGCACATTTAAGCTCGATTAAAAAGGTGGTACTTCCTCATTATCCACATTATCAATCTTAGACCCCAAAACAATGGTAGGATTGCCATCTGTCACTTACAAAATATCTGGATGATCCTCTCCTTGATTTCTGACCATTTTTGTTATTGTGTCCCTATACTCCTGATTTTTGAGCAGTTCATTAAAAGGGATTGAAATATTCAACTTAGCAAGTTCACTTTGTAGATTAAAATGGAAGAAATTTTATCTATGTTGATGGATGCTGTTTTTTTTTAACTTGTTTATTTTCTCAGTTCTATTTTCAATCTCTTTTATGCTTGTTTTTTGCTTGTTTTTTTTGTATTCATCTGACTATTGGAGAGATGATTTGTATTTAACCTTCCTTTATTCATAATAACATCTCTACTTCTCAATTTGATCTTTTTTACATCATCTATAGCATGCATATACCCCTTTTGATATTGTTCCAACTCCTCCTCAAAATCTTTATTATCATCCTCTTGTGCAAACATAATGTGTTCCTCCTCAGTCAGATAGATTTCAGAATTTAAATCACCAAAATGATGAATATGGTATTCAATAGACCTTGCACCATCATCATGAGCAACATAATTTTCAGGGAAAGGTTGTATTATTTGCTGATCTTCTTGGTTTCTTGGATTCCTCATGTCTCTTTGTCTATTCTGTGGGAGTGGAGGAGGAATAGGTTTTCTAAAGTTAGGGTTTCTAATCTAGGGCTCATTCTGTTCTCGATTCACTAGCCTAGTATCCCTAGTCATCTTATCCATTAACTTTTCCATTATTTTCAGCATTATTTCAAATTTGATATCATTAGATGAAGAAGCAGAAGAGGTAGAGGGCATAATTTCTTCTCTACCTTTCCTCCGATCAACATCTACTCTTTGTTATATCTTTCCACATGCCATCATATTGGCTTGTACTCCCAAGGCATCTGTAAACATAACAAGAATACTGGATGATTTTCTTTCTCTAAACAACAATACAAAGCCATTATCAAAGGATTATACATAATGAATTTTAGCAGAACCAGTTGAAGGCTTAATATCAGCAGGTATTGAATTTTAGACTCTTATGAACCTACTAGAAAACTCATGGATTGACTCAAAACCTCATTTTTTAAGATTATTGTATTGGGACAGGACTTGTAATGGAATTTTCTTATTGTCCCATATATCCAAGAATGAAGTTTGGAAGGCTGTAAAGTTTTGAATAGATCCAATAGGTAAATATTTGTACCACTTTTTGGCTTCCCCAGACAAGCTCTGTGCAAATAGACTCATCTTGACATCCTCATAATCAAACTCTTTGTTGGTCAGATTAATTGTCTAATTAATTAAATAGTTGAAACTACCAAAACATAAATGATCAACCTGAGGAAGTCTTTTATTTCAAAGCTATTGTGCAATATCTGTGCAAGCACAATTTCTACCTGACACTGTTGATCTATTGGTATGAAATCAGAAATCTTTATAAAATAGATCACGCCTTATTGAAAAGAAAACAAACCTAAACCCTATTCATGAAACCAAAATGTAAATCTAACCACACTTCAAACAAAATCAATTATTATGAAGCAAGATCTAATTGCATAAATCTAAAAGAAGTGTTGTGTTGGCCAACAATCTATCAAACGAATTAACAACAAAATAGCTATGACAAATCTAATGAATGGAATCATACAACTATGATAAATCTAAGGAATGAAATCATGAACGAAATAATAAGCAGATCTAAACAATAACACACTTACAATCAACACTACTAGCATCTGCTCAAGGAAGAGGGCCCTTCCTTCACTGAGTAGATTTGGATCTCCACAATGAAGGTCTACAATTCAAGAATTAAGAAACTTCCAGCATGTATTATCAGAATGAAATTGTTACAATAGAGTCTGGATCAAATTATACAGCATAACATTACTTTCTCTACCTCTCCATTTCTCATGAGATTGATTACATATTTATACATAAAATTCTCTCAGGAGAATGAGAAACTGAAAACCCAACTTGATTTATTTCAACAAATTTGCTAATTTGGAAAACTAGCCATAACTGCAAATCTAGAAAACACCCTCTCGAAGAACCACCTGTATATCTCAAACTGTAGTTTTCTTTGGTGATTTCCTTTTGATTCAAGTAAATGGGGCCATTCATTATGCACAAAACCCATGTCCCTGATTTTTGAGATTCTTTTCCATCAGCCTGTGAATTGAGATGTGAATCAAGGTTTTCTTATCTGGCATGCGTTTTTGGTTAACTCCATTTGATCATGATCTGGAGGCTTGAACCATGAGTATTGTTGCTGTTAATATAAAAATCACTCCATAAACTATCATCAGTAAAAATATGCATACTATTATTCAATCATTAAAAATAAATGAATATAATCATGATTAACCACTAAAGAATCAATAGAAGTAACATGATATTTTATGGGCAGTTACAACAAATGTCTGAAAAATGGAATGATAAATGGATAATAATATGAATAAGAGGGATGAAATACATGTCGATAGGTGATGAAAATATGGACAAATCTGTGACCCAACATCTTCCCCAAATTGAACTTGTTGCATGTCCTCATGCAACCCAATACCTATGTAACATCCAACTAGAAGAACTCATTCACTTGTTTCTTTTAATTTTACTATGCAAGAAGAGTTGCAGCTGCAAAAAGTAGAAGGATAGAAAAAAATTTAGCGTAGTCGTAGCTGTACATAGGATAAATCTGGCAGAGTTGCAACTACGAAAAGTAGAAGGATAGACAAGTTTTTAGCAGAGTCGCAGCTGTATAGGATAAATCTGGCAGAGTTGCAGCCCAAAGAGTGCTAAATTTAGAGAAGAATTTGGTGGGGATTTTGGTGGAGTGACAGCATAAAGAGCGCTAAATTTAGCGGAGTCACAACCTTTTGAGTAGAAAACTTTTGAAGTCATTTTATCCAAAAGGACGAATTGGGTTTAGCTAAAATTTTTCAGGACGGGTTTTACTTGTCCAATGCACCTACACACCAAAAATCAGGGATACCCACATCACGGATTTTGAGAAAAACACAAATTGGTTGTAGGTGATAATGACCATTTTCTCAAAAACCGTGCATTGGATTGGGATGAAACTTACCAGGTTTGTTCATATTGATATTATGCACTTACTTTCTAGAAATCATGAGAATCCAATTTACCAATTTCAAGATATCCTCATTTCAATTTCTGCACTTTTGTAGACAAACATGAATAAAGATGTGTTGCAACTATGTTGCAGCTAAACTTCGTGAACCAATATTTCACAAAATACAAACTGGGTTTGGCTGAAATTTTTCAAACAAGTATTTACCAGTCTAATTCATATCCACACCAAAAATAAGATAAACCCACTTCACGGATTTTGAGAAAAATTCAAATTGGATGTAGGTGATGATGATAATTTTCTCAAAAACCGTGCAACCATTTTTTTGAAACTTGATTATTATTTACCTCTTACCACAATGCTTCTTCATGCTGAAAATCAAATCCATCTGATGCACAGATTTCAAGATATAGAAAAAATGGATGTAGGTGATTATGTTTGATTTCTCAAAAATTACGAACTCAATTTTGCTGCAACTTTTAGGTATTGCTCATATTACCTTGATGTATCTATTCACCAAATTTCACATAGACCCATATCACCATTTTGGAGATATGCCCACTTCAATTTCTGCCCTCTTTTAAAAAAAAATGTGTATGCATAAAACATGAACTAGCCATCATGATTGTTAATGTCCTGAGTTCCCACTAATCACAGATTCCACATTAAGTGTTGATCTTGAAGGTAACTAATTGATTATCTTGGTTTAAACAGATCATGCAATCCTTTAATGAGACAAATTAACTCCATACAAAAGCTCAGTCATACTGTTAGTAAGAGAAATTATGGAAAAAAGAGAAACATAATGTTGAAATCCCAAATTCACAATTCATTTGTATAATAGTTCCTTCAACCCCGCATCATATGTAATTTAATTTGTTCATTCTTGGTGTACCAACTATGACTGCTTCAAAGTATCCTCAATATAGCTCAAACCTGTGAATTTTAGCTTTGAATTTGTCCTCACCATTTAGAGAGCGCTTGGGAAAACAACAAATCTTGTCATCTTTATAAGAAATTCAGCCTGTAATTATAGATCAAAGAATTTGTTTGGCAGAATTCAAAGGCCCAATTCCACCCTTGACTGTCTCAATTCTTGTTTGTCTCAGACTATGTTTTATACTCATGTCTATGTTTTATACTCATGTGCATTCAGGTTGTTGGATAAGACACTATCAGCCATTTTGTCATCATTAATGAAAACTAAGGAGAGCTTTTGTTTGTCCACCATGATTTTTTTGCTTGAGAATTTAAATAATTCCAGGTCAAAAAATACATTCATCTCATAATAGTGGCACTGATTGACAAAGAAAACAAACTGCTACAGGAAATTAGCTCATAATATTTGCAAATAAATGGTTTAATATCTACAACCCATTGCTTAATGCAACCAACAAATTGATTGTACACAAGTTCCAGTAATCAAATCCTTTAATACATCCAATTTGAGAAACCCATTAGGTATGGCAAACCTTATTTCAACGACAATGAATTTTCAATTTTTATGGCTATTGCATGAAGGAAGCAAAAACATAATGTTCCAAAGTTCTTTGAATACCCATTGATCAAGTTGCAAATCAGATATTGGAAATATAGGATTGTTATAGAAATTTGGCAAAATTTTGAGTTTACCACTAATTTTCATTTTCAGCCAGTGATTTGCCTCACTTGGATTTTCTTGTAGTAGATATTGACCCTTGTAAAAGAAAGAACAGTCTTACCTATAGGCTAAAACATTCAATCTAATTTCACTTCCATTCAAGGTAAATGATACAACTTTTTTGTCTCTGCCAAAATCTTCATGTTGCTCTACATTTTAAACATATACTGAAATTTTGTTTTCTTGCTAGTCTGAAAGTAACAATTGAAATTTTATCTTTCAATGCTAGAACATGCATGCACTTATGGAATTTGCCTTATCTTCAGTTAATTGCTTATAAACATATGCACTTTTGCAACACACAAGATATAATCATTAACTTCATCAACTAAATTGTAAATCTGCTTCAGTCTAGGGATGAAAATAATATTGTGTGTATCATATTAATGCATTAAATGTTTAGTAATGAAGATATCATACAGTGCACAATAATCCTTCTCCCCCAAATTGAATGCAAAGCATGTACTTATGTATCATTTCCTGATAATAGATTTGGAGCATAATGTATGATTCAATTCGCAACCATAGAATATTTTTAATGCCCACATGCATAAAAAATTCCCAAATCTAGAAAGAACAACCTTCAAGCAATAATATTACCATAAAATTATGAAGCAAAATACCATGTTCTGGTGTATGTTTGAGTGAAAAGGAAACCATGAGGTCCATGATGATCCATATGTGGGGGCTTAGAGTAATCTCAACTTAACCTTTTTTCACAATAGCTTCTTCTGCTATAGGTTCTTGTGGCCAACTTGTCATTTTTTTCCAATTTCCTTAGCATGTGTATATGTTGCTTTATTTCTTCTCATTGTTGGTTTTTATGTGGCAGTAGCAAGGATTCTTTTCTTACTATCGGTTCTTGTGTGGCAACAACAAGACTTGTTTTTTTACTGCTGGTTCTTGTGTGGCAGCAACAATACTTCCTATTGTTGTTTCTTATGTGACAACAATAAGGTATCCTTTGCTTCTTTTCATGCAGCTTGGACAGTTGGGTTGGTGAGATGTTGGGTAGGACTTTGAATTGGATGTGCATGAATTGGAATGATGAAGTGTTAGAATTGAGTGGGAAATGATGGAAAGTGAATAATAAAATTCTATATAGCAAATAGAAATGGATAATGCTTAGTGCCTCTTCATAACATATTCCTAAATCTTTAATAAATAAAAAACTCATACTATTTTACCTCAAGTTTTACCTCCCTAGAAGCCTTGGTTGACATGAATGCACTGATGCTGGAGCAATGTAGGTCAAACTCTTGCTATGAGATATCTAGTTGAGAGTTGAAACTATTTGAGACTGAATCTGATCTGAAATGATGTTTTACTGGCTGCATCTAAGACTGCTAACTGCTAGAAGAAAATGGAAAGGAATTGAAAAACTACTGAAACAAATGATGCTGAAAGTCACTGTTGAAACCATTAGATCACATAATATTCAGTTGCTACAAAACTAAGGTACAAATCTTACCATTCAAATGAATGTGTTGAAGTCGAGCACGGAAATAAATCATTGGATTACTGGGCATTAATGTATGTCATTGACCAATGTGAAGCAACTCACCTTTGATGACAGTGAGCTCTAAAGTACCTTATTGCATCTTGATAGGTACGAATGAATATGCTAGAGTCGAGTCGCCTTCAATATTTGCCAATCAAGAGGCATTGATGAATCTCCATGATTAACAACAATAAAATATTCCATTGATTCATGCAGATCCCATGGCACTAAAAAAACTCTAATCTCGATCCTAAATGATGTGTTGGAGTCGATGGAACAAGACCATTGGAAGTTGTACCTTAATGAATTCCATATAATCCAATATGAGTACAAAATAAATGATTGTGAAGAATCATAGTGAACAATAGAACCAACATGAAACTCAGAAGTCGAAAGTATATGTGAAGTCGTGATGTAGTAGTGATGGAAAATAAAAAGGTTAAGGTTGACTACATAAGCAGTGGAAAGTGGGACTTCGACATGAATGGATTTTTAGGGTTTTGAAATGAGGAGGGTAAATGAATCTACCATAGCACAATTGGCTTCTTGAGAGGTTTCTTTTGGTAGCAATTGGTATGACAAGTGTGATGAGATTATGTCATCTTAAAAGGATTCTTGGCATGTAGCAATGGGACTTGAATTTGGAAACATTGGTATTCATATGGTTTGTGCATCAATATCTCCATTTTTTTATGTGCTCAATCCATTTGAAAATTGAAAAAAAGTCTTCAAGAGTCACTCGTGCATGGATTGACCTTCTTCTTCCAAGGACCTACAAAAACCTAGCACTTGCCTGCAATAAAACATGAGATGATGGAAAAGAGAGGTGATTGGTCTTTCTTCACCCAACACTTAAGAAAAAAACAATAACAAGCAATTACTTATAAAACAAGTCCAAAGAAAAAATGAACGAAGAAAAATCCACTTTATACCTGCGGGAGAGAAATGACCATCTAGACTCACCAACGATATTCCGATCATAATTTCTTCATTCCTTGTCCAATTTGAGTGATAAAAAAGAAAAATGAAAGTAAATTCATAGGTATATGTCCCTTAGAAATACGTTTTTAAAATTCCATGTAATGATATTCCAAATTTCTCAGTAACAACCTGCATGACAAGGTGTTTTTCGAATTATGGACTTAGACCAATAGTCACGGTTTTAGGGTTAACTTTTTCATTTGATAATGGATTGATGTGATTCAAATTGGAGATGAAAGTAGATTCATTTAGGAATATCCCTCAGAAACATTTTTTGAATCCAATAAGAATTGATGAGTGAAATAAGCCAATGAACAGTCTAGGAAACAAAGTTTTAGGAATGCTGATTTGTGATAGGCAGTCGGTATTTTGGTCATAAAATTTGCATACGATATCGGAATGGAGTGATTAAAATCGAGTTGTAAACCATTTTCATAGGGGAATATACCAATGAAATAGGTTTTCAATATATTTCCAATAAGGTATCGAAAAATTGATTGTCCCAACTCTGTTCCTAAGCTGCCTGCTTGACACCCCATTAGTATTTTGACCATAAATTTTTCATTTCATGCCCAATATCAAAAAATAAAATCATTTTAGAAAATATATTCAAATGGCTACTTGGGATGTAACTATGTTTTAAAAAATAATTCCATTTGGTCTCCCAAAACTGAACTGTCCCGACTGTGTTTCTGTAAACTTTTCAAGCCAAAATGCCACAAAAATTTTATAAATGAAATTGGCCCCCCAAAAGTGATCAGAATAGGTGTGAATGTTTTTAGTTATGTAAATAGCACTGTGGGGGAGGCATGAGAGTGCCTCTCTTTTCTTCAGCAGCATGAAAAATGTTACTAACATCTCAAAATACAACTTACAGCAAAGTACAACTTTTCAGTCACAACTTTACAGCAATATACAACTGGGTGTTGCATCTAACAAATTCATGCCAAAGTTCAAGCTTGAAGGGTTCCATAATCGTAGGCTCATTTTTCCGTGGATCCTTCATTCACCTTCCCTAATTATTGTAATTTTGTTTTCAGGAAAGTTTTTGTTGTTGTAACAAATAGAGACAAATTAAATTTTGAACATTGAAGAAAAAAATGATTTAAGCATTTTGTTCAAATAGTCAACAATTCCAAAGCATTCCTAAAAAACATCTCATACCCATTCCTTATCTTTCTACTTTCTGATATTCCAGATCGCAACAAGGCACGAGAAAAGAGCATACTTATTCGAAAATTAAAGCTAAAAAACAAAAGCATGGTTTTATTTTGTTACTCTATCCTACCCTATTCTACTTGGAAATATAAAAAAATTTCATGTGTATGCATATTTCCAATGGAGCCACATTCAAAGAAGTGACTCAAGTATGCTCATACTCCCAATAGAAAAATATAACTTTATGAATGCTAGGATATGGGAGATCAACTTCCCTTGAAATGATGGTTCCAAGAATTGCTGAAGTATGGAATGACAATTTGATACCAATCTTCAATATAGTCTTTGTTCCCTTGATTTCTCATGGATCTTACACCATGAAGCTCCTTAGTAAAATGATCTTCCTCAATGCATAAGAGATTCGGATCTAATGATGTGAAAGATGATTTTGTTTCCAATGTCTGTTCTTCATCAAATTTGTTGATTCTGTTAACTTGTTGATGATGACAAGAAACTTCACTTCCAAGTCTTGGATTTAAAACATGTTCAGACCTCGTATGGATTTGCTGCAACAATGCACGATTTTTTTGTAGCGGTGTAGGTGAGGTAGAACATGAAGGAAATGTAGGAAAATTTTGCATTTCAGCACTGTAAGCATACTGTACTGCTTTATTATGGTTAGGGTGGAGGATGGATTGGACAGGAAATTGTGTTGGATACAAAGGAGTTTGATTAGAAGATAGATGTGACTGATGTAGAGAGTCGGTTTGTGAGGTTGATATTGAAGGACCAAGTTGTGTTGCATCATAAGGGAGAGTGGCCATGTGATCATAAGATAGGCCATTTCAACCTTATGGATAAGGTATGTAAGAGTTAAATTGAGGCTGCAACAGCTTCCATGGTGGAAGAGTATTCAATGATTGAGTATGAGAGCAAGGAAATTGAGGGATAGAGTTTTGAACCATACATGTAGGACATGGTTTCTATGACTATTGCAATGAGTTGGCTACAACTCCCAGATCTCTTTGATATGTTTCTTTCATCAAGGGTAAGGAGGGACAACAATCCGTGGAATGATTCAAGTCACATATACCACAACTTTCAAGACTATCCAAAGGGAAAGCCCTTACTTCTCTGATTTTCTCTTGCGTTTCTTTATCTTGCAAAACACCCACTTTGTGAATTGACTTTAGAAATTTCAAATAAATTGTTGATTTGAGCTCCTATAACTCCTGGTCTTGTAGCATATTTCAAAGATTTAAAATAAGTATTACTAGAATTCTTACCAGTATTGAAGTTTCCTCTTGAATACATTCTACATAACTCACAAATATCATCATATGCTAACTGAAATACATTACCTGTTCCCATCAGATTTAAGATTTCTAAATATTCATCTTGGATTCCTTTAAGTAGGAGTGTTTTCAAGGTCTCGTTCCCCAGTTTCCTTTGTTTGGATCTTTGGAGGTCATATTGAAAGTGTTCCATGTATTCCTCCATACTCTCTTTATCTCCTTGTTTCATTTCAAATATGTCTTCATTGACCCTGTAATAATCTTGGTACCTGTTCAAAAATACATGTCTCATGTCTTCCCAAGTTTGTATGTAGTTCCCATCGAGGCTCATGAACCATCGGAGAGATGTTCCTTTTAGAGTAAGGGGAAACACATTCAACTTTTGATCATTATAACAATAACCATATCATCTACAAAGTACTTCGAATTGAAATAAAAATATATCAGAGTCTTAATTTTCAAAACCATAAAAATTTGGTAGAACATGTGGGGGAATGCTTTTCGTTGGTGCCACTCTTCCTGAATCTCTGATGGGAAATTCAAAGGTAACGAATTCTGCATCTTTCTTACCTGCCATCTCTTCATTAGATTTTTCATGTGCTATCTTTAGGCTCCTCCTTCGAATGTTCCAGTCAACTTGTTAGTATAATGGGTGGTATTTACAAAACCACTAAGGGGAATGATAAGATTTACGCTCCAAAAGTTGAAAATGAAATAAAATTGAATGCAAAAAAAGAAGAAAAAACACACTCAAATAAAATTCAATAAACAAAAAAGTAATCATGCAACCTACATGCCCTACTTTAACAATGCATCTACAAAACAAAGTCAGATGTACTTTTGCATGATTGATAACTTCCTCGGAAACGATGCCAAAATGTTGGTCAGATTAATTATCTAATTAATTAAATAGTTGAAACTACCAAAACATAAATTATCAACCTGAGAAAGTCTTTTTATTTCAAAGATATTATGCAATATTTATGCAAGCACAATTTCTACCTCACACTGTTGATATATTGGTATGAAATCAAAACTCTTTTTAAACTAGATAACACCTTCTTGAAAAGAAAACAAACCTAAAACCTATTCATGCAACCAAATTGTAAATATAACCACACTTCAAACAAAATAAATTCTTGTGAAGCAAGATCTAATTGCATAAATATAAAATAAGTGTTGTGTTGGCCAACGGTCTATCAAACAAATTAACAACAAAACAACTATGACAAATCTAATGAATGGAAGCAGACAACTATGATAAATCTAAGGAATGAAACCATGAATGAAATAATAAGCAAATCTAAATAATAACACACTTACAATCAACACTACCAGCATCTTCTCAGGGAAGAGGGCCCTTCATCCACTGAGCAGACCATAATGAAGGTCTACAACTCAAGAATCAAGAAACTACCAGAATGTATTATCCGAATGGAATTGTTACAATAGAGTCTGGATCAAATTTTATAGCATAACATTACTTTCTCTACCTCTCCATTTCTCATGATATTGATTACATATTTATACATAAAATTATCTCAGGAGAATGAGAAACCGAATCCCCAACTTGATCTATTTCAACAAATTTGCTAATTTGAAAAACCGACCATAACTGCAAATCTCAAAAATACCCTCTCGAAGAACCACCTGTATATCTCAAACTATAGTTTTTTTTTGGTGATTTCCTTAAAAGTCAACTAAATGAGGCCGTTACGCACAAAACCCATGTCCATGATTTTTGAGATTCTTTTCCATCGTCCTGCAAATCGAGACACAAACTAATGTGTTCTTATTTGGAATGTGTTTTTGGTTAACTCCATTTGATCATGAGCTGGAGGCTTGAATCATGAGTGTTTCTGCTATTACTATAAAAATCACTCCATAAACCATCATCAATAAAAATATGCATACTAGTCTTCAATTCATTCAAAATAAAGGAATATAATCATGATTAACCACTAAAGAATTGTTGGGCCTCAAAAATGTCTTTTATAATGGCTTTATTTACATTAATTTCCTGGCCTATTTACCGAAATTTGATACATTTATCTTTAATTTGTCTATCTTTTACTTTGTTTTCATCAATTATAACTTATAAATGTAAAAGAATCTTAATTCATCATTTTTGATGTGTTATTGCATTTAGTGCGCATTTTGGCACTCCATTCAGCCCCTTCTTTTGGTCCTAAGTTCTGAATTAGATTTGATTGCTTGTTAGTTTACTAATTTGGCTTACCTATGTCTTCCAGTTGTTATTGATCGTGCATGTACACATTGAAAACATAAAGTAAAAATGAGTTTTAAATATTGATTTAAATTTAAATAAGAAAATAAAAGTATTAAATATTAAAATAATTAAATATTAAAGCAATTGTTTAACTTTAAATCACTTTTCAAACCCACTCATATACAAATTAAACAGAATTCATATAATACTCATCAAAGCAAAAGTGAAATATGATTTTAATTCCTTTGAATATGGTGTTGGTTATTAAATAGAAAATGTTGTATTATATATCTATACCTTCTAAAACATTAAACGACTTTTAAAAAAAAAACCCATAGTGAATTATATATGAATTATGCTAAATAAATGGTTTGTCATCACATGCCATTTCATATTTTATTTTTTTTGGTATATTAACTACCAGTCTTTTTTTATGTACAGGCCATGAAAATGGAATCTCGTATCATAAGGATGAGAATGAGGAAGATTGGGAGAATAATGTGCTAAAGTAAATAAAACTCAGATACAAACTAAATCGATCACTGAGCAATAGATTCAACAAACAATCAAGCACTAATTCAGGAATTATTTGCAGTTACAGGAGTTACCAAAAGTGTGTTAAACCCAGAATTTTAGTAGTAAATATTTCTTGACTGCGATATTGCGCCTTGGTTTTTGTGCACGTGTGAGAAGATCTTCCAAATGGGTTTGAAGAAACTCAATCTAGCTACAAAACTCAGAATTTGTTTCACCAAACTCACAACTAAAAAAGAGTTATTGAAGCGGCATTTTGCCGATTTGTTCTAGATTGCCTGATTTTTAGCAGTCAATGTTGCTAAACCACCATAGTTTGCGTTGGTTTTCGTACACATGGAAGAAGATCTTGCCAAATGGGTTAATGGGTTTTGAGAATGTTCATCCATCTACAAAACCCAGAATTTGTTTCACCCAAATTGCAGCCACCTAAGAGATATCCAAGGGGCATTTTTCCGATTTGTTCCAAATGTGCGTTTTCTGGGTTGGCCATTTTCTTAGTTGTTCATGTGTTTAATGGAGCTGTTTCTCAGTATTGAAGACCCTCTATTTTTAGAGAGGGGTGGTCAATATGATCACCCTTCTAAAACGCTATATATTCTAGCCTCTTCGTGAGAGCTTAGGTAGCTAGTCGCTGACGAATAGACTCTATAAAAACTTTGTTCAAATTGAATAAAACTCTATTTTCAGTTGTGTATGCATGTTTTAGTCTTCTGTGAAGTAATACATTGACGTAGACTAGCCTCTCATTGCTGAGAAGGGCCCTTTAACAACCGAAGGTTCCATTTGTACATATTCAACATTTATCTTTTGTTTTTATGTACATATATTTAGTTTTCCTATAGATAATGTTTTACTATTAATAAACTGTAATTTTTTTGTGTTTTTATGTGGTTTATGCATTCACAATTGATACGGCCGGCCATTTGCATTTCTATTTAGTTAAGCTCTCAGCCTTCCACTTGCATTTCTGTTTAGTTCAGCTCTCAGCCTTTCATTTGCATTTCTTTTCAGTTCATCTCTCAGCCTTTCATTTGCACCATTTGTCCAAATTTCTTTCTAGTCTGTCTTTCAGCCTTTAATTTGAATTTAGAAAGAATTTTCCCGAATTCGTAGTCATTTCCAGAATTGTTTTATACAAGTATAGTTAATTTGGTCATATGCTGATTTTTGAATACTTTAACATTTCCTATAGCTTTCATTTTTAATCTCTAGTTTAAGTGCAATTTAGTTTAATCTTAACGCTCAGAATATATAGCTCATTCGGTTCAAGTTAATGCCGTAACATTGCAAATTCTGTTCTTATTTATTTTCTTTTGGTTCAGTTTTCAAATAGTCTTAAATTATTTGTATATACATCGATTTTCATATTTATAAAATCCCTCTCATGGTTTTGTTCATACATATTTAATATATGATAAAGTGATTTGTTTCAATGCATTTAACGTATAGGAGTAGTAATGTATATGATTTTAATATATTTTTGTAAGTTAACTTGTATGCATCTAATAACTTTTGTAACTTGTAAATATATATTATAACTTTTGAGCATTATATTAATTTGCAAATATTTAATAAATGGATATTTTGTATATTTAATTTTTTATAATTTGTTTAATAAAATTTGTGTGTTAGATAATTTGTAAGCACATTTTGTAAGTTATCTATAGTGCATAGTTTGTATGAATTTAATCAATTTTGCACGATAGATTTTGAGCTTTAGGAATAGGGTTTGTTTTTTTTTTCCCCTTTTAGATAAATTAGTTTTTAGTATTTTTAAAGTTTTACCTTGAAAGTTCTCATAGCTTAGTTTACTTTTCAAATTCATAGATTAGTTGTTAATTAGATTAGATTTGTTAAACTAGTTTGCTTACATTAGTTTATGATTCCTCGCAAAGTATTTGTTTACATTTGGTCCTTAGATTAATGTTTCAATTGCTTTATATGATTGCATAAGTTCAATAACCAGAGTAGGATAGTTGGTTAGTTCGCTCTTTTGAAAATATAGAGTAGCTTCACTCATAGAATAGATAGATTAGTTCCTCTTTTCACTTATAGCATAATTTCCTGTTTTATAGTAATTAATTTTATATTTGCTTTCGTAATTAATTTCATTATTTGCATTCATAGTTAATCGTATGGTTAATTCTCATCCCTGAATAAGCATATAGTTCATGCATTCATGAAATAGTTTAGTTGATTTGTTGCCTGTTCTGAATAGTTAAAATTACTTTCATTACATTAGATTGCTTTTGGACCAAGTGACGAATTTCTTATATTAGTTGTTGCAATTTCATTTCATAGAATAGATTAGCGTAGCATTAGACTAGTTTGAATATTTGTTAATCAGTTTCCTGCCTTTATGGAATAGGTTAGATTAGATTTGAATTTACAGTTACTTTTCAAGTCCTTAGTTAATTTCATGTTTTCATAAAGAGATTAAATTCTTGCATTTAACTCATGACAACCATGCATGTAGATTAAAATCATATAGTTGCATGTTAGCGCATCTGTATATTTAGTGAGCTTAGGTTAGTTCAAGCCTTCAATTCTGCACATATTGTGTTTGCATCTCACAAGCTCCCTTCCCGGGTTGACAATTAAGTGTTGAATTAAATAGTGCATATTTTTCCCGACAAGAATCAATAGAAGTAACATGATATTTTATGGGCAGTTACAACAAATGGATGGAAAATGGAATGATAAATGGATAATAATATGAAGAAGAGGGATGAAATATATGTCGATAGGTGATGGAAATATGGACAAATCCATGACCCAACACTCTTCCAAATCTATAAAGTCATCAAATTTTCCAACATGATATTTTGTAGTAACATTTCCTTCTTTAGCATATAATGAAATCCTCTGGGCATAATTTAAGGGAAGGTCATGTAACATCGCAGGTAAGGCCAATGGGGAAAACCTAGCTGCATCCATTAGTGTAGGTGTATTTGGAGCAAGTGGTAAAGGTTGAAAAGATGGAGGATTCTGAATAGGTTGGGGAGTATGAAATTGAAAGTTTTGGACAATAGAAGTAGTTTTTTCAGTTTTTACTAGAGTTTGAAGGTTCTGCCATAAAGAATCAAGAAGATATGATTCTAACATACTAGGGTTAATCTCAACTTTCTTTAGGTCAGATTTAGATTTAGATTTTAATAGTAATCTCTCAACACTAGTTTTCCATTCAGATTCTTGTCTACTATGAAAATATTAAGATGATGATGCACCAAATTGAGAACTATTTATTTTTTCTTTATTTTTATTTCTAAGCAATCTTTCCGGATTTTGCACACCTTGCAAAATTTCAGTATTAGGGTTACCTCTTGTATTCGCTCCCCTGAAAGCTAGGATGTCTTTTGTAATATTGTTCAAAATGAATGTGAAGTCGCGAGGGAAAATGTATAACCTTGTTTTGAATGTGGTAACTTCCGCTTAGCCACGTAGATTTATTTCTTAAAACTTTGCAATCCTTGTCATTCTTCCTAGGGTTGATATGCACTTTTGTTCCCCGACAACGACGCCAATTCGTTATCACTGGAAAATTACCCAAGGTTGTAAAGGCTATTCCCAAGTAACAACAAAAACCACTTTTAAAGAGAAAAATAGCTTTTTTCTCTTCTGAGAGGGATCTTTCACAAAATATTAACAAAGCCAGATATGTATATGCAAAACTGTTTGTAATTGGTAAGATTGGTTGAAACTAAACACATGACCTTTGGTATATGGAGTTAATATATGGATATAGATAAACACAACTTTTGCACGAAAGTTTTAAACAGAGGCAAGGTAGCTACTCAATCACAGTCAAAATTTGATTGCTTGGTGAAAAATGAAGAACATGAACTAACCATTAACACAGAGCATTGTAAAAATGAATTCTATATCAACTTTAGAAGAAAGGTTTGGTGGACATCTAAAAACAACATCTAGAGCATAGTAAATATGAATTCCAAACTGTTATACTCTTAATTCATACATGAAGGAAGACATAATGGAAAGATAAAACTAGAAAAACATTCACATAAGAAGGGAAAGTACAGACTGCAACATCAAATAACACATGAATCTCTGAAAAACGCCAACTTTCAACTCTTTAATTAAAGAAATACTTAAATACACAAGTCTCCAAAATATCATGGGTTCCAACCCTTGCTTCGTCAAATGTATGCATACTTATATAATTGCTCCTCGATATGAACAATAAACTTAATTGTCTAATGGTTTCAATTGTATATTACATGTGTCAAAACAATTATCCATTAGAACATAGTTTTAATATAACAAAACTTCTTAACTAATTAATTTAAAAACAAAATTTTATCATAAAATATATCTTTTGTTGAAACTCCTTTTGCGCTGTCTTTCTTGATGTCTTCATGGTTGTAACTTATATTTAGTTGATCCATATTTTTGAACTAATCTCCAATGTTCAGGATTAGGTAAATATGCAACAACCATTTCATGTTCCAGAACTTTGAGCTCCATGTTGTCTTCATATGAAAAATTAGGCACCTTGGAACACACGACTTTAATGTTCAACATTTACCTCCATTTTGCTGATGAGAACATTTCAATTTGTCCCCCATGTTTCAAACAACGGAATGATCCACTTGCGTAGTTCAAATATCTTTCTTCATCTGACGACCCATGATGAAATATCATGATAACCCATTAATCTAAAGAGCACTTCCACAAAATTTTCAAATATGATCATTTCCAAGCCCTTCAATTAAACAATCCACAATTTAAAATATAGTGCTAACAGCTAGCTCCACTAGGGATGCTATCCTCCCTGCAAGGTAGCAAAGAACCCCATAGACTAGTTGCCAAATCCATTGTCAATCTAAATCTTTTTATTTTTTCCTTTTGAAAGAAATATAAAAAGTAAAATACGGCTACCCCTTCCAATCTTAGGGTCTTCTCTTCGGGCTTCAAATTTTCTAGCTCACCATCTGTAGTGATTGAAAGTAAAGAAGTATTTACACTATAATACATGAAATTTACTTCCCCCTTATTTCAAATAATGCTTCATAAATATCCCATTAACTGGGCCTCCTTCATACTAAGATCCATCTTGACACTGTAGAATAAAAGTATTATTACCCCTGTATGCTGCAATAATGTATGGACCTACCCACAAATGATCAAATTTACCATGCTTTCCTTTGTTTTCATGTGGAGCATCCCATTTTAGAACCAAATCATGACTCTGGAAAGTGTCATCTTTTAGCTTTCTGTCAAAGGTATTCTTCATTTTCTCTTGATGTAGCTATACCTTATCATATGTTTTATCTCTCAGCTCACTTAGCTCAATAATATGGTTTATTCTCCTTTTCATATGATTAGGTTTATCCTACTGCTCCTACACCAACTTCATAACTGGTACTCCTGGAGATGCTGGAAAAACCACTTCAACTCCATACACCAATTGGAATGGTGACATTCCAATAGCTCTCTTTGTGCTGATTCTGTTAGCCCACAAAGCATGTTTCAGCTTTGTATGCCATGCTCTTTTATTATCTTCCAACAACTTTTTAATTATCCTCACTAAGCTTTTGTTAGAGGATTTTTCCAATCCATTACCCTGTAGATGATATGCAGTAGAATGATTCAAACTTATATGATACTTATGATAGAAATTTATAATCTTCTTGGACTTAAAAGCAGCTGCATTATCTGTTACAATCCTCTTAGGACAGTCAAATCTTTCCAAAATATTATTCTCCAGGAAATCTATTAACACTGCATTTGTAGCCTTTCTAGTAGGTATTGCTTCAATCCACTTTGTAAAATAATAAATTACTATTAATATCCACTTATGATGTACTGAATAGTTTGGATTTATTTTCCCAATGAAATCCAACCCCCTTTGTTGAAAAGGTGCCTCTACTAATATGGGATTAAGAGGGAGTGGAACCACTTTCCTTTTTCCATAAAATATCTGGCACTGATGACATTTGGTGGTTTCTTTATACACATATGAAAATAATGAATTCTAATAGAATCTTTCCCTTAAATTTTTATTTACAGTCACCTTCCGCAAATGATGTCCCCCACAATATCCTTCATGGAAATATTTTTCTATTTGCTGAGCTTCATTATCCAGAAGAAAAATCAGTAACACTCCACCAGGATCCTTCCAATAAAGATATTGATTTAAAATATAGAATTTTGCAGCCTTCAGCTTCACAGACCTTTCTCTAGTTTTACTTAACCCTGCAAGAGGTTGTAAATTTTGCAACACATAAACAATATTAGCATACCATGGAGAAATATAAAAATAAAGCATCACCTGTAATTTTGTGTCCAATTGATTTAATTGACCTGTCAGAAAATTTAGCTGCAAAGAATCACAATTGGAGTTTGTCATCATTTTATCCAATCCCTGTCACTTAATCAACTTTGTGGGCTTAATTTCAATGTCATATTCCAAAAGCACTGCAATCCATTTTTCTCTTCTCCCCTCTGGATCTGGTTGTGTAAATATGCTCTTTACCACACTACTGGGAAAATATACAACTACATGTAAATGGAGAATGTAAATTATGAAATCTTTTAGGGCCTTAATCAAATCATATGCTTGTTTTTCCATGATATCATATTTTAACTCTCCATCTCTTAACATCTTACTAAAAAATGCTAGAGGTTGTTCTTCACCTTGATCATTCTTTTGTAATGGAACAACTGCAACAGTATGCTCTGAAGCATATGAGAATACTAAAAAATATTTATCAAAATCTGGACTTACCAGCACAGGAGATTCAGAAATAGCTTGCTTTATATTCTTGAAAGATTTCTTAGCCTCCACTATCCATTTTATTTCATGATCCTTTTTCAACATATTAGTAATGTTCATCAATATTTCAGCAAAGCTAGGAATGAATTATCTCCTCAAACAATTTACCTGCCCAATGAATGAATGTACTTATTTCTTACTTATTGGTTCCTCCACCTTCAAAATTGCACTTACCTTGTCTGGATCAATCCTTATGCCTTCTTTGGAAATAATATGGACCAAAAGTTTTCCTTCTTCCAGAGCAAATTTTGATTTCCTTGGATTTAATGAAATGCCATATTTTCTACATTTAAGGAAGACCTTTTCTAGATGTTTGATATGTTCCCTGTCAGACCTAGAATATACAGTAATATCATCCATGTAAATTACTACAAACCTGTCTCTTTCATCTGCAAAAGCGATGTCCATAGCACGCTGTAAAGTGGCTCCTGCATTCATTAATCCAAAAGGCATCTTTGCGTACATGAATGTACCCCATAGTGTAGTGAAAATAGTTTTCTCCTGATCTTTAGGAAGCACCTTTATTTGATTGTAAACTGAAAACACATACATGGTAGAAATTCTATCTGAACCTATCACTTTCTGCAAAATATGGTCCATCTTTGGTAAAGGGTAATTTTCCTTCAAAGAGGCTTTATTCAAATTTCTGAAGTCCACACACTGTCTTATTTCACCATTCTTCTTTCTAACAGGCACCAAATTAGCAACCCATTTTGAAAATCTCATGGCTACAATTATTTTTGCATCAAATAATGTTTTGATCTCCTTTTCAATAATAGGCAATAGCATTGGATTAATCCTTCTGAGTTTCTGCCTAAATGGTTTTTCTCTAGGCTTAATTGGAATAGTATGATGTATAATGGAGGTTTCATACTCTTTGAAGTCATCATAACTCCATGCAAATACATTAGTGTATTTTTTCATGAGTTTCACATACTCATATTTTTCTTTAGCAAGAAATTTCTCAGACAACTTTATAATTCTGGGATTCTCCTTGGTACCAATATTTTTATCTTCAATTATGTTTTTAGCATGTTTGAATTTAGGATCTCTAACAACATCATTTTGGTCAAAAATCTTCTCTAAGGGAATTAAACCTTTGGGAATATGATTACTCTTCAATTGGACTATATCTTTTCCTCCTAGTGAGCCTTTCAACTTCTCTATTTCAGCAACTCCTTCTTCATCTTCATCAACATCTTGAAAATTTTCAGAATCAAGACTTTCATTTTCTATTTACGTATTTACAAAATCACCATACAATTTCAGAAACCTTTTGATTTGCATATTATCTTCAAAAAATTGTCATTACTTGGTATTGTTTGGTATGGAAGGCCTATTCACAATGTCAACCTTGTATTTTCTTTTACCTGCGGTAGGAGTCTTAAATTTTCCAACAACAATTGCCAAAGAATCTGCCATTGTATTATCATATCCAAGAAGCACTTTGACACTGTGTTTTGTGAAATAATTTCCAAACATATCCCACACTTCATTCCTGCAAGCTCTCATTTTGGGATGCTTAGTATGATAACTATCATTCACCTGATTTCTCACAAGTTTTGAATCTTCAAAAACTTGGACTCGTTTAGATCCCAAATCCTTTAGTGCATGCAAGCCCAACAACAAAGCTTCATATTCTGCTACATTATAAGTACATTCAAAGGTCAATTTGTAAGAAAAAGCTTTAAAATATCTAATAGGGGAAATTATGTATACACTTGCATTAGCACCCACTTTAGCGTCTGACCCATCAAAATACATAGTCCACAACCCTTCTTCATTTTTCTTTCCTTCCAATGCATCTTGTTCATTTATCACTTTTTTATCCTTTTTACATTTACTTGGAGCAACAAGTTTTGAATCACAAGGAGAAACATCATTGAATAAAATATATGACCCTAATTTTGTATCAACAAGATAAATATGATGAACTCCTGCCTGATATCGACTTCTAACAACATAAGGTGATCTTTTTTCACTATACAGTCTCTTGTTGCCATTAATAACATAAATTGTAGCATAAGACATGTCCATTTGCAAAATTCTTTGTAACTTTGAAGTCCAAGATCTTGAAACAAAACACCAAATTTGGGAGGAATATCAACGACAACAACATGAATGACCACAGTTTTTTATGGTAATTTATCCAAGGATACTACCATGTATTTTATCAAACCCAAACATTTCACCCTTTTGGAATCAAAAGAATACAAATATTTATAATGCCTTGTAATCTCTAACCCCAAACTTTCTACCACTCCTTTAGGCATCAAATTATGTGAAGCACCTGAATCTAACATAGCATTATGCAACACCATGTCATGCACATTTAGGCTCATATAAATGATGGTACTTCCTCATTATCCACATTATCAATCTTATACCCCAAAACAATGGTAGAATTGTCATCTGTCACTTCCAAAATATTTGGCTGATCCTCTCCCTGATTTCTAACTATTTTTGTTATTGTGTCCACATACTCCTGATTTCTAAGAAGTTCGTTAAAAGGAATTGAAATATTCAACTTAGAAAGTTCACTTTGTAGATTAAAAATCGAAGAAATTTTATCTACGTCCATGGGTGTTGTTTGTTTTAACTCCTTTATTTTCTTAGTTCTATTTTCAATCTCTTTATATACAATTGGTTCCTTTTGTTTTTCCCTTCTTTTTTCTGTATTCATCTGATTACTGGAAAGATGATTTGGATTTAACATTCCTTTATTCATAATAACATCTCTACTTCTCAATTTGATCTTTTTAACATCATTTATAGCATGCATATACCCCTTGTGATAATGTTCCAACTCCTCCTCAAAATATTAATTATCATCCTCCTGTGCAAACATACTGTGTTCCTGATTAGTTAGATTGATTTCAGAATCTATATCACCAAAATGATGAATATGGTCTTCAATAGACTCTGCACCATCATCATCAACAACATAATTTTCAGAGAAAGGTTGTCTTATTTGCTGATCTTATTGGTTCCTTGGATTCCTCATGTCTCTTTGTCTATTCTGTGGGAGTGGAGGAGGAATAGGTCTTCTAAAGTTAGTGTTTCTAATATGGGGTTCATTCTGTTCTTGATTCACTAGCCTAGTATCCATAGTCATCTTATCCATTAACTTTTCCATTTTTTTCAGCATCATTTCAAATTTGATATCATTAGACAAAGAAGCAGAAGAGGTGAAGGGCATAATTTATTCTCTACCTTTCCTCATATCAAAATCTACTCTTTGTTTTATCTTTCCACATCCCATCATATTGGCTTCCACTTCCAAGGAATCTATAAACATAACAGGAAGTCTAGATGATTTTCTTTCTCTCAACAACAATGCAAAGTCATTATAAAAGGCTTCTGCATTATGAATTTTAGCAGCACAAGCTGAAGGCTTAATATTAGTAGGTATTGAATTATAGACTCTCATGAACCTACTGAAAAACTCATGGACTAACTAAAAAACTCATTTTCTAAGATTATTGTATTGGGACAGGACTTGTAATGGACTCTGCTCATCATCCCATCTATCCAAGAATGCAGTTTGAAAGTCTGCAAATTTTCAAATAGATCCAGCAGGTAAATATTTATACCACTTTTTGGCTTCCCCAGACAAGCTCTGTGAAAACAACCTCATCTTGACATTCTCATAATCAACCTTTTCCAAATCTATAAAGTCATCACATTTTCCAACATGGTATTTTGCAGTAACATTTCCTTCTCCATCATACAATGAAATCCTCTGGGCATAATTTAAGGGAAGGTCATGCATTAGAAGAAATTTCAACTCAAAATGGGCCTCCTAAGGAAATTTAATAAAATAATAGTTAAAATAATAAAATAATATTTATTAATTTTGGAGGAAGAAAAGAAAAAACTAATTTTTTGTTCGTATTTTTGACATATCTCCCTGTGTTTTTACTCAAATTTTTATTGGGAGAGCTCGTTGGATGTAGAATTTCTTACTCGACATACTTTTGATGGGATAATCTACCCCAAAACCGAGAAATACCTAAAAAAATGTGATGATGACATCATCATCATATTTTTTAGGTATTTCTTGTTTTTGGGGTAGAGGGGACCATCAAAAGTATTTCGAGTGGTTACTCGTTGGATGCGGAATTTAATTTCGCATCCAATGAGCTCTCCTAATTGAAATTTGAGTAAAAACACAGGGAGATATGTTGAAAATACGAACAAAAAAAGTAGTTCTTTTTATGATACCTATCCCCAAATTTATATTCAAAAATTGTTTAATTGGTGCTCCATTTTTTAATTTTAAAGCATTTTGATTGGCTAATACATGATGACATGGAATTTGTATTATTTTTGGAAGGCTCATTTTAAATTGAAATTTCCTCTAATGTAACACTGCAGGTAAGGGCAATGGGGCAAACCTAGCTACAACCATTGGTCTAGGTGGATTTGGAGTGAGTGGTAAATGTTGAAAAGATGGAGGATTCAGGATAGGTTGGGGAGTATGAAACTGAAATTTTTGGACAATACAAGTATTTTTTTCATTTTTTACTAGAGTTTGAAGGTTACGACACAAAGAATCAATAAGATATGATTCTAACCTACTAGGGTTAATCTCAACTTTCTTTAGGCCAGATTCATATTTTGATTTTAATAGTAATCTCTCAACACTAGTTTTCCATTCATATTCTTGTATACTATGAAAATCTTGAGATGATTATGCACCAAACTGAGAACTATTTAGTTATTTATTTATTTTTATTTCTAAGCAATCTTTCTGGGTCTTCCACGCTTTGTAAAAGTTCAGTATTAGGGTTGCCTCTTGTATTCACTCTCTTGAAAGCTAGGATGTCTTCTATAATATTGTTCAAAATGAATGTGTAGTCACCAAGGAAAATGTACAACCTTCTTTTGAATGTGGAAACTTCTACTTTCCCACAGAAATTTCTTTCTTGAAACTTTGCAGTCCTTGTCGTCCTTCCTAGGATTGATATGCACTTTCGTTCCCCAACAACAGCGCAAATTTGTTATCACTGAAAAATTACCCAAGGTTGTAAAGGTTATTCCCAGGTAATAACAAAAACAACTTTTAAAGATAAAAATAGTTTTTTGTCTTCCGAGAGGGATCTCTCACAAAATATTAAAAAGGCTAGATATGTATAAGCAAAACTATTTGTAATTGGTAATATTGGTTGAAAATGAACACATGACCATTGGTCTATGGAGTCAAGATATGAATATAGATAAATAAATCTTTTGCATTAAATTTTTAAACAGAGGCAAGGTAGCTACTTAGTCACAGTCAAAATTTGATTGTCTGGTGAAAAAGGAAGAACATGAACAAACCATTAACATAGAGCATTGTAAAAATGAATTTTGTATCATCTTTAGAAGAAAGGTTTGCTGGACATATGAAAACAACAGCTAGAGCATAGTAAATATGAATTCCAAACTCTTATACTCTTATTTCAGACATGAAGGAAAACATAATGGAAAGATAAAACTAGAAAAACATTCACATAAGAAGGTAAAGTACAGACTGCATCATGAAATAACACATGAATCTCTGAAAAATTCCAACTTTTAGCTCTGTAATTAAAGAAATACTTAAATACACAAGTCTCCAAAATATCACGAGTTCCAACCCTTGTTTCGTCAAATGTACAAATACTTATACAATTGCTCCTCGAGCTGAACAATAAACTTAACTGTCTAACGGTTTCAACCGTGTATTACATGTGTCAAAACAATTATTTATTAAAAAATAGTGCTGAGATAACAAAACTTCTTAACTAATGAATTTAAAAACAACATTTTATCATAAAATATATCTTTTGATGAAACTCCTTTTGCATTGTCTTCTTTGATGAATTCATGGTTGTAACTTATATTTAGTTGATCCATATTGTTGAACTGATCTCCAATTTTTAGGATTAGGCAAATATGCAACAACCATTTCATGTGCCAGAACTTTGAGCTCCATGATGTCTTCATATGAAAAATTAGGCACCTTGGCACACGCGACTTTAAAATCAAATAATAACTCGAATTCTTCAACCAATTTATCAAAGACAAATATTCCAGATAGAGCCTACAAGATATCTTCAAAATGACTGTGATATGACTTGCAATTGACCAATTTATCCATATATTCCTTTTGAGACAATAATGGTCCTTTTTCTTCCTAGAAGAAAGGAATTACCCTGCTTACCAATGGAGTAAATAAATCAATGAATTCTTTGATTTTATGACTTATAATATCAACTTTATCCTGTACAATATCCAACATTCTGTACCTTCCAATCACTTTTCTAGCCCAAGAGATAACACCAACTTTGTCTTGGATATCAAACCTTCTGACTTGATCTTCTGATAACGTACTTGAAAAGTTAACAATTTGAGCTACTTCCATTGGATTTTTATTTAATCTTTGTTTTACTATCAAAATATTATGTCTAGATACTTTCAAAGCACTCTCCTGATCTACAATATAATACAAATGTGGTATAAACTTATTAGCTTCTAGAATAATCTTATCCCAAATCATATGTCTGGCCCCTTGGAAGGCCATTCGGCCAACCACCTTCTTTGTTAACTTGGTATTTTGATTTATTAGTTCTTGACATTTTTTCCCTACTTTCTCCTTCTCTTGTTCTCTTTTAAAAGCTATGTCTTCTACATTCTTATTCTGTTGCTTTAACCTTGTGAGTTCTTCATCCTTCAGCTTTTCCTGAGACATTTCTTTAGAAAGAGAGGTTGCATCTATTTCTTCAGAAGGAACAATAGATTGATTTTTAACTTCTTCACATTTTTCCTGTAATTCTTTTTCTTTTCCTGCTAGCTTAGCTTTTAGGTCCTTCTCATTTTCTATCATAATATTAGCATCCTTTTCCCAATGTTTTTATTTTTCTTCAAGCTTTAACAACTTGAATTTACAATAAATCAATTCAGTGTTTAATGATTCTTTTTCCTTCTTAAACTTTGTCAATTCAGAGGTCTGAATAAGCTGAGTGGAAGGAATTTTCAATTTCTTTTTTAGCACCTGAACTTCTTTTTCTTTTTCATCAAATAAATTTTGAACCGCTACTCCTTTTCCTGACTGCCCATCAAACTTCAATAATTCTCCCTGCAACTTTTTAATTTTGATTTGAATGGCCTTGTTCTCAACCTTTTCTTTCTATAGGAGGTCCTTAAATTTATTTTCGTTGCACTCCAATTTAGACACTTGTAATGTAGATTTAAGCAATTTTGTATATGTGATATCACCTGTTTCTCTGTGAAGGTGTATCATATCTATGGTAGGGATATTCTCTAAGTTCACATTCACTTCTTCTACCTTATTACCAATAGTCATGTCCAAACTCAAGATATCTTTGACATGATTCCTTACATTTTTTAAAGTTACATATGACTTTGGAAATTGTCTCACTTCCTCATATAATTTTATTGTTTCATCAAAGGTTTTATCAACCAATTCTCTGTAGGTATTCAACCACTCCGCTTTTGATGTATACTTATTTTGGGTTACTCCATCAGATACATATTCCTGAAGCTCCAGAACAACTACTTTATATTTTTCTTTCTTCTGTTTACCTTTCACACGTCTCTTCTTCACCAATACCATTTCTACCTCTTGTCCAATTTTCTACTTCTTCGGTGTATTAGCAGTATCTGCTTCTTCAATGTCCATGAAACCTAAATGTTCTCTCTTCTTTTAATTTCCTAAAAAACTTATTAATGACGAAATATTTCCAGCAATTGCAACTATGTTAGAAACATCCATTGGGGAAGAATCGTTTCCAAGTATGGGTGAGACAGAGTCTTGTTCCATGCTGATATTATCTGGGGTATTGTTAGGATAATTTTCCCAATTAGCTACTTCCTTGAGTCCAGCTACTTCAGTGTGTTCAAAAGGATTATTTTTGTTTTCCTGTCTTCTTTTAGAGATTACCTAGTGTGGATCATAGTTGATATCATCTCCCAAATAAAAACCCATGCTTCTGAGAAGATTATCAATGATTGGTAGAGAAGCTCTACTTTTGACAACATATGGCCCTTCCACCCAAGGAAAGTTAATATCTGGACTCTTCTTAAAAATTAAGATGTGTTCTTCCTCAACTGTAAGCCTTTGTCTAATAAATTCCAAATAAAATACTCTAGTTTTCATAAAACGTGGGAGAATATAAGGCTGGTGCACAAATCCATATAATCTTATAATTGTTTTAGACTCTGAAAGGAACCAAAATCCTATCCTTTTACTAGGGGAAAGTTGTAATGTTTCCTTCATCTATGGAAATACCCTGGGCAATATTTCCTGTAAGAAAAGGTTGTATATTTCTTCCATCAAAAAATTCATGAACTTGCAATACTTATAGGTCATTTCATCAGTGATTACCAAATTAGGAAACTATAGATTATCTTCATTATGTGATAAGAACATCTTCAGAAAAAAGGACTTGAATATGAAAACTTCGGTACTGTGGAAGTTGACTAACTAAGAATGAATGTTCCAGCTAGGAACTCATCAAACTTAAGGAAACAAGACTAGAAATACTGACCTGGAATTTCAGACTCAAATGGGAAAGTACTTAAGATAAACAACAAACTCAACAGTGACTTCATAACATAACCATTAGTGTCTAACCCAAAAAATTGACTAGCTAAGGTTATACATGGCTGGGTTTCTTCATTAAACAAAACCAGGTCAATAGGGTAAGATAAATTTATAAACTCACTATCATGCTGTGAACATGACTTCAAAAAGGTTTCCTTGCTCTCGGTTGCTGACTCTTGGAATAATTGTATGATGTTTTCTTCTTTGTACTCCTAGGATAAATGAACAAAATCATCCAGGATAGATAGTGTTTTGCGGATAATAGAGGCATGAATAGGACAAAGGATCCTAGACTTAGGTTCATCCATAATGAGTTTTTCAGCCATGAATTTTTTTTTCGCCCACCACTCAACAAATTTAGGGAAATTGGGGGTCTAGTAAACAGAGAAAAAATAAAAGAAATACCTGAAAACACCATGGGTGTTCCTACCCTGGTCCTTAAGAATTTTCAATTTATTTTTAGCCATCTCAATTGTTTCATTCAGTAAAATGGTATCCAAAAATTTATCATTTTTGTCATCGAAGCATTCCTCATCCTTCTGATAGGAAACCCCTAACTTTTCAATATCAGCCACCTCTATCACTTCTATTTCATCCATTTTTACAAATATTTGGAAAGTTTCAGGATGCCTACCTTGCCAATTAGCACATTGTTCTGATTTCTTCCATGTTGTCACTTTGCGCACAGTCATGGTTATCGTCAACTTCCAATGCTTAGAAAAAACAAACCTTTGAACTCTACATAGGTGTTTTTTATATTTTTTTATATTTCATAACCATTGTGCGTCTCCTGTAATCTATACCATAGATTTGTTTTTATTTGAAATGTAATTCATTCATGCACAACATATCAATACTAAGACTCAACATTATCACCCTGCACAACTTGATTCGGCATAATCAAGATCAACCATTGATCTGCAATCTACCTTTATCAAAAGCGTCAAACTGTGAAAGCTTTAACATTCTACTACTCATTTCAAACCTAATCAATTGAGCAACTTTTGTTTGTGGAATACACATTATCCATCGATCAAAACCCGACCACTATCAAAACCATTGATCAACATGGCCCCTACCACTTTCCGTGGATTTCAATTTTGAATTTCTCAACGCTAGTTCAATCTACGGAATTATTTCCGACGGTAGATATATCTCCACTCACATCTCATCTATCTGATCTTTCCATGAGTTAACCAATTCTGCAAATCAGAAAACTTATTTCGTCTGAGCACGTTTCAATTTGTAGAATGCTCCAACGTCGTTTATATTACCTTGTATCAACCTTAGCCCTTCAAAGTTACACCTATTTAATGGATTCTCCAAATCCGAAAACTTAGTTCTTTTCTTGCATCTTTTATCTACGAAATTCCTTTCCAACACTGATCTACGGCCTCTTTAATCTGAGTCGTCCATATTTGACACCTTTTACCTCCATTTGCCTTATGAGAACATTTCAATTCCCCCCCCATGTTTCAAACAACGGAACGATCCACCATCGTAGATCAAATCCCTTTCTTCATCCGATGACCCATGATGAAAGATCATGCTAACCCATTAATCTAAAGAGTGCTTCCACAATTTTTTCAAATATGATTATTTCCAAACCCTTCAATTAAACAATCCACAATTTCAAATATAGTACTAACAATACCGATAGTTGCGGCAGACTTATGTTTTTGGAGCCAACACAGTCAAATATTTTCCTCTCGCCCTACTGATATAGTATTTCGACGATGAAGTCTTAGGCGTGGATGCCAAAATGACATTTTTCGTTGCAGTTGCGACATTATTTCCCACATTAAATGATTTTTTTCATTTCTCTACTTATATAATCTTGGGGGTTTTGAGGGTTTGCAATGGTTTGATCATGGGCGTTACAAGTGGTTACAGATTTGGAGTTAGTTCCTATCTCTTGTTCAAGCACACACAAAAAGGGGGTTTCCATTTGGAGCACACAAAATATTTGATGCTGAGTTTTTTCTCATCCTTCGAGCCAACCTTGCTAGGTAGGATCCTTTCTTATCCTAACTCTTTTGGGTGGTATAACCACAATGATTTGTTTGCTTTATCGTTTGTTGAAACAACGCATTTTAGGTTTCATTTTCTATGAGGCTATGGTTTCTCACCGTGGTTTGAGTTAGTCTACCTCATAAGGTGTTAGGGGTTAGCTACCCGCCTTGTTTATTTTAGGTATGGTTACCCTCTCCTAGCCTCTCTTTGTCATAGATCGTTCAGACCTTAGACATGGATGGATCAAGGCCTTTTTTGTACAATGATGAGACTGTCATGGCCCAAGTTTTCTGCTAGCCATTCCTCACCTGGTTCGTCTGTGTCTCCGGTGATAGGGGTTTGCAAAGCCATAGGATCAGAAAGTTGTTATGTTCCTCTGGTTCTTAACCTAAGTTTTCTTGTCAGAAGGTGTTGGCCTTGGTGGCTAGCACCATGGATTCACCTTTTTTTTCTTTGGATTGGTGCTTTTGCAGACGGGGAGTTTTATTGAAAGGGGTTATGCATAGGGTTTGAAAATCCATGCTATCCTAACTTAGAATGCTATATGTTTGAGGGACATTAGTTTGAACCTGCACACAGATTGGTTTTATCATCCCGTTTTGATCTCACCGTAGATCTGGTTTTTGGTGGTCTGTGGAGTTTTACAATACAAAGTCATTTTCAATGGCTAAGGATGATATGGTAAAAGAATATTGGTTAATATTGTTCTAGAAAGGAATGATTTGTTAACAAAATAATACTTTTTATAGTAGTTCTTCATTTTCTTATATACATGAATGCATGTGATTTATAATCATGAGGATGCTAAGGCATGTTTTGGTGTTTTTAGACAGCCTCAGTTTGCATCTGATACCATGCCCAAGAAATGCAAGAAGAAAGATAAAGTTGCTGAAGAATATTCGGACTTAGAAATCATGCCTAGGAAAAAATTTATTTATGAATACATTAAAACTGTCACCGGAGCTGAGCTGGAATTCAAGTGGGGGAAAATATAGCATAGGCTCCAAGATCAGAAGATCCTAGACACAGACTTGGAGGATTTACCTCTTTTTGGAAACATTTTAAGATCAAGGATTACAAATGTGTCAATAAAACTAGAGTTGTTCCCTTACGCCAAGGTAATCGGTTGGATTTTGTCTAAGGAAAATGCGAGGGATATGATTTTGTACAATGTTGAATATAAGGGTTTTGCCTCTTTTACCCCTACATACATAACCAAAGCATACAACATGCCAGTCTCAGAATTCAAATGACTAATGATTGGATAAATAGTTTGACTATTGATTATATTGGATGCTCAAAAATGAGGACAGAAGGAAAGTCATTTCGACAGAGAGCATCTGGTGAACATGAAACCGCCAGTCTACGTACTCCATATAGACTTTTTGCAATGATGCTAAATGTATTTTTGGCAGGGCTCATGGAATATTTTGTAACATTGGTTGGATACTACTGATGTATCATGTGACCATGGAAGGTACTATTTTCAACTAGGAGGATATAGTAGCTAATAGCATGTCTTCATGCATATCAGCATAATAGGGAGCATTGCTCTAATGGAAGTCTGAGTTTTACATGGGATAAATTTTATTTGACTGTATACTGTGCCTACACCAATTTGAGAATCTAAATTGCAGCTAGAAGGAGGGGAAATATCATATTTACATTGCATACCAATTGTTATGGTCCCATAAATATCATAGCTCATACAAGCTCATCTGTTAGGAATTCCTAATGCCTCTTTATCAGTTGATTTATCTTGAAGAATGTAAATGTATGTCAGAAGGTGCCCTAGAATCCATAAGGGAATATGGAGATTATTTATTCTATGAAGAAGGCACTTATTTGAGAATGTATGGAGGAACCTAAGCCCCTTCACTACTGCCCAAGTATGCCACTGATTATATAGTGCATAAGGAAGTAGTAAGACAACTCTTTTTGGACGGATTTAGGAGTTACGTGTTCGATATTAAGAAGGCGGTTTTCCCGCCAATGCCTTTCTAAGTTGGCATTTATAAATTTTCTAGAGTTAAGAGCGCACCATATTTTGTGAAAGATCTAGAAAATTTCCATTTTGGTGAGAAGATTTTTCATAGAAATGATTCTTAGGGAAAGGTTGCTACACACCATGCACTTGTGAAGGTAAACTTCCAATACTCCGATCACTTTGACAAAGAAGAGGAAGTATACCACAATGCTTGTAATATGACTTCTCTAAAAAAGCACTTCAAGAAGAAAATCATAGTTTCAGGAGGAAAAGGTAGCGGCATCTGCACCTCAGAACATAAAAGACAAGAAGAAGAAGCTACCCAGAGATATAAAGAAGAAGAAACATGAATGTTAGTAGAAGGATAAAAGAAATTGTTGGCTAAAGAGGCCCAGAGAAAAAAGGAAGAAGAGTAGCAGAAGTAGAAGAAAGAAGAGGAAAGAATACAGAAGGAGTCAATTGACCGAGAAAAGGAAGAAGAAGAAAAGATAGCTGAAGAACCGAGACAAAAAGAGAAAGAGGATCAGTATAGAGAGAATCAGGAACAAAATGCTGCCCAAGAAAATCCAGAAACTTTTCGTCCTACTTCAAGAGATATATTAACTGGAGTTCACCTCCCTATTTTCAAGTTAGGCTTAGTACCCTTCACTCCATATAAGCAGCATTTGGTTGCTTGTCTAGACAAAGTATTCTTTGATCCTATGCGAAAGATATTTGTTTGGATATTTGAAAAGAAGTTGAAAACAGGTATCCAGCCTGAGGTGACTACAGTTATAGAAAATTTTGTCATGAAAAATACAGATGAAGATCTAGAACAAATGGCCTCGCTCATTGTTTCATATTCACAGGCAAGTGCTTATAATGTTGGAAAACTGAAAGGAGCCGTAGACCACTACAAATAGAATATGGCGCAAATAAAAGAGACCCTGAGAAAATAATAAGGAGAAAGACGGGAGGTGAAAAGGAAGCACAAAGCCACACTTCCATATTTAGAAAGGCTTCAAAATGCCTACCAGATATTGGAAGTAGAAAAGGAGGACTTGGCATTGCCAAACACCATTATTGATGGAGAAAAGAAGGACCTAGAAAGTAAGATTGTGGATCTAGATACACAAAGGACCGCAACTAATATGAAAGTAGAGGAGTTAAAGGTCCGATTTGCAGATCTGGAGGCACAAAATAGTTCTTTGGATGTTCTGTTGAAGGCAGCGAATGAGCGAAAAATTGATATGACACCTATCTGAGAGCACGCTCTCTTTATCATAAGAAAAATATATCAAGTTTAGTTAAAACTTGTAGAAGAGGTATACACGATTAAGCAAGTAGAAGACAGATTACAAGAGATCTCCATGATATCCACCGAATTTAGAATGAGAAATTAGGCAATTGCAGAATTTATCCAAGGTCAACTAACCTGGGTGGAGACTAATGCAGAACTTCCAAAAAATGTGCCTCAAAAGAGTACAAAGAATTGCAGATCGAGTATGAACTCATGGATTTCAGCAGCAAGGTTTCTGCAAGACTGACAACCACGGTTGGGAAGACATTGGATAAATGAATGGAATTTTAAAAAATAGTTCTTACAACGCATAACAGATGCCAAACCTCTACAACAAAGAGACTTCAGGAGTTTCAAGGTTAGGAGGAGCATTTGAAGTACCTTCATGACCGGCTGCAAGAAGATGAGCTTAACATACACTTGGTTAAAGGCCTAAATGAGAAAGTAGTAAATGGTTTGGTTGCACGAGCTGCAGTCAACAATTGCCTGCTAGAAGACCAGCTCAAAGTCATTCTACTAAGACTAGCAGAGATAAAGTACCACTGTCTATACATGCCATCACAATCAGAATATTGGAACCAATAGACTTCAGGACCATAGCTGTAGATGCTGCTACATGGAAATAGTTCATGGATGGATTGCCTGGTCCCACTTAATATGTTTTGTTTGATTCACGTGTGGTATAATTTTATGTAATATTTTTTATTTATTTTAATTTTCCTAGTGAGCAAACTAGAGGAAAAAAATTTGTAATCGAAAGGTTGAGGAAGCCCAAAGGGTGAAAGCTAGCTGAAAAGTCATATGTAAAGGTATAAGTAGGGGTAGAATAGAATAGAGAGGAGACTTTTTCTAGCACACATATGATGAAAGTTTTTATAATGAGAACTACTTCTTTTTATAATAAAGAGAACCAAATTTTGGCTGGAGGAAGGACTCTACGATCTTCAAGATGGATTATGTGGATTGCTGAATGTGAACTACTTTTGTTTTGGCTTGTTGCATAACCATGAGAGCGTTTTGACCTATTGAATTATTTCTACATTTTATGAATGGTTTCATTTTCTATTTCAAATCTTGTGCAATAAATGAGTAATGTATGTTTAAACTTAACAAAGTTATCTTTGCATTATCTTTCTGCTATATTTATGTATGAATAATTTAACATCTACCTGTAGGATTCTATGTGCAAACAATATAGTATATTAATCATTATGATATAAATTTTTCTCCTTGGGAATAGTTAGATTTAGTTTAGAATAGATTAGTTGTTATTTTCTTTCGCAGAGTGATTGTGGGGCACAAGCAGTAAGATGAAGGGAAGACCTACGCATCTCTACTGAGGTTCTTACCCACTATTACTTGCATTTAGTGTAGGCATTTTCATTTCATCATAAAATATAAATTTCATAAACGATGGACCAGGACACAAATGGTAAAATAGATTAAAAAATTTCTTTAATTCTACGGTGGCTGGGATGCTAATCGGATGGATTCCCCATTCCAAAAAAAAATGATCTAATTGGGAACGGTTATTGGGGAGAATCCCTACTTTCGGTACTTGGAATTTTTCTAGGCATCAACAGTTTTGGCTCTAGAAGGAGGTCTGCGAGTGCATGGCTGGAAGAGGAAATCCGTTTACTCAAAACTATTCCACTGGTAATAACTTTGAAACTAGTTTTTTCTAAATATTTCATTCCTGATGAATGAGTAAACCCTGAAGAACAAGCTACAGAACACCTTTAATGTGTTCCTTTTGAAGTATTTAATCACTTAAGGGGACACACAAGGTCTTATGTGAATAATCTTGGAGGATTGTAGACAATCCCTGAATTACCAAGAAGGAGAGCTCCCAGAAGAGTACCCACTTACACAGAAGATTTGATTTTGGTGGGAAATTTGGAAGAATTAGTAAATTTGTCCTTACAATAGATTGTTCAACCACTTAATTAGTTGAGACCATATTCCCTGATTTGTTCACCTTTTCAGTCACGTGTTCACTCTCCACCGCAATCTCCTCGCATAATCATGGCTGGGAATGCACCCCCAAATGCTAATCCACTTGTGAATCCTAATCCACCACAAGCTTGGGGACCCAAAACTACACTCAACCTAGCCGATTCGTTGCATGCTCTGTCTCAAAATGCTAAAAAGTCATTTCCTAAGTTTGATCTAGGAAAAGGAATTTATGTGGATGATCACTTGCAGAGTTTTTATTTGGCTCTAGAAATTTTAGTAGTAGAGCATGAAGATGTAGTGTGAAGACTGTTTCCACACACTTTCGAAGCTAAAGTGTTGATGTATTTGTAAATTCGAAATGTATTCAATTCTATATATTGTATTTCATTGGTCCTTGATGCTTGTATAAGGAGAATCACTTGTATTTATTTGTACCCTGATGTTCCTATTAGGATAATTACTAAAACTCATGAGGAAGTCCCCTTCATTGTAAGTCGAGTCATTAGTACCCTAGTCGTGGTTACTCGAGCCTACATAACTAAGTTAGGATTACTCGATCCTACATAACTTAGTCAAATATTAAGTGAATGAAAGAGTATAAATAGAGAGTGAGCATCTCTATTTATCACACACACTCACCTAGCTATAGTGCATAGGTGAGAGAGAAGAAACTCGCTCAAGTGAGAGATAGAACAACTGTTGGAGATCATCTTTCTATATTTGGGTTTTACTACTGCCATTGGTGCTCATTCTATCTCTAAGTAAGTTGGAGGGTTTTTCCTTTATGATTTCACTGAGGATAAATCTTTTTGTCTATTGTCTCTTGTGATTGATTGCTGTGCATGTTATTCTCTCAGATAAGATCCTAAGATCATATTGCTTAAATGATAAAAATATAACATGGTATCAAAGCTAAACTGAGAAGAAGACACTGTGCAGTTGTAGAATCTAGAGCCTCTTACTTTTTGGGTCTCTCTCCACAATCCATCAACAAAAGGAGGCTAGGATAACTCTCTGAAGGGTGCATCTTTCTATCGAAGTAGAATTTGATTCCGGGCATTTTCAGTTTTTGGTGTGGGAGATTAGGGATTTTTATAGAAGAGGAATTTTTGAGTGAGCCTAGTATAGAATTTATCTCCTCATCAAAATCAAATTTTAGAGTCCAAGTTTGAATTTTTTGGTTGGGCATAACTCTGGGAAAGTCAAACCCTAATTTGACCTAGAGACTGAAAAACCATTAAAATACTAAAACTGGGATTTTTGGTACATTCACTATATCTCAAGATTCGAGAAAGATCAGGAGCTGAAATTTTCACAGGCCGAAGATAAAACCATGATGTACCCTGTGTAATACTTTTACCTTGAGATTCACTATATTCTAGGAGATATGATTCCTCCAAATCAGGATTCCAGTCTCTTCCAAGATTCATCCCTAAACAAGACACCTAGGGAAAATTGCTATATCTTGGGATACGAAGGTCCAAATTAAATTTCTCAAGATTTTCTAGATAGGGCATAGAATTTAATTTCTGTGGCAAAATTTTCAAACCATGAAGGTGAAACAATGATATGTGGTAGTCTGTACAAGTTCGCTATGCTAAATAGTCCTAAACGAAGTCACCTTGGGAAAAATATCGTAAGTCCCAATTGGTGAAACAAATCCTACTCAAACTTGTGGTGATGGAAAGATGATATATGGGGATAAATTAGTATGAAATTTCAAACATAGAGTACTGGTACTTTTGGATATATCACAGAAACAATATCAGGCATTTCTGTAGAGGAAATTGGGAAACTAGGGCTTCCTGTTCCGGGAGCTTCCCTCCACTATTTTCAGAAAAGGAGTACGTTGGAAAAATTTCCTTGAAGAGTTCCATATTTCGATATAATTAGAAGTTTGAAATTCCAAGTTTTGAAAATTAGGGTGTCTCTGACAAACCCTAGATCAGCCAGATCCAGAACTAGGACAGACACCTCAAATTAGTAAGATCTAACATTTTGTATTTCCATTTGAGGTTCTCAGTTAAAATGTCTCATCACACCAGCTTGATTTCAATCTTGGTGAAGATGACAACTTCCAAGAATGGACGTATAGGATCTCACTCGTTCTTGAAGAAAATGAATTGCTCACCTACACAAGTGGAGAGGTTCTAGTTCCAGAGGGAGATGAGGCTAAAGCCTTACACAAGAAGAACTTGGTCAAGGACAAGAGGATCACCTTATACCACAAGTGTCTTACCTAAATACACCTAAAGAGATGTTTTATTCCTTGACCAAGATATTTGAAGGGAAGAACATAAATCTGAAGATGACTTTGAGAAACCAATTGAAGAATGTAAAGACCCAAAATGCAGAGACCATACAGTCAAACTTTACAAGGGTCTCTCAAATCAAAGAACAACTTGAAGCAGTGGATAAAGAAGTAGAGAATACATAAATTGTGATAACCACCTTGAATGGACTCCCAGGATCATGGGATTCATTCATTTGAGGAATGTGTACCAAAAGGAAGTGATTACTTTATGCAAGACTCTAGAAAGATTGCACACAAGAAGAAGCTCGAATCATAATAAGAGAAGAGAAAATGGAAACAACTAAATATCAAGCTCTCACAATCCAAAGAAGACCCCTCAAGCAATGAGGAATATGAAGGACTCAACTCTTGAAGAACCTCTTATCCATCTTATCATTTGGATAAGAAATGATGCTGGTATGAATGAAGAATATGATGAAGCTGAAGTATCAAGAAGGAGTCTACCCACAAAACGAATAAAGATAAGTATTCAATTGTCATTTCATGATATTATTTTTGTTATTCATTTGTTTATATTCAGTTGATGTATCATGCATGATAGAATTTTTTCATTAATGACAGTATACTACTAATATGCATGTGATGGTTTAGTAGCTCATGGTGCTATACAACTGTCCATTTGTACTTATCTATAATGAAACCTCTTTGCTGACATATTGGATTAGTGCACAATCTCAATGATGTCTTGGTAGAGATAGAAGGCATCTAGAAAGTTTCCGTGAGATATGGATGAATGTTGTATTGGATAAAATAGTTGCATAATTATATCTTTATGCACAATAATTTTTCCATTATGAATATGCCTTATGAAATGTTTCTAGCCATACAACTGGTGCATTTGACTTGTAGGAAATATCGCATACAATCGCTTACAAGACAAAAAGGATGAGACTCGTTCCGAAGAACAAGTGATGACAGTTCATGAAAGAATACAAGATGAAGAATAATATGATGATACTTTCAAAGAAAGAAAGAGGCCTCAGAGACACTCTAGTTATGTGACATTGTTGAGAGACATCATTGATGCAAATCCTTCCATCTATGAAGAAGTAGCCAAGAAGAAAGGGAAGGAGAATACCGGTTCAAGAAGAATGATGTCTAGGATGCAGTATCGAGACCTGAAGGGAAGTATGTAATGTCTTCCATATGGATCTACACAATCAAGCATGCAGTAGATGGAAACATCGTGGGATACAAGGAAATATTCGTAGCACAAGGCTTCTCATGGAAAGAAGGCATAGACTACGAAGAGACATTTGCAGCCACTAGTAGTTAAGACACATGACAGGTAGAATCATCCGTGAAAATGAAATAAGGCCTTCTACGAACTCAAAAGACACCCATGGGATAACACATAAATGAGGATCTTGAATATCACCAAGAGTGATGAATATATTAACCTTTTCTATAAGGTTGACGATGAAAGCCTACAGAGGATGACAAGCTCATAGATAGGTGTGAGAAGAACTTTTGAAAAGGTTCAGAATCTTGGTATCTAGTGACCCTAGATTGATACATAGAATATTAACAGTAGAGGAAGCTACTTGTCACTCCAGTACAGAATGTTTCAATACATAGAGTATGAAAGGCAGAGGGATAATGATGCTTCGCTTCAGAGGGAGTGACTGCAGAAGATCCCACGATTCGATATGGTATGATAGGATGGAAAGATTACTGATGGCTCTAGGATTTACTAAGAGTAAAGCAGATTCCAATATTTACTTCAAGGTTGAAGGTGAAATAATAGTGATTCTCATGTTATATGTCGATGACTTATTCCTAATAGGAAAATAGGAACTCATTAGAGATGCAAGAAGGAGACTTGCTGCCGAGTTCAAAATGAAGGACTTGGATATGATGCACTACTTTCTAGGCATGGAGGTGTGGCAGAATGCAGATGGAATCTCCCTGGGACAAGGGAAGTATGCAGTAGAGATCCTGAATAGGTTTAGGATAATGGGCTGCAAGGCTATGACCATACCTATCACATCGAACCTGAATCTATTGAGTATTTCTTCATAAGAGTCGGTTGATGCCATGATGTATCGTCAGATGATTTGTTCCTTGATGCACCTAACAAATACGAGACCAGATATTTGATTTGCTATGAACACATTGAAACATGTTCAACTGATGGTTGTAAAGCATGCAGTGAGGTACCTGAAGGGTACATTTGAGTGTGGGCTCAAGTATGATATGAATCAAAAAATTAACCTGGAGGGTTATGTGGATTCGTATTGGAAAGGCAGTGCCATTGATAGGAAGAGAAATTGGAGGTTCTGCTTCAGTATGAGATCAGGTGTTATCTCTTGGTAAGTATGAAGGAGTCCTATGTGGCACTGAGTAAAACCGAGGAAAAATATGTTGCCACTTGCTTGGCTATTTGGGAGGTAGTATGTTTCTTTTGAAAAATACTAATTGATTTGATTGATATGACTTGAATTTTTGTATGATGCAAAGAGGAGTGGTGAAGCTCTAGTTTGTGATCTAGATCAAGATCCCTCGAAAGATGGAGTTCTAGCATAGATAGCAAGATAGTTTGTTTGAGCATAAAATCCTGGTGAAGCTCGTAGGTTGTGCAGATGTAAACAGTCCTGTAGGTTGTCCTCAAATGTAATTGGTCCTGGAAAAGCTCACAGGTTATCCTTGGACATAATCAACCCTGATGTGATTCTATGCTAGAAATGGCCAGAGTGAAGTTTGCATATTTTTAGGAGAATCTTGGTGTTCTCCAGATAGAGGTTCCTTCCAAGAGGAAGTGATGGGTCCGTGATCCTTTCTGACATGATGGTAGGCGGGACCTACCATGGTTAGATGTAAGTGTTGTGCCAGTCTGAAATGGTGGTAGGGGGGGCCTCCCATGGTCAGATGTAAGTGTTGTGCCTTTTTGACATGGTGTTAGGTGGGGCCTCCCATGGTTAGATGTAAGTGTTGTGCCTTTATGACATGGTGGTAGGCGGGGCCTCCCATGGTCATATGTAAGTGCTGTGCCATTTTGACATGGTGGTAGATGGGGCTTCCCATGGTCAAATATAAGTGTAGTGTCCTACATCTAGTATGAAAAAGGACTGGCTCTGTAGAGACCCACATCCAGTATGAAAAAGGACTAGCTCTATGGAGGTACATCCAACATGAAAAAGGGCTAGATCTGTAGTGGCCTACATCTAGTATGAAAAAGGATTGGCTCTGTAGCGACCCACATCGAGTATGAAAAAAGGTTGGCTCTGTGGAAGTACATCTAGCATGAAAAAGGGTTGGCTCTATAGTGTCCTACATCCAGTATGAAAAAGGACTCGCTCTGTAGAGACCCACATCCAGTATGAAAAAGGACTGGCTATGTGGAAGTACATCCAGCATGAAAAAGGGCTGGCCCTATAGTGGCCTACATCCAGTATGAAAAAGGATTATCTCTGTAGAGACCCACATCCATTATGAAAAAGGACTAGCTCTATGGAGGTACATCTAGCATGAAAAAGGGTTGGATCTGTAGTTTCCTACATCCAATATGAAAAAGGACTGGCTCTGTAGAGACCCACATCCAATATGAAAAAGGACTAGCTCTATGGAGGTACATATAGTATGAAAAAGGACTGGATTTGTAGAGGCCTGCATCCAGTATGAAAAAGGACTGGCTCTGTAGAGGAAGACCTACATGGAGGCTAGGCCTACAACTAGCATGAAAAAGGGTTGTATCTATAGAAAGTCCTGTGATGAGAAGAATTGAGAGATAGAACCATTTGATCGAGATAGAGGAAGCAGTGATGATGATGATTCAGTGATGATCCAGTGTTGATGATGATCCATCTTTGATGATGATTTAGTGATGATACGGCTTTGATGATGATCTAGTGATGATCCAGCTTTGATGATGATGTAGTGATGATCCAACTTTGATGATGATCCAGAGAAGAAGACTTGTACTGATGAATTGTGTCAAGAGAATACCTTCCTAGTTAAGAGGGAGTGTTTATGTATTTGTAAATTTGGAATGTATTCACTTGTATGTATTGTATTTCATTGGTCCCCAATGCTCCTATGGGGAGAATCACTTGTATTTATTTGTACCTCGATGTTCCCATTGGTAGAATTACTAAAATTCATGAGGAAGTACCATCCGTTGTAATTAGGGTCATTAGTACCCTAGTTGTGGTTACTTGAGCCTACATAACTAAGTTAGGATTACTCAAGCCTACATAACTGAGTCAAATATTAAGTGAACGAAAGAGTATAAATAGAGAGTGAGCCTCTCTATTTATCACACACACTCACCCAGCTATAGCACATAGGTGAGAGAGAAGAAGCTCGCTCAAGTGAGAGATATAACAACTGTTGGAGATCATCTTTCTGTCTTTGGGTTTTACTGCTGCCATTGGTGCTCATTCTATCTCTTAGGATGTTGTGGGGTTTTTCCTTTATGGTTTCCTCAAGGATAAATCTTTGTGTCTATTGTATCTTGTGATTGATTGTTTTGCATGTTATTCTCTCAGATAAGATCCTAAGATCATATTGCTTAAATGATAAAAATATAACATAAAGAATCATCCTGGTATTTTGGTTTACAAGCAAACTATATAACAAATTGGGATACTTTTGAGATATTGTTTAAAGGCAAGTTTGGTAGTCAAAGGAATACTAAAAATATTATGAAATAATTGCTTGCTCTGAGGATGGAAAAGAAAGAGAAAGTTTGGGATTTTAGTCAAAGTTTTGTTTCCCATTTAAATAATTTCAGTGCTGTAATAAAACCTGCTAAAGAAAAATTAATGGAATATTATACGTCAGCACTTCCCCCCAAAATAGAAATGTTTGTTAAGAGGTAAGTAAATCCTTCTTTGGTAGAGACTTATGAAGAAGCCAAAAAAGTAGAGGCTGAACTTGAAAGTAAAAACAAATGTACTATAGAACTAGATATAAGGACTTTTAGCAGTAAGAAACTATTGATGTTAACCAGACCTAAAGAGGAGCATTCAAGTGAATTGGAAAACGTTGTTAAAATGGTACAAAAGCTATCAAACAAGATTGTTGATTTAGAAAAGGATAAAGAAGCTAGTTCATCTAGAAAGCAGTTCAAACCTTTTTCCAAGAAAAGAGAGGAAGGTGCCACATCTCAACCCCCTGTATATAGTTCTTTTGTTTTAAATTTTAATGAGGTAGGAATGGATAATTTGTGTACTTTTCATAAAGAACCTCATTCTGAATTTTTTTTTCCATAATGGATCAATTCAATGACTCTGGTTATGAACCAAATATTAAATGCTCAAATAATAGAGCTTGAAGTAAAAGAAGAGAAAAAAAATGAACCAAAAGAATCAAATGAAACAATAATGGTATTGTGGGACTGTGCACCTACATTGCGGTTAGAAGAGGAGGAACCTTCGGAGGAAATTCAAATTTCAGTAGTTAATATCACAACAAGAATCAAAGGACCAATAAGGGATGAAATTTTATTACTTCCCAAGATTAGGAAGATTCACGAAAGTATGAAGAAGATCTGCAATAATACCCAAACTCCACCTAAGTTTGATTTGATCACCTATAAAGAAAAAGGTACAACAGTAATTAAGTCTATGAATGTTGTGGAAAATAAAACATAAATTAACAATAAAAGTCCGATAGAATATGATATGGGATATGACATAATAGAGGATATCAAGAAAACCAAAGAAAATATTTCTTTATTTGAAATGTGCAACTTACCTCAACAATGAATAAAGCTCATGGAAACCTTTGATCCACAACCCAGTAGATCCTAGGATGATATTCAATCAGATAAAGAAATAAATGAAGCCAGTATTGGGGGGGAGTCTAAATCTCAAACCTTGCCATTTCTACTTTGAGATTTTCAACCATAATGTGCATAATTGTTTGGTAGATTTTGGAGCTTCCTCTAATGTCATGCCTCTTTCAGTTTGTATAAACATAAATGGTCAACCCAAACCTTATTCATGTAAAATCATTCAGTTGGATAGAACAATAGTCAAGGTGGTAGGAGAAATGAAGGATGTGTTGATTCGGTTGTCCATAGATGAGAGAGTCTTCTAGTTTATAGACATCATGGTCGTGGACATACCTGAAGCATATTGTTTGATCTTGAGCAGGGTTTGGTCTGCAAAACTCAATGGGTACTTTGCAACTGAATGGTCGCACTTGTAATTCCCTATAAGAACTATCATAATCAGATCAAAGTGATAAGGGACCCAGATATGAAGCACAATGTGACACTATTGGAAGGGAAAAACGATCCTGTAAATTTCTCACATTCGGTCTTGGGTAACTATTCCATAAAGCTTGAACCTGGAAACTATCAAGTGAATGAAGCCAACAATGAGTCAGATACACAGTCTGAGCTCCTTTAGTTTTCACGGACTGACAATATTGATTGTAACATAATTAATTTAGTTTCTAATTTAGAGAGTAACACTAGTTCTGTAGAGTTAGAAGATAAATTTTCGTTGTTATATTTTGATGGTTCTAAAACTCAAGAGCGATCAAGAGTTGGTTGTGTCCTAATTGATCTGGAAAAGAATAAACATTTTCTCTCTTGTATATTAGAGTTCGAATGTACTATTAACACAGCAGAATATGAAGCTCTAGTCCAGGGCTTGAAAAAGGCCATTGAATTCAAAGTAAGAAATATAAAAGTTTTTGGGGATTCTGAAATAATTGTCAAATAAGTTCGAAACACAATTCATTGTTTTTCACCACATTTAAAAGGATACCAAAATTAAGTATGGGAACTTATAACAAATTTTAATTCTTTCAATATCAATTCAATTCCTAGATTGAAAAATGCAGCAACTGATTTGTTAGCTACTTTTGCTGCAAGATTAGTTCCTACTAATAACAAATGCTCAATTGAATTGATTTTTAGGACATCTGTACCGGACAATGTCACCAATTTGAGAGTATTCAATGATGATAAATAGATCTTTCAATTCTTAACAAATGATTAGACTTTCGAAGACTCAGTGATTGATGACGAAGAACATCAAGCCAATACTAAAAGTGGTAATTTCATACCTAAAGGGGTAAGAACATTGGAAGGGATGTTTGATTTGAATAACAAGTTAATAAAACCAGCCAATGTCAAAACAAACAGTTCATCTAAGCAGCATGAGCTGGTTCATCTTGGGACAGAGGTTGAATTGAAGTATGTGAACTTGGGGAAATGTTGTTCACTGGGCGAGAGAAGCAAATTCATTAGTTTATTTTGATAATAAAAAGATGTTTTCGCTTGGACATATGAATATTTGAAGACGTATGATACCCGCATCATCCAACATGTTATTGCTATCAAATAGGGAGTGAAACCATTTCAACAACCACTGAGGAAAATGCATCCCAATATGGAACCCATGATTCAAAATGAATTAAAGAAGTTTCTTGATGCAAAAAACATCTTAAGAGTTAGGCACTCAGAGTGGGTGGAAAATATGGTACCGGTAAGAAAGAAATCTGGTGAAATAAGACTATGTGTAGACTTCATAAATTTGAACTGTGCCTCAAACAAGGGTAATTATCTAGTCCCACCAATGGAGAAAATATTATAGATGGTTTCAGGTTCTTAAATGTTCTCCTTGTTGGATGGGTTTTCATGCCACAACCAAGTATTGGTAGCAGAACAAGATAGGATAAAAACCACATTTCGTACAAAGTGGGCAACTTTTTCTTACAGGAGAATGCCCATTGGTCTAATTAATGCTAGAGACAATTTCCAAAGGGAAATGGATATAGCTTTCCAGGGCCTAATTTTCCACCATGTGGTGGTTTATCTGGATGATGTAATAGTGTTCGCTAAGAATAGAGAAGAGCTTATGTTTCATTTGAAGCAAATTTTTGACTGCTGCTGAGAATATGATATCTCTTTGAATCCCAAGAAATGTGTTTTCGCAGTATTAGAAGGAAAGCTATTGGGTCACATCATTTCCAAAAGGGGAATATCCATATACACAAAGAGGATAGAAGCTATAGAATAGATTCCTTTACCCCACAATAAGAAAGGTATGCAATCTTTCATGGTGACTATAAATTTAGTTCGAAGGTTTGTTCCTGATTTTTCCCAAATACTAAAGCCTTTGCAACAGATGGTGAAGCAAAGTGTACAATTTAAGTGGAATGACATAGAAAAGGGTGAGTTTAACAATATCAAAGTAGCAATATCCCATGTACCTTCACTTAAAAGTCCCTATTTTGAGAAAGATTTTATCCTTTACACTTTTGCTTCTAATAACTCACTTGCAGCAGTGTTTACACAAAAGGAAGAAAGGGGAGATGAGTACCCCATATCATTTATGATAACTGGATTGCAAGGTGATGAATTGAATTACCCTGCTATTGATAAACATGCATATGCAGTATTTAAATCAGTAAAACAATTCAGGCCTTACATTCTAAAAAATAGAACCAAGGTAATTGTTCCTCACTCGGTAGTTTGCACCCTTTTCATGCAAAACGAACTGGGAGAAAGAAGATGAAATTGGGTGAAAAATTTACAAGAATATGATTTGGAATTTAAACCAACCACTCTTATCAAAGGGAAATAGATTTGGAAGTTACTGGCTGAAATTCAAAATGATGAAGATGATAATTGGAAAAATGAAGCTGAGCTGCACATGATTGATGTGTGTCCTATCTTCATAGATTTGGAGTCTTGGTAGAGATATCTGATACATTACCTCCAATAGGGATATTTACCCAAACACTGAAATTCTAAACAAAAAAGAGAACTTTGTTTGAAGTCAGCATCTTATCTGACAATCGATGGAGTTCTTTTCATAAAGAACTATGATGGAGTATTTCTGAGATGCTTGGAACAAGAGGATGCATCTAAATATGTTAAAGAATTTCATGATGGTCCTGTTAGAGGAAATTTTTAGGAGATACTACTACACACAAAATCCTAAGAGATGGATACTACTGGCTAACCTTGTTTACATATTCTCATGCTTATGTAGGAAAGTGTGACACATGCCAGAGAAGCGGTGGGAGATAAGCAAAGGAATTTGGGCCATTGCAACCAGTTTTTGTTTTAGAACCATTTTTACAATGGGGAATCGACATCATTGGAGAAATCAATCCAAATTATCCATTGCAACACAAATACATTATCAAATCCACTGATTACTTCATAATATGGGAGGAAGCAATTCCGTTATGAAAAGTGAATGAGGACATAGTCATAGACTTCTTACAAGAAAATATTATGACCAGTTGGGGTTTCAATTTCCCTAGTTTTTTATAATGCATCTTACTTTTCATCAATTAAATTAACTGAATTTGCTAATGAAAAAGGAATGAAATTGCATTATTCTGCTAATTATTATCCACAAGGTAATTGATTAGCTGAATCAACTAACAAAACGTTATCAAAATTTTAAAGAAGACTGTCGTAGAAAATCATAAAAGTTGGCATGTAGCTCTTCCAAATGCACTATGGGATTATAGGGTCACACCCAAGAATTCCTTAAGTGTGTCACCTTATACTTTAGTTTATGGAAAAGAAGTTATTTTACCACCAAACATCTTACTCCCATCTTCTCAGTTATCCCAAGCATCAAGAGGGTCTGGTAGTGAGGTTTTTCAAGATAGAATTAATACCTTGCTGAAGCTAGAAGAGTCTAGGATCAATTATAGGGAGAGGTTTAAACATCAACAAGAAATTGTGAAGAGATGGTTTGACAAACACAAGTCTGGGAACAGAATCTTTGAAGTAGGGTATTTGGTTCTCAAGTGGGATCACCCACGTGATGAAAAGGGAAAGCATACTAAGATTTAACACCAATGGGTTGGCCCATTTCAGATTGATAAAAAGTAAGGCCCCTCATATTAATTCTTGCACATGATCTAGGAACACGGAATCAAAATCATCAAAGAATAATTAACAAATACTCATGAATTGGAAATAATCGTAACCAGAAATGGTTTCCTCTCTATATATTTAATAAACAATAATGGGTTACAATTCCAATGCTAAGCAATGGCTTAACTCCATGAAGAATTCGAATACCGAAGGAGACAATTCGAATTCAGTGACTGAGTCTAGCTTAACTGACTCTCAACCATTCAATCTCACTCAGTTAACCACTTGACCAAAACCCTAATTGACTCACCAAACCCTAACTGAAGTCGGAGTGCAATAAGTGACTGAATCTCAACTGAAGGAGATCAAACACATGTCATAGCAATCCAACCCTCAAGTGCTAGTGCTGCATGACTCCAATGAACCCCAATGAGGTTAACTGAAGCTGAACTAACCATCAGAAGTTGGTGGAGGTGCCTTGTTGACTCCAGTTCATTAAATAATAATAAATAATCACTAAATAATCATTAAATAATATATTTAATGACTGGAGGCGCCTTAACTGACTGTAACTGACTGGTTGAACCACCAGTTAGCAATTAGGTGCATTAATATCACATAGATCACCCCCAGAGTGCTCCAGTTAGCCTCCTTGACTGTAGGTAGGTGTGGGTGTGACTGGATGATGGCAATTAATGCTCCACTTATGTCAATTAAACTTAGTATAGTGGTTTAACTAGGCCAATTTGACCAAAAGAGTGTGTATGATGGTAAATGTCTCCAACACCCCCCCTTAAGCTATACTCAGGAAGAGTTAGAAAACATAGATGCATAAAATGCTAGGTCCCTAGAAACTAAGGCCATAGGTCACCCTGTACAATGCTGAAACTGAAAAAACAATGCTCAAAACAAACTAAGCGAGGAAAAGAGGGAAAACCCAGTGGGAAAAACCCCCCTTAAGCTGAACACTAAAAGTAGTCTGGATCACCTTGATGAAATCACCCCCAACAGTGAACGGAGGTAAGTGAACTTTTTTTCTGAAAAGCTCTTGGTGAAGATGTCTGTAATCTGCTCATCAGTCGGGCAGTATTGCAGAATGATGGTCCTGTCATGCACTAGCTCCCTAATGTAGTGCATGTGAATCTCTACATGTTTGGTCCTCTACCTGGTAACTGGATCCGTGGATATCTTAATAGCACTCTGGTTGTCACAAAAGAGGACAGTGGACAAAGTACTACCAAGATCAAACTCTAAAAGAATGCCTTGCAACCAAACTGCTTGGATGCAAGCATTCACCGCTACTCGATACTTGGCCTCTGCTGAAGATAGTGCTATGGAAGCCTAATTTTTTCTTGACCAGAAAATAGGGCCACCACCAAACATGAATACATATCTTAAAGTTGACTTCTAATTAATAGAATCACCCACCCAATCGGAATCTGTGTATCCAAGCAGCTCTAGCTCAGAATTTGCAGCATAGTGAATGCCGTAGGTCCTGGTTCCCTGAATGTACTGGAGGATCCTTTTGGCTACCTTCCAATGAATATCATGAGGTTGCTGCATGTATCTTGATATAGCATTCATATAATAACAAATATCAGGCCTAGAATGTGTCAAGTACAACAAGCTACCAATCAGTTGTCGATAGATAGTGCAGTCCATGGGAGGTGTGCTTTTTCCTTCTTCAAGGCTGATCCCTGAAAGGAAATGGAATGGTGTAGGCCTACATTCAGCCATGTTAAAATTTACTAACAGGTCTGAAATGTATTTGGACTGAGTTACCATAATCCCATCAGAATTTTGCTCGATTTCGAGCCCCAAAAATTGTTTTACAAGCCCCAAATCACTCATTTCAAAGGCATTGTGGAGAGCAGTTTTGATGGCTGAAATGGAGGCAATTGTGCTACCTGTGATCAGTAAGTCATCAAAATATAAAACAATGATAATTATATGACCATCATGCTTCTGTAAATACACATTTGGATCTGATATACATCTCTGAAAGTTTTGCGAGAGAAGGAAGGCATCCATCTTGGAATACCACTCTCTTGGGGCCTGTTTTAACCCGTATAGTGACTTCTTTAGCTTGAAAACCAAAGATGGATCAGTGATGTAGCCCTCAGGCTGCTTCATTTATATCTCCTCATGAATATCTCCATGCAGAAAGGCTGACTTAACATCCATGTGATGCACCTCCCACTGCTTGGATGCGGAAATAGCCAAAACAAGGCGGATGAAGTCCATTTTTGCAACCGGTGCAAAGGTCTCATGGTAGTCCACTCCTTGGACCTGAGAGAAACATTCTGATACCAGACTTACCTTATATTTTTAGGTGCTTCCATCATCATCAACCTTTTTCCAAAACACCTGCTTGCATTGAACCAATTTCCTTCCCGGAGGAAGAGGAACTAGCTCCCAAGTAGTGTTTTTCTGAAGAGAATTCATCTCTTCATCCATGTCAACTTGCCATCTCGAATCATTCCGAGCATGGTAGTAGGATTTTGGATCTGAAATAATAATCAAATAGCAAGTTTTGGACAGAAAACTATCAGAACAAGAGAGTGCAATACCTGCTCTTTGGAAATCAGACCGGGTTCTTCTTGGATCATCCGGATTTCCAATGTTGTCTCCTGCGGAGGAGAGTGTCTTTTGGGCCCATGTAGGAAGATGATTTTTCAATTCAGGTTCTGATTCAGTATCTGATGATTGCTGCACACTGATATCAGAAATCAGAGGATTCAAATCAGGGTCATCACCCCCAATTTCATCGTCCAAATATTCAGTGGAATAGGAAGGAAATTCAACAGTTTTCTCCTTCACTAGTTCCACCTCCTGAAGAGGCTCATCGAACTTGACACTTATCTCGATGAGGATCTGTTTGGTCTTGATATCCAATAGCTTGAATCCTTTAGATTCATCAGGATATCCAATAAACAGACATTCTATGCTCTGCGGTTGCAAAGCCCTTCTTTTATCAAGCAGAATTTGGGCCCATGCAGTGGACCCAAACACCCGTAGGTTCGACACATCTGGCTTGTGTCCAAAGTATGCTTCGAAAGGAGTATTTCCTTTCACTGATGAATGTGGAACCCTGTTCTAAATGTATTCTGAAGCATGCATGGCTTCAGCCCACAAATTTTCAGAAATCTTCTTTGACTCCAACATACAGGTGGTCATCTCTTTGAGAGACCGGTTCTTCCTTTCCGCTACTCCGTTCTGCTGGGGAGTGTAGGGAATTGAATGTTGGACCTGAATATCACTTTGGGAGAAAATTTACAGCAACTCATTACTGACATACTCCCCTCCATGATCAGATCTCAAGATCTTGATCTTAATCCCAGAGGCATTTTCGATCAAGGCCTTCAATTCAGAAAATTTTTCACATACTTCTGATTTCTTTTTTAGAAAGAAAACCCATGTATACCTTGAAAAATCATCAATAAAGGTAAGGAGGTACCTTGATCCATTCATGAATGTGATAGGAATTGGACCATTGATATCAAAATTTATCAGCCCCAATATGCTTGTAGCTCGGTTTTCCTTCCCCCGATCGAACTTGTGCTCAGGGTGTTTTCCAATCACACAGCCCTTGCAGACTCCCGTGGTTGCCTTGATGACCGGGAGGCCTTCAACCATGGAGTTTTTCTGTAATTGCTGCAAATATTTGAAATTAGTATGTCCAAAAATCTCATGCCATAGCCTACTAACCTCATTTCCATGAGTTAGCAGAGCGGTAGGCTTTGCATTCGCAACAAAGTGAGAGAACTCATAGGATTTTGCATGATGATTTGCATGGCCTTTTGCAATGAGTTTCCCCGATGAAATTTATGTTATCTCAACATCATTTGGGCTGAAAGATACTCCCTTAGGCATTCCTGTATGTGTCATCTGATAGACACTAAGGATATTTTCTGCTAGAGACGGTACATACAAAACTTTAGAAAAAAAACCATTTTCTAGATCTACAGTACCTTGTCCTTCGGAAATGATGGTGGAGTCATCTCCCAAGTGGATGGGGATGGATTTGCTGGTCTCCAAGGATGAAAAGGAGTCTTTTTCAGCCATCATGTGATTCAAAGCTCCACTTTCAATCAGTAGTGATTTGGACTTCGAAGTGCTTTCCATGAGGGCATGACCTTTCTCATGCTGTGGTTCCCGATCTTGCTGATCTCTCCTCTGAAATCTCTCCGAAAGATTGATGTGATTCATCTCAAGGAGAGAGGTTGCTTCATCAAGCATTTTATTCATGCAGGCATGTTCAGGGTGAAAATCCTTCCTACAGTAAGAAAACCTGACTTTTTCTTTCCCATTGTGCCCTTTTCCTTTGTTCTTCCTTGAGCCGGAAGATTTATCATGCTGCCGATTTTCAACTCTAGGATTTGGAGCATCAAATTTAGTTTTCTGATTTTTCTACTACTAATTTCCTTTACCCTACACATATTTGGGTCCCGATACATGGAGGGCTTGATCACGGAAATATCATATGATCCCCATCTGGACAAGCTTGTCATGTTCATTAGTTAGGGACTCAATGAAGGCATTGAATGTAGGCATCTTCCATCCAGGGGTTGTGAGCTTCCCCGCACGGAATGTAGAAACAAAAACTGAATAATCAGCCGTGAGTTTGGAGAGGATGGCTAGGATGATTTGATCATCTTCCTTCTCCACTTTGCATTGCTTCAAGAGAAAAACAGTATGCTTGAACTTTGTAAAGAAATCATTCAGAGTCTTGAAATTGGAAGGTTGGAGAGACATGAGTTCATTTTTTAGTTGGTAAAATCTCAAGTCATCATGCTTTCCATATAGAGATTCCAATTTGTCCCATATTTCTTTCGATGTCTTCAGATCCGGAAGATGGAAGAGAAGGTCATCGAAAATAGAGAGGCATAAGAAACTGAAGGCTTCATCCTTCTTGTTCAAGAATCTTGATTTTTCTATGGCGAATCCAAGCTCAAATTCAGTGTCCATGGCGACTCTATGGAGTCCTTTGAATTTCAACTGAGTTTCCATTTTATCTTTCCATGTGTGGAAATTGTATGGAGTCAATAGAGGTACTGAGGAGGCCATCTGGATTTGCTTGTAGCGAATGCTTCACCTGTAGAAACCTGAAAATCAAAACAGAAAAGGAAAAATAAGGTCGGAAAACCTGCACATTCTAGGCTTTCATCACACCCAGCATAGTCAATCAAGCAAGTTTGATCAACAATTTCCTTACTTGGGATATTGAGTGGTAAGCCTTGGCTTCTGGTGCAGTGCTGGAATTTTGAGCTATTGCTCACTTCTCATGGAGAAATCTGTCAAAAATCTTGTTTTTGAGATATTTTTCTTCGTCCCACCGTATGCTTTGATACCATATTAATTATTGCATATGATCTAGGAACTAGGAATCAAAATCATCAAAGAATAATTAACAAATACTCATGAATTGGAAATAATCGGAACCAGAAATGGTTTCCTCTCTGTATATTTAATAAACAATAATGGGTTACAATTCCAATGCCAAGCAATGGCTTACCTCCATGAAGAATTCAAATACCTAAGGAGACAATTCGAATTCAGTGAGTGAGTCTAGCTTAACTGACTCTCAACCATTCAATCTCACTCAGTTGACCACTTGACCAAAACCCTAATTGACTCACCAAAACCTAACTGAAGTCGGAGTGCAAGAAGTGACTGAATCTCAACTGAAGGAGATCAAACACATGTCATAGCAATCCAACCATCAAGTGCTAGTGCTGCATGACTCCAATGAACCCCGATGAGGTTAACTGAAGCTGAATTGACCATCCGAAGTTGGTGGAGGCACCTTGTTGACTCCAGTTCATTAAATAATAATAAATAATCATTAAATAATCATTAAATAATATATTTAATGACTGGAGGCGCCTTAACTGACTGTAACTGACTGGTTGAACCACCAGTTAGCAATTAGGTGCATTAATGTCACACAGATCACCCCCGGAGTGCTCCAGTTAGCCTCCTTGACTATAGGAGAAGGCTAAGTTAGCCTCATTGACTGTAGGTAGGTGTGGGTGTGACTGGATGATGGCAATTAATGCTCCACTGATGTCAATTAAACTTAGGATAGTGGTTTAACTAGGCCAATTTGACCAAAAGAGTGTGTATGATGGTAAATGTCTCCAACACCTCAACGTATAAGTTATAGGATTTACAGGGGTGGGAAGAGAATCTTCCTATCAATAGACTGGTTCTCAAACTTTATTTCCCTTAGTACTGTAGGAACTCTTTTGTATATAAATAAACCTTACGTATGTTTTGATTTCTTTTAGTTATATTTGTTTTCTTTCTACTAGTTTAATTTTCTTTGCATTTGATTGATTTCAGTGTTTATTTGATTTAGTTTAGTTTTATTTCAAAATAAGCCAGCTCAATTTTTGGTGCTTGGGGGACATTGGAATTTGGACAAATTGCAAATATTTTTAATTCAGGCACCGCTCATTGGAATTTATCTATGTGAAATTTGATTAGAACAAGATTCTTTAATTTGATAGATTGTTGAAGTGAAGTTATTTTAAGAACACATTGAATTCCTAGTTTAAAACCTGTTTAATAACTGAGGTAGGAGAGGTCTAGAATACCATTTTGGGGCTCCATCCACTTCACATTAGTATCTGTCTTAGGAATCTTACCACAAAGGACCCATGAAAAGGAGGTACAATGGACAGGTGTATGGTATTCAAAATAATCCCATGCCACAAATGAAAACCAAAAGGCTTAATATAAAGGGTCATAATCCGAGAAAGAAAATATATCAAAAAGAGATATTGAAGACATAATCAATAAATGATTGGAATGATTAAAGGTTCTTCCCCATCCGTGAGCTGAAAAAAATCATCACTCACACAAAAGGACACCATGGATGGAAGAACCTATATTAAATTTAAAATACAAAAGAAGCAATATAGGAGGACTCTAAAGACAAAAATCGTAAGAATCAAAATAATGCAGAAGGAATGGGAATGAGGAAAAAATGAATGCATATGTTCAAACTCTATTACGATCCTATGGTGTCTCAGCCAAAAGAAGCCAAATGCAGAGGTAAATAAACTTCACATTTTGGCCTCAGAAGAGTTATCAGGACTTTGAAAACCTGGTTACCATACCAAACGGACTAAAATCAATGAGATGTTCTGAATCTTACATTCCTTGAAAAGGTCTATATTTTTAAATAATTTTGAAAGAGAATGGGACAAGTTGGTCTAACGAAACGTCATAAAGCAGTTTTGTGTTTTGAAAGATAGATTTTCCAGAGATCTATTTTCACCATCCAGTCGCCAATTGTTGCTGCTGCAACCCCTACCCAATTTTTTTTCATTTTTTAGGGTCCCCCTTTGATTTCTTAGATTTTTTTATCTTACTTAGACATTTTTTGCTCCTTAAGAAAGTTTGTTGTAAATGACTTGGTTTTTCTAAGCAAGTTTGACTTTTTTTTTACACTAGGTGTGAAGTTTTGTTCTATCCGATGTGTCGGAACAATTTCTATAATTTTTCCGATTTGATTTTCCACCTGATGTTTTCAAGATGACCTCATGAGGATTTTTTAACCGACGTGTCAGAAAATATTCTGTCTTTTCGCTGACATAGTGGAGTTTTTATGGATATTTATCCAATGGTCTTTTGAACCGATTTTGTGATATTATGTTTTGGGTTTTCAACCTTTGTCAATTTTTTTTTTATTTTCAACTGATACTATTGACACAATCCTGCCTTTGTAGCCTACGTTATTCACCGATTTGTTTCACCAAAGACTACCAATAGCAGCATGCATTGTTTCCTTTTTGGCATCGATGTTGTCGGAACATTTTATTTTTTGTTGTCAATTGAGTCTGCTGATAGGTTTTGGTCAGGCGCTCTCGCCTTGCCGTCTCCGATAGTGTCGAGTTGCATTCATTGTTCTTTCTGAGCAAGTAGGTGGAATTGATGGTTTATAGCCGATCCTTCACTACCATAATGTTGGGAAGATTATACAACTACATTGGCAGCTGATATTTCATAGAGACTACTGATAGTTGTGATAGAATTATGTTTTTGGAGCTGAAATGGTCGAATATTTTCCTCTTACCCTACCAATACAGTATTTCACCAATGAAGTATTAGGTGTGGGTGCCAAAATGATGTTTTCCCTTACGCATGCAACATTATTTCCCACATTAAATGATTTTTTTCATTTGTCTCCTTACATAATCTTGGGGGTTTTGAGGTTTTGTTAGGGTTTGATCAGAAGCATTACAAGTGGTTATGGATTTGCGGTGAGTTACTATCTCTCATTCAAGCACTCGCCAAGAAGTGGTTTCCATTTGGAGCACACAGGTATTCAACACTAATTTTTTCCCCAGCCTTCGTGCCAACCTTGCTAGGTAGGATCCTTTCCTATCCTAACTTTTTTGGGTGGTAGAACCACGGTGATTTTTTGGCTTTACCATTTGTTGAAATAATACATTTTAGGTTTCATTTTCTATGAGGTTAGGGTTTCTCACCATGGTTTGAGTTATTCCGCTTCATAAGGTGTTAGGGGTTAGCTATTGTCCTTTTGATTTTTTTCATAGTTACCTTCTCCCAGCCTCTCTCTTTCCAAGATCATTCAGATATTAGATATGGATGGAACAAGGACCTGTTTGTGCAGTGATGAGACAATCATGGCCCAATTTTTCTACCGGCCATTCCTCGCCTGGTTTGTATGTGTCTACGACGATAAGGGTTCTTGAAGCCATAGGATCAGAGAGCCATTATGTTCCTCTGGTTCTCAACCTAATTTTTCTCTTCAGAAGGTGTTGGCCCTAGTGGCTGATGCCACGGCTTCACCTTTTTTTTTCTTTGGATTGGTGCTTTTGCAGATTAGGAGTTTTATTGAAAGGAGTCATGCATAGGGTTTTAAAATCCATGGTATCTTGACTTAGAATGTTAGATGTTTGAGGGAACAACAATTTGAACCCGCACATAGACCGGTTTTATCATCTCGTTCTGATCTCACCCTCGGTATGGTTTTTGGTGGTATGCAGAGTTTTACAGTAGAAAGTTTTTTGAGATGGCTAAGGATGATATGGTAAAAGAATACTGGTTAAGCTTGTTCTAGAAATGAATGCTTTGTTAACAAAATAATAGATTTTACAGTGGTTCTTCATTTTCTTATATACATAAATGCATGTGGTTTATGAGGATGCTAATACATGTTTTGGTGTTTTTGTACAGCCTCAGTCTGCATTCGATACCATGCCTAAGAAAGGAAAGAAGAAAGCTAAAGTTGATGAAGAAGATTCATACTTAGAAATCATGCCCAACACATAAATAATTTATAAAGACACTAAATTTGTCACCAGAGCCAAGATGGAATTCAAGTTGGGGTAGATCTATCATATGCTCCAAGATTAGAAGATGCCAGATGCGGGATTGGAGTATTTACCTATTTTTGGAAACATTTTAAGATCAAGGATTATAAAGGTGTCCACAGGACCGGAGTTGTTCCCTTGCACCGAGGTAATCGGTTGGATTTTGTCTAAGGAAAATGAGAGGGATATGATTTTATACAATGTTGAAGATAAGGGTTTTTCCTCTTTTACCCCTGCATACATAACCAAAGCATACAACCTTCCATTCTTAGAATTCATCCCGACCGATGATTGGATAAATAGTTTTACTATTTATTATATTGGATGCGCAAAAATGATGACATAAGGAAAGTCATTCCGACAGAGAGAATCTGTTGAACATGAAACCGCCAGTCTACGTACTCCACATAGACTTGTGGCATTGATGCCTAACAAGATTTTTGGAAGGGCTGATGGATGATTTTATAACATTGGTTAGATTCTGCTGATGTATCATGTGACCATGGAAGGTACTTCTTTCAGCTAGGAGGATATTGTAGCTAATAGCCCATCCTCCTATATATCTGCAGCACAAGCAAGATTGCTCAAGCGGAAGTCTGAGTTTTACATGGGATCATTTTTAATTGATTGTATACTCTACCTACACCCATTTGAGAAGATGAACTATAGTTGGAAGGAGGGAAAAAAACCTATTTACACTGCATACCAATTGTTATGGTCCCATAAATATCATAGCTCATACAATCTAATCTGTGAGGAATTCTTAATGCCTCTTTATCAAATGATTTTTTTGTAAGAATGTAAATGTATGTTAGAATGTTCCCTAGAATACATAAGGGAATATGGAGATTATTTATTCTCTGAAGAAGGAACTTATTTGAGAATGTATGGAGAACCAAATCCCCTTCACTACTGCCCAAGTATGCCATTGATTATATAGTGCACAAGGAAGCAGTAAGAAAAATATTTTTGGATGGATTCGAGAGTTATCTGTTTGATATGAAGAAGCCAGTTTTCCTGCCAATGCCTTTCTATATCGGTAGTTATAAATTTTTGAGAGTTAAAAGCACACCAGATTTTGTGAAAGATATGGAAAATTTCCATTTTGGTGAGAAGAGTTTTCATAGAAATGATTCTCAGGGAAAGGTTGCTGCACACCATGCACTTGTGAAGGTAAAATTTGAATACTATGATCACTTAGAAAAAGATGAGGAAGTATACCGCAATGCTTGTAATATGACTTCTTTGAACAAGCGCTTCAAGAAGAAAATCATGGTTTCAAGAGGAAAAGGTAGAGGCAGCAGCAACTCGGAACATAAAAGACAAGAAGAAGAAACTTCCCAAAGACATAAAGAAGAAGAAACATGAAGGTTAGTAGAAGGAGCAAAGAAATTGCTGGATGAAGGGGCCGAAAGAAAAAAGGAAGAAGAGGAGCAGAAAAAGAAGGAAGAAGAGGAAAGAATACAGAAGGAGTCAGTTGACCGAGAAAAGGAAGAAGTAGAAAATATAGCTGAAGAAATGAGACAGAAAGAGAAAGAGGATCAGGATAGAGAGAATCGGGAACAAAATGTTTCTCAAGACAATGCATAAAATTTTCCTTCTACTTCAGGATATATATTAACTAGAGGCCCCCTACCTATTACTGAGTTAGGCTTAGTACCCTTCACTCCATCTAAGCAGCTTCTAGTTGCTTGTCTAGACAAAGTATTCTTTGATCCTAAGCGAAAGACAATTGTTTGGATATCTAAAAAGAATTTGACAATGAGTACCCATCCTGAGGTGACTACAGTTACAGAAAAGGCTGTCATGAAAAATACGGATGAAGATCTAGAACAAATGGCCCCGCTCAATGTTGCATTTGCATAGGAAAGTGATTATAATGTTGGAAAACTTAAAGGAGTTGTGGACCACTACAAATATAAGATGACACAAATAAAAGAGACCCTGAGAAAAGAACACGGGGAAATATAAGAGGTGAAAAGGAAGCATGAAGCCACACTTTCATATTTAGAAAGCCATTGAGGCCTACCAAATCGTGGAAGCCGAAAATGAGGACTTGGTATTGTCAAACACTATTATTGATGGAGGAAAAAAAGGACCTAGAAAGTAATATTGCGGGTCTAGAGACACAAAGAACCACAACCGATAAGAAAGTAGAGGAGTTAAAGGTATGAGTTGCATAGCTAGAGGCACAAAATAGTTCTTTGGAGGTTCTATTGAATGAAGCGAATGAGAGGAAAATGGATATAATACTTTTTTGAGAGCACACTCTCTTGCTCAGAATAAAAATATATCAAGTTCAGTTGATTCTTACAGAAGAGGTCTACAAGACTAAGCAAGTAGAATCCGAATTACAAGATATATCAGTGATATCCACTGAATTCAGAATGAGAACTCAAGAAATTGCAGAAATTATCCAAGGTAAACTAACCTCGTTGGAGACTAATGTAGAACATCTGGAAAATGCGCCTCAAAAGAGTATAGAGAATTTGCATATCGAGTATGAAATCATGGATTTCAGCATCAAGGTTGCTGCAAGAATGACAACCGCGGTTGGGAAGACATTGGATAAATGCATGGAATTTTACAAAAGGGTGATTACAATGCATAACAGATGCCAGACCTCTACATCAAAGAGACTTCATGATTTTCTAGGTCAAGAGGATCATTTGAAGTACCTCCATCACTAGCTACAAGAAGATGAGATTAATATACAGCTGGTTAAAGGCCTAAATGAGAAAGTAGTAAAAGGTTTGGTTGTGCAAGCTGCAGTCAGCAATTTCATGTTGGAAGACCAGCTTAGAGTCACTCCACCAAGAGTAGAAGAGATAATGTCCCAACTGTCCATACATGAGGTCACATTCAGGAGATTGGAACCAATGGACTTCAGGACCATAGCTGTAGATGTTTATACATGGAAACAGTTCGTGGATGGATTAGATGGGCCCACTTAATCTGTTTTGTTTTATTCACATGTGGTGAATTTTTTTGTAATATTTTTTATTTATTTCAATTTTCCTAGTGTGCACACTAGAGGGCAAAATTTTGTAATTGAAAGGTTGAGGAACCCCAAAGGGCGAAGGGTAGCTGAAAATTCATATGTAAAGGTATAATTAGGGGTAGAATAGAATAGAGAAGGGACTTTTACTAGCTCACATATGCTGAAACTTTTTGTAATGAGAACTACTTTGTTTTATAATAAAGAGAACCAAATTTTGCTTGAAGGAAGGACTATATGAGCTTCAAGATGGATTATGTGGATTTCTAAATGTGAACTACTTTTGTTTTGGATTTTTGCATAACCGTGAGATCATTCTAACTTGTTGAATTATTTCTTCATTTTATCAATGGTTTCATTTTCTATTTCAAATCTTGCACAATAAATGAGTAATGGATGTTTAAACTTAACAAAGCTATATTTGCGTTATCTTTTTGTTGTATTTATGTATGAATAATTTAACACCTACCTGTAGGATTCTATGTCCAAACAATATAGTATATTGCTCATTCTGATATAAATTTTTCTCCATGGGGATAGTTAGATTTAGTTTAGAATAGATTAGTTGTTCTTTTCTTTCATAGATTGATTGTGGGGTAGGAGCAGTAAGACATGTGCATATCTAGTGAGTTTTTTACCCACTATCACTTACATTTCATCATAAAATATTAAATTTCATAAATAGTGTACCGGTCCGCAACCGGTAAAACAAATTTAAGATTTTATGCACTTGGAAAATGGTGGTCTACTTACTTGGAGGTACACGCACTTTCATGATCCTTTGATGAGGTATCTTCTTGATGTACATTTGTATGTTGTTTTTATGTACTTCCATTATCTATATTTTGTACTCGTGATGTTTGGAAGGTTGCAATACTATCAATGGGATCCTGGAATTTCTTGGTTTCATCTCACTTGGAGCAGCACTTGGGTTGTGTTGAGGCCTGGAAATTCGCAGGAAAAAACAACAAGGGATTCTCCCCAGTCAACATTCCCAACTAGCCCGTGATTGTTTGGTGTGGGGAATCCGTCCGATTTGTGGTCCGGCTACCGTAGGTCAAGTAACAAAAATAAAAGGTTTTATTGGTTGTGGCCCGGTCCACCATATATAATTTTTGTATTTTTGACTTTAAGTATGATATGCAAGTTCCTATCTAAGATGCAGATTGATTAAGAATGCAAGGAGTGGTCACAATGTGATGCGCAGGTTCTTACCTCTCGTCTTAGACTCTCTTGCATCTAAATCACACACATAGCAATAAATTAAAACTAACTACCCAACCTATACCTAGGGAGCAAGATTGTCACTTATTAATGAGTAATGTATTTTGTGCATGCATTATAAAAAAGAAATCACAGATAGCCAATACTTCTTTCAAACACATGAACATTTAAATATATTTGAACAACCAGATAGCCAATTGTCTAAGAACAACATTCATTACTCATAGTGGAAATTTTCATAAAACAAACAAGCGATCATTCATACAAGAACATAGGTTCAAAGAGTTAGAACGATCTCACAGTTAATGGACACAAAACTGAATACGAAATAGTTCCTCTTCAACAAATCGATAGCATAACATTTGAACATTCCACCAAGCTTTCTCCAATAGGTAAACTATAATTATTTATTGCAAAAGGAAATAGTTCTTCTTACAATATGTCTTCCAATGTAACTGGGAAAAAGTCCTTCCCTTATCTAAATCTTCTATATTTATACAAAAAGAACAAAACTGTTGGGCTGCCCATGAATGACTCTTGGGCTCCTCAAAACTGTTTAATCTCACATTTTCCTTTTTTGATTGCTCATGATTTAGGAAATATGTTACATTTCAGATTTAATCTTATGAATACTTCATATAACGGGACCAACTTAGTAACTGATGGGCCCTTTCCAATCCTGGGCTTCTATTGCCACCGATTCCGCCTTGTATTTTATTTGTCCTTTCTTTGATCCCATTGATTTTAGAACAAACTCTGCTTATCACTTCTCAGCTAACTTTTCTCAGCTTTATCCTTCAGCTATGTCTCCTTGCAGCAGTAATCTGAAGAATATTCTAAGTCTGTCTGCAGTTAAAACAAAAATTCATCATTAATTAGGACTGCATCTTTTCAACAAAATTAAACCACACTAACAATCAAACTGATCATCAAAATGAGGCCCTGTACTGTACTTTTGTCATGAAAACCACAAGAATCAGAAACCACCTCCGCCCATAGAAAGGTTAAAAACTCACAAAATGGCGGGAAAAACCTTATCGGCGGCTTGAACCATTAAAACATTGGCAGGATAGTATTACTCCTAGCCATAATGGTGGGTTTTAGATGGACAATGAGTTCTGTAGAACCATTAAGCCTATTGGTTTCTAAATACTAAACACTAAAGCATTGGGCAGAAACTCCTTGTCAGCGATCAGGACGACATAATGTCGGGAGGTTAGTGTATTACATAGCCGCAATGGTGGAAGATGAAAAGGCTACGGGCTCCGCAGCGAATAAACATATCAGCGAGAACCGTAACAAAAACATTGGCGAGTGGAGTAGTTACAATGGCAGACACTTAGTTTACTCGTGAGTTGCAATGGCAGAAGGCAATCAGACTACCACCTTCGATCAAAGTTATAAAACTTTCCGATATGGCGCAGAAAAAACGTGAAAATGTTAAGTGCTCAAAAACTCTTGAGGCTGTACAGTTGTCTAAAAGCTTATCTCATCTTCAAAACAACGACTCCAAAAAATCCAAAAACCACCGACTCAAACCTCATCCAACCTCCGACAGCGCAAAGCAAGTCGAAATAATAACATCACAACATCAGCACAATCAAAGCTATTTATCAAAAAAATCATCGTTTAGCTTCCGGGACGGCATCCCCATAGGGAAAAATGACTCCGATGCATAGTTAAATGACTTTTGAACAACCAAACTAAAACTTTAAGTTCCTACAGACTTTCGGCCGGGAAGCGACGAAAAAGTTTGTTTCACCTCCAAAACAACGGAGAAAATAAGAAAAAGACTTTCGATATCAAAGAAGGAAATTGCAGATCAAAAGGGAAACATTTTAAATCCAATCTTTAAATTCCACAGCTCAAATAGTTTCAAACGTAAGCAATTTACTGAAAAGCACGAAAATAGTTGACCTCAAAACAATCCAAACTTGTAGCAGAGGGAAAATGAAAACAAAGTTCATGGATCCAAACGATTCTAGGCAAGATAAAAATTAAGAGGAGGGTCCAAAAAAAAAAAAAAAATTGGGAAAATAGTTGTAGTTGCAACAATTGGCGACTAGCAGGTGAACCTAGATCTTTGGACAATTTATTTCTTAAGTATCAGACTGTTGAACAATAAAACAAACAGGTTGAATTCTTCTAGATGTCTGGATTTCTCAAATGGAAAATATATGTACTTTTAATCATTGATGATAGTCCAATTTAGGAGAATGGAAACCAAGATTTCCAAGTCAAGGTGACTCTTTCGAGGCCAGGAAGATGAGTTTCATTTATTACCTATGTCTTCATGTAGCTACTAGCTTGGGCACCACAAGATTGTAACATATGGTAAACAAAAATATTCATTTGTTCCTCATTCCCATGCCATTTTGCACTTTTGTGTTTTTTGGACTTTGGTCCTTTTCATATGAGTCCACCTGCATGCCTTTCCTTCTGAATTTTTATTCAAGTTCCTCTATCCAGAGTGTCCTTTTGTGTGAGAGGTGTATTTAACTTTCAGCTCACAGATGGAGAAGAACTTGGAAATTTGGTACTTATATGGTTTAGTACTTTGTTTTGATACATATTTCTTTCATAGGAGTTTTTGACTCTTATCTGCCTTTTGGCATTTAATTCCTGGCATGGGATCATTTATGCATAATATACTGTTTACCCTGCTTCTTTTCCATGGGCCTTTTGTTGTCACCCCCTCAGGCATTTTTAAATGTGAGATGGATGGAGCCTCAAAATAGTATTCCATACCTTTTGATCCTGGTTTTAATTTACAAGGATTACGTAGGACTTCAATGTGTTCATAGCCCTTCAGGAAAACTGCTTAACTAGAAGAAATTCTTTCAGATAAAACAATAGTACACAGTCTTACACTAAAGGACTTTAATTACTCCAGAATTCTGATACTCTCCATGCAACCAAAAGTTTTCCTCTTTCTTATTGAAATCAATCAAAATCTAAACTAAAACAAAACAAATCAAAATAAACAACCAAATCAAATTATTTATGTACAAGATAAAAGAACAAAACAAAACTCAGGAAAAATAAGGTTTGAGAACTAAACCATTTACTGGTAATTTCTCTTCCCACCCCTGTAGATCCTGCAATTTATAGGTTTAGGGGCCAAGCTTTTCCGCAATCTAGAAAGGGCCTACCCATAGCTGTTGGAACTTCGTGTGTTTTCCTTTTTCATCATGGGGGTGGTCCCATTTGAGAACCAAATCTCCCACCTCGAATTCTTTTGTTCCAGCTTTGTGTCTATCAAACCATCTCTTTACTACCTCTTGTTGTTGTTTAAAACGTTCTCTGGCCTTGGATCTAGACTCTTCTGCCTTCAACAGATTATTTATCCTCATTTACAAGACTTCATTATTTGATCCTCTGGATTCTTGATCTATTATGGAAGAGGGTAGCATGATATTGGGGGGTAGAATGGCCTCTTTTCCAAGGTATATGGGGACACACCTAACGAAGTCTTGGGGGTGACCCTATCATCCCAAAGGGAATTTGGTAACGCTGAGTGCCAACTCCTCTAATTTTTTATCACTGTCTTTTTTAAAATCCTAATCAAATTCTTGTTTGTAGATTCAGCCAAACCATTTCCCTGCGGATAGTAATTAGCAGAGTAATGTAACTTAATTCCTTTCTCGTGAGAAAATGCAGTTAACCTAATCGAGGAAAAGTAAGTAGCAGTATCGAAAACTAAAGAAATTGGAACTTCAAACCTGGTCATAATATGATCTTGCAAGAAATCCATGACCACATCTTCATTTACTTTACGCAACGGAATGGCCTCGACCCAACGAGTGAAGTAGTCGGTTTCCATCAAAATATATTTGTGTTGTAAGGAAGAATTTGGCTTTATTTCTCCAATGATGTCCATCCCCCACTGCTCAAAAGGTTTTGTTATCATAACGGGATTTAATGGTCCTGCTTCTTTAACTTGTCGTCCACCACACCTTTGGAAAATGTTGCACTTTCTAACATGGACATGTGCATCTTTGAATAGTGTGGGCCAATAGTATCCAGCTCTGAGAATTTTGTGTGCTATTTTATCTCTGGAGAAATGTCCTCCAGCAGGCCCATCATGTAAGTCTATCATTACTTTCTTTGCATTGTCTTTCTCTAAGCATCTAAGAAGAAATCCATCATAATTTTTTCTAAATAATATTCCTTCAACAATATGATATGAGGCTGATTTAAGACGCAGTGCTCTTCTTTGCTTAGAATTCCAATGTTTCGGTAATAATCCCGACTGAAGGTAATGCACAAGGTCTCGATACTAAGAGTCTGAAGCTGTGAAAAGAGGACATACATCCACCAAATGTATCTTAGCTTCTTCTTCCCAATCATCTTCTTCATTGTCTTTACTTTCAGTCATCACTTTGCATAATCCTTGCCCTTTAAATATGGAGGCTGGCTTGAATTTGAGGTTGTACTCCTATAGAGCTATTACCCAATTGCCTCTTCTTTCTCCTTACTCCTTTTGTATGAAAACAGACCTCACAGCTAGGTGTGGAACTATTACCTTTGTCCGGTTCTTAAGTATATATGGCCTGAATTGTTTTACTGCTTTGAACATGGCATAGGCTTGTTTATCCACGGCTGGGTAATTTAATTCAGCCCCTTGCAGACTAGTGCTCATAAATAATATAGGGAACTCATCTCCCCCATCTCCCTTCTGGTAAGCACATCTGCTAGTGAATTATTAGATGTGAAAGTGTACAGAATAAAATCTTTCTCAAAATCTAGACTTTTGAGGGAGGGTGTGTGTGCGACAGCTGTCTTTAATTTACTGAATTCATTATTCTCTATATTAGTCCATTTGAATTGTACACTTTGCTTTACCATTTTCTACAAAGGATTGACAATTTGAGCGAAATTTGGCACAAACCTTCGCACGAAATTTGTTGTCCCCATAAATGATTGCATGCCCTTTTTATTATGGGTTAAGGGAATATGTTCGATAGCTTTGATCCTCTCTAGGTCTATGGAGATCCCCTTCTTAGAAACCACATGAACCAACAACTTACCTTCTGTAATAGCAAACACGTACTTCTTGGGGTTTAGTGAGATACCATATTTTCGGCAACGTTCAAAAATCTGCTTTAAATGAAAAGCATGTTCCTTTCTTTTATTTGAGAATATCATGATGTCATCGAGGTATACTACAACACTACGGCCAATCAGACCGCGGAAATCTATGTCCATAGCCCTTTGGAAAGTAGCTCCAGCGTTTATGAGTCCAAAGGGCATCCTTCTGTAAGAAAAAGTTCCCCACCTGGTCCTGAATGTCATTTTTAGTCTGTCTTCTTCAGCTACTAGTACTTGATTGTAGCCTGAGAATCCATCTAATAAACAGAATAATTCAGATCCTAAAACTATTTGCAATATCTGCTCCATGGGTGGAACAGGATAATTGTCTTTATTTGAAGCGCGATTTAATTTTTTGAATTCCACACATAGCCTCATTTCTCCTGATTTCTTCCTTACTGGTACCATATTTGAAACCCATTCCGAATGTCTAACCTTAAAGATAATTCTAGCATCCAATAGTTTCTTAACTTCACTCTGGATTAAAGGTTCTAATTTTGGATGCATTTTCCTTAAAGGCTGTTGATAAGGTTTGATTCCAGATCTGATGGGGATAACATGCTGAATAATATTGGTGTCATATGTCTTCATATCTTCATATGTCCAGGCAAAAACATCTTTGTATTGTTTGAAAAGGATGATAAACTTATTCCTTTCACCTGGGGAGCAACATTTTCCCAAATTCACGTATTTAGGCTCCATTTCAGTCCCCAAATTAATCAACTCGAACTATAGAGACGAGCTATGAGTCTTCACATTTGCTGGTCTTCTAAATTTCTCATTTAAATCAAACATATGTTCTAAAGTATTGAATCCCTTAGGAATAAAATTATCAAATTTTAGCTCGGCCCGATGTTCTTCATCATCAATAATCGCCCCTTTGAAGGTCTCATCGTTTGTCAAGCATTCTATAATCTGCTGATCATCATCAAACACTCGTATATTGGTAATCATATCTAGAACTGAAGGCCTAAAAATAAATTCAACAGAGCACTGATTATTAGAGGGCACAAGCCTCACAGCTGAGGTGGCAAGCAAGTCAGCTACTACATTCTTAATTCTAGGAATCGATACAATGTTAAATGCATTAAAACATTTAAGTAAATCCCATACTTCATTTTGATAAGCTTTTAAATGAGGATAAATGAAATTTATTTGATTTCGAATTTGTTTTACAATTATTTAAGAATCTCCAAACAATTTCAGATTTTTTGCCTTTAATTCAATTGCTTTCCTTAATCCTTGAACTAATGCTTCATATTCAGCTGTGTTATTAGTACATTCAAACTCTAACCTACATGAAAGAAAATATTTGTTTTTCTTAGGGTCAATCAGGACACAGTCGGCTCCTAACCCCTTTAAAATTTTAGAACCATTAAAGAAAAGCATCCAAAAATTGCTAACCACTACTATGCAAGAATTGACATATACATCTACAACTAATTCTACTATTTTACAATCGATCTCATCAGCCTATGAAAACCGAAGGAGATCAGGTTGAGCATCACATGTATTGATGGCTTCTTCCACTTGATAGTTTCCCGGATCTAGCTCAATAAAGTAATTTTCCAAAACAGAATTCACTGGTTCATTTTTACCATTGAACTGAGTAACATTGTGTTTCATGTGGGGCTCCCTCAAAAATTTAATTTGATTTGGGCTTCCTTTATATGGTAGCCACAGATGTGACCAGTCTGAGGAAAAATATCCTTTCAGCTTTGCCGACCAATCTCTGCTCAAAACAAGTCCATAAGCTTTCGGTATGTCAGCCACCACAATATCAATGAATTGACACACCTTATCATTTGAAGATAAGCGAACGAGAACATCCTCCATTTCCCCAATTACCTTCATATTCATTCTATCCAACTGAACGACCCTCCAGGTAGATGGTTTAGGTTGTCCATTTATCTTTTTGTAGACCGGAAGTGGCATAATGTTGACTGATGCCCCCGAGTCTACTAGGAAGTTATGCACGTTATGGTTGAAAATTTCAAACGTAAGGAGAAAAGGTGGATTCTTTCTTTTAGTCTTAACTCCCATACTCGCTTCACCAATTTATTTTTCTTGGGGCTGATTTTCAGTGGGCAGCCTCTCCTCTGATACTTCAAGTGCTTTCAATAGCTTTTCTTTCTGCTATAGTACATTGCACATTTCAAATAATGAGATGTTTGCCCTTACCTTTTTGATATCCTCCACAATGTCATAATCCATCTTATGTTCTATGAGATTTGATCTAACATTATTTATTTTTTATTCATTGGGCTTAGTAGGCATGTTGACTTGTCTAGGAATTTGACTGGTGATGGTAAATTACGGAAATTTATTAGTTGTGGAGTTGTTTTGAAATTTCTTGACATTCTTTTGAAGTCTTTTGATCTTCGGGAGCATAACACTATTTTCCTTAATCAACCCTTGGCTTCTCATCATTATATTTGTTTCCAATATGTCCTTGGGTCTTAGATCCTTTTCTTCATCGGCATAAAACAACGATACACAGTCCCATAAAACCATGGCCTCATCCTCATGTTTTTCTGTTGGTTTATTGTTGTCTTTCCCTTCTTCATCATTGTCTTCAGTTAGTTTGGAATCCAAGAGCTGATTCATGACCAACATCATTAAATTTATCCATTGAGGACAACTCTTTTCAAAATGGGGTTGTTGGTGTAAAGTGCAAAAGTTATCCATTCCTACCGCCGTTAAGTTCATAGACGTAGAGCTGTGCTGAGGGGGTTGGGATTGATTGTTATCTTCCTTTTTCCTGTAATAAGGTCTATAAAATTTTTGAGCTTTCTTGTCCTTTTCCAAGTCTATGATTCTATTAGAGAGCTTCTGCATCATCTTTTCCATTCCTTCCAAATCCGGTGATTGCTCCTCTTTAGGCTTAGTAAATAACAAAGCTTTCCTCCAAACATTTTTCTCTCCTGACCGTTCAGGGTAATATTTGATGCTTTCTTTTTCGGCCTCTACTCTCTCAGCTTCTTCATAAGTCTCTACTAGCATAGGTTTGGCCTTCATTTTGGCAAACATGGCCAACTTGGGTCCTAGAGCTGAGGTATAATATTCAATCAGGACTTTATCCGAGGGTTTGTCATATTCAGAAAAATTCTTAAGATAGGCTGCGAATCTTTGGGTAAAAATATGCACCTTCTCTTTTCTTTCTTTCTTTAAAGTGCATAGTCCTTTCATGAGAGTTGCATGAGTTTTTTGGGTTGCATACTTACTTCTAAAAATCCTTTCAAAGGTGTCCCAGTTTGGAATGGAGTTTGCAGGCAAACCGAAATACCATGATGATGCTGCTCCTTTAAGGGTGTGTGGGAAAATTCTACAAACTACATCCTCATATTCACCAGCCCTTAATCCTTCTATTACCAAATATAAACCTTGCAAATGGTCATCTACTAATATATTCTCATTTGGATCAAACTTAGGAGCATCTTCTCAAAATCTTGAGGTAAGTCGTGCAATGGAGGTGTTAGGTTTAAAGGTGATTTGGCTTTCCAAGCAGGTGGTGGATTTGGTGGGTTGGGCGGCTGATTTGCATTTATGCCTGCCATGAGTCTAGGTAGAGAGTGAGGTGGTGAATGAATAGGAGTATGAACAGGTGAACAGTAAGGTGTATTTGGGCCAACTTGATTCAAAGGGTGTACAACTTCCTGTAAGTCTATTTCTACAAGTTCTTCCAAATCTCCAACTAACACTGAATCTTCCAAGACGAGATGATCTTTCTTCTTATATTCTCTTCTAGGAAAGTTAGGGATAATCTTTAATCCCCCAATCTTCTTCACATATGCCCTAGTGTGTCTTCTCATATCATTAACAAGTGCTCTCTACCCTTCTCTTCAGGAATTGGATTGGAAAACAAACTACTTTCTGAACTGTCACCGGTGGAATAATTTCGAAAAAATGGGTTTCCTCAACCAACCATGCACTGGCGGTCCTCTTTATAGTGCCAGAAACTATTGAGGCCTGGAAATTCACAGGCAACAACAGCAAGGGATTCTCCCCAATCAACGTTCCCAACTAGCCCATGACTATTTGGTGTGGGGAATCCGTCTGGTTTGCAGTCCGACTACCATAGGTCAAGTAACAAAAATAAAAGGTTTTATTGGTTGTGGCCTGGTCCACCGTATATAATTTTTGTATTTTTGACTTTAATTATGATATGCAAGTGCCTATCTAAGATGAAAATTGATTAAGAATGCAAGGAGTGGTCACAATGTGATGTGCAGGTTCTTACCTCTCGTCTTAGACTCTCTTGCATCTAAATCACACACACAGCAAGAAATTAAAACTAACTACCCAACCTATCCCAAGGGAGCAATATTGTCACTTATTAATGAGTAATGTATCTTGTGCATGCATTATAAAAATAAATCATAGATAGTTAATACTTCTTTCAAACACATGAACATTTAAATATATTTGAACAACCAAATAGCCAATTGTCTATGAACAACATTCATTACTCATAGTGGAAATTTTCATAAAACAAACCAGAGATCATTCATATAAGAACATAGGTTCAAAGAGTTAGAACGATCTCACAGTTAATGGACACAAAGATGAAAATGAAATAGTTCCTCTTCAACAAATCCATAGCACAACATTTGAACATTCCACCAAGCTTTCTCCAACAGGTAAACTGTAATTATTTATTGCAAAAGGAAATAGTTCTTCTTACAATATGTCTTCCAATCTAACTGGGAAAAAGTCCTCCTCTTATCTAAATATTCTATATTTATACAAAAAGAACAAAACTATTGGGCTTCCCACGAATGACTCTTGGGCTCATCAAAACCGTTTAATCTCACAATTTTGTCATTTTGTGAGTGCTCATGTTTTAGGCAATACGTTACATTTCAGATTTAATCTTATGAATACTTCATATAATGGGACCAGCTTAGTAACTGACGGGCCCTTTCCAAGCTTGGGATTTTGTTGCCACGGATTCCACCTTGTCTTTTATTTATTCTTTCTTAGATCCCACTAATTTCAGAACAAACTCTGCTTATCACTTTTCAGCCAACTTTTCTTAGCTTTATCCTTCAACTATGTCTCCTCGTAGTAGTAATATGAAGAATCTTCTGAGTCTATCTGCAGTTAAAACAAAAATTCATCATTAATTAGGATTGCATCTTTTCAACAAACTTAAACCACACTAACAATTAAACTGATCATCAAAATGAGGCCCTGTACCGTGCTTTCGTCGCGAAAACCTTAACAAGAATCAGAAACCACTGCCACCCACAGAAAGGTCAAAAACTCACAAAATGGCGGGAAAAATCTTATCGATGACTTGAACCATTAAAACATAGGCAGGATAGTCTTACTCCTAGCCACAATGACGGGTTTCAGACAAACAACGAGTTCTGTGGAACCATTAAGCCTATCAGCGTCTGAAATACTAAACATTAAAGCATCGGGCGAAAACTCCATGTCGGCAATCAGGACGACATAACGTCAGGAGGTTAGCGTATTAAGTAGCCGTAATGGTGGAAGATGAAAAGGATATGGGCTCCATGACGAATAAACATATCAGTGAGAACCGTAACAAAAACATCGGTGAGTGGAGTAGTTACAATGGCAGACACTTAGTTTACTTGGGAGCCACAATGGCGGAAGGAAATCAGACTACCACCTTCGATCAAAGTTATAAAACTTTCCGATATGGCACAAAAAAAAATGAAAACGTTAAGTGCTCGGAAAATCTTGAGGCTGTACATTAGTCTAAAATCTTATCTCATCTTCAAAACAGTGACTCCATAAAGATAAATAAACCACCGACTCAAACCTTATCCAACCTCCGACAGCGCAAAGCAAGTTCAAATAATACCATCATAGCATCAGCACAATCAAAGCTATCCATCAGAAAAATCATTGTTCAGCTTCCACGATGGCTGGGAAGCGACGAAAAAGTTTGTTTCACCTCCAAAACAATAGTGAAAACAAGAAAAATACTTCCGATATCAAAGAAGGAAATTGTAGATCAAAAGGGAAACATTTTAAATCCAATCTTCAAATTCCATAGCTCAAATAGTTTCTGATGTAAGCAATTTACCGAAAAGCAAGAAAACAGTTGACCTCGAAACAATCCAAACTTGTAGCAGAGGGGAAACAAAAACCGAGTTCATGGATCCAAACAATTCTAGGCAAGATAAAAATTAAGAGGAGGGTCCAAAATTAAAATAAATAAATAAAATAAATAAATAATTAAAAAATAAATAAAAAATTAGGAAAACAGTTGCAGTTGCAACAGGTTGTTGGTTTGAGAAAGAAAACCAACCTTCAGTTGATTGAGTTCATGTTTGCAGAGCAGTGTTCCATTTTCCTATGTGGGAGACCTTTTGAGATATGGATTCAATTTTCACATGCTTGGTTTTCATGGAATTTCATCATACACATTTCACACCATGCACATATCAGGATCATATGGGACCGTGGGATCATTTTTGGTCTCATTGGTTTCAGTTGTGGGGGAACAAGAAACAACAGAGATTTATTCACCACTTGAGAAGATGATTATAATTAGAGTAGTGAAGAAACAATCATGGTGGTTCCTCTATGAATTTTTCTTGGAATATTAAGAAACTCAAATTTTGGTAACTTAGCACCAATTTCAAAGAATTATAAAGAAGCAAAAAGAGGAGAAAGTTTAGAAAAGGTTTCCAAAATATGGGGGTAAACATTTGGTTTTTATGGATTTTATTAATCCATTTTGGTGTTAGTGGTGATGTTACATGATATATCAATATGCACAATCCACATCTATTTACTTTTGGGAACACAAATTGTAGTACATGAGTGCCACTACTCAAGTTGTAGCTAAAGAGAATCAATGGAAGAACCATAACAGAGCACTTGGTGCAAGGGAAGGAGTACCACATGAGGATTCCACTTGGGAATATATAAAAAGTTATTGTAGAATAAAAAATTGGAATTGCTTGAGGACAAGCAATATTTAGTTTGGAGGATTTTTCATGTCCCCGATTAAATAATTGTATAGCAAGACAATTCCATCAATCCTACTAGTCACCTAGGTTGGATGGATACATTTGGAATTTTAATAAGGGAGATAATAAATTATGTTTAAAAATTAGAATTTCATAAATATTTAATAAATGATCTAAATAAATAAATACAAGGGAAAATCAAAGTGGCAATTGATCATGAATACACATGGAGGATGTGGGACCCACACAGGCTAGATTTTTCATGCCACATGGCATCTTCCTCTTGTCATTTCGAATCCATAAGAATCCCAAGGGTCTTGGTATTAGTTGTAAGTTAAATATAATTGGCATGATTCAATTAAGGTTGAATTGGAGTGGAAGAGGAAGAGACATTTTGGAGCTAGTGAGACACTTGGAATAGATTCCCTAGCTCTATGAAAACAATGATGAAGATGCTATGACACCTATGACACAAATAAGATATAAATGCTAACATATGACATATAAGACATTCTAGGTCGAAATTTATCATCCAAGAGGGTTCTCATGTGAGTTGGGGAAGCTCAATGGGCTCCTACTCAAATTGGGGGAAGATGGAAGGCTAGGAAAGTGAGGACACATGGAAAATCATGAGCACACACCCAAATTCGAATTGGCTTGAGTTTATGGATGGATTGGTAACCTTAGAAGTATAAGGATGTTTATAAAATACAGGAATAAACCAAGAGAAGGGATTTTTATCATTTTAGAAATTTGCATTTGTGAATTGAGAGAGATAGTGGATGACTAGTTCTTACTTAGCCAATTTCGAGGGTGAAAGATTCCCATAAAAGTTGGTGTTTGGAGAGGCCACTTAGGTATTTAATGGAGATTTAATCAAGTCATAAGTTATAGGTGCAAGCTACAAGGAATTTCTTGGAAACTTCAATATCAGCTTGTTCTTCCATCCATTCCAATTTTTCTCATCATATTCTTTCTCTATGAATTGAGGCACACTTGGTGAGCTATTGATCTCTTTGGGGGAGCTTCTAATGCCCCATTATTTTATGTTATTATGTAAATGATATGTATCAAAATTTCAGAATACTCTCAGGTTGAAATACTTGTGGAAATTGAACCCAAGTGATAGAACAATTACACTCACAAACTTGCTAATGAAACATGCAAAATTCACACAAAAGGAGACTAAAATTGGAGCATAACTTAATCTTGTATTGAATAATTTTACATAATCCAAAAATATGAAGTAATAGGCTGCTCAAATATATAATTACATTATATATTTGAAAGAATAAATTTTCTATTCGAATTGGTCAAAAAGTGGGCTTACTAAAACTAGTCAAATCCCCCATAGGTGCAAAAAAGACTTTCCAAATCTTTGAATATGCTCATGAATTGGATAAATCAGATAGGAAAGCTAATAAGTGATGAAAATATATCATAAGCATGCTTTTTTTTGGATAAAATGAAGGAGGATAATGTGGGAAAAAAATAAGGTAGTTACTCCTAGACTAACTTTTCTTTATTTCCTTAAAACAACTGTAAAGCAAGGTAGCTTTCATAAAAAGAAGAACTGTGATTTTACAAACCAGGAATAAAAGAAGACATGATAAAAATGTTTCCAGGATGATTCCAAAGTGCTCCATGACCCATTTTTAGCAACTGTTTACTTCTAGGTGCATGTGGAAGCCAACTAGCATAGTGAGGAATCTATGAATAAGACAAAAATGATTAATTAATGTCAAATATGGGTAAATATGGGTTTATTATTCTAGAACCCCCCTTAATCTTGAATTTATGAGTAAATATCAGAAAAATATAGGGCCTAGAAACAAGGATTTGTCATCCTTTACATACTGCATGTCCATACAACCAAGGAAAGAGGCAAAAACCTAGTGGGAAAATACTCCCTTAAACATGGACATGAAACAAAAATTTTGGAAATATTGTTATGAATCATACTTCACCACATGATCAGAAATACCCAGGAGTTATTTGAGATTACTGAATATCTTCTCACATAATACTTTGGTGGAGATATCTATTACTTGTTTTGAAGATGTGTAGTAGAGTAGAGCAATGGTACCATCATGCACAAGCTCCCTGATATAGTGCATATGGGTCTCAATGTGCTTGGTTCTCTATCTTTGAACTGGATCAATGGAGATTCAAATGGTGATTTGATTGTCACAATAGATTACTGTTGAAAAATCTAATTCGAAACCACATTCTCCAAGTATCCACTGCAACCACAAACATTAAGTAGTTGCATTCACAACTCCTCTATACTCTGCCTCTATAGATGAGAGTGCCATGGAAATCTGCTTCTTACTTGACCAGTTGATTGGTACTTCTGCAAGCATGTACACATATCCTGAAGTAGAATTTCGATCTGTTTTGTCACCTTCCCAATCACTGTCAGTAAATCCAACTAGCTCTAAGTCATATTTTTCTCTATAAAAAATCCCACGAGTCTTTGTTCCCTGAACAAAGTTTAGGATCCTGTTGGCTTCTCTCCAATGGATCTCATGAGGATGATACATGTATCATCAAGCCACAGTAACTACATAATATAATTCAGGTTGAGTATGTTTAAGATAAATAAAACACCCAATCAATTGCCTATACAGTGTATTATTTACCAAAGCAGAAGAACCTGCTTCTTCAAGCTTAACTCCTGAAAGGAATGGAGTCTTTATTGGCTTGCAAAATTTCATGCTGAACTTGTTGAGAAGATCTAAAACATACTTGTAATTATGAAATTTTATTCCATTTTTGGATTGAGCAATTTTGAGACCCAATAATTGCCTCAACAATCCCAAATCTGTCATGGCAAAATCATGGTTCATTACATCCTTCAACGAGGCAATCTCTTTCTTTGAACTTCTTGTAATCAGTAGGTCATCCAAATATAAAACAATGATCACTAGATAACCATGAATCATATTCAAATATACATTTATATCATACTTGCATCAAACAAAACTTAGTGACAGCAAAAATCCATCAATCTTGGCATACCAAGCCCTGGGGGATTGCTTGAGCCCATGCAATGATTTCTTTAGCCTGAACACTGAATATGGATTAGAAAAAAAAAAAATTCTAGTTTATATATATAAATATATTCATTCATATCTCCATTTATAAAATCACACTTCACATCCATGCGATGTATCTCCCATTGCCTTGAAGCTGTAATGGCCAGAGCTAGCCTTATGGATTCCATCTTTTCCACTGGTGCAAATTTCTCATTGTAATAAATACCATGTGCTTGAGAGTATACCTTGGATACCAATATTTCCTTATATTTCAAAGGTTAAACATCAACATCAAAATTACTTTTAAATGCCCACTTACACTTTACTAGCTTTCTCCCTGGGGGAAGATCAACTAGTTCCCATGTGTTGTTCTTCTGGAGCGAGATGAATTATTTTTTCATGGATGTTTTCAAATGTGGATCATGTGTTTCATATTCATATGTCTGAGTATTAGATTCAACCATCAAATAACACTTATCATCAAAGAGTGGATATTTCACACAAAGGGCACTCTCAAATTGAGATCTAGTCCTCTTAGTGTCACTAAGATTCCCATCTAGTTCCCCAACTGCATGAATGGTCCTTTCTTCCCATTTTGGTCCTGTAGGATTTCTAGGATGTGCATTTAAATCATCATTATCATACATATCATAATAATCAAACTCATTAGTCTCTTCACTTACAATCAGTGGTTGTGGTGGTGAAGAGGACTCTCCAACTTCAACTGCTGCTAAAGGCTCTTCTTCGAACTGAACACTTATTTCAATGAAATATTTGTTAGTTCTCAAATTTATAAGCTTGTACCATTTTTAATATTTATAATACCCAAAAAATAGGCTCTCTTGGATTTGGAGTTGCAAATCCTTCCTCTTTTCAGTTGGAATTCTAGCCCAAGCCTTTGAGCAAAAAATCCTGAAATGGGTCACATTTGGCTTGTTCCCACTCCAATATTCGAAAGGAGTAATGCCATTAAGATTCTTATGTGGAACCCTATTCCATATATAGGATGCACATTTTATATCCTTGTCCCAAAACTTTGGTGGAAAACCTTTAGACTCGATCATGCAAGTTTCCATCTCCTTGAGTGATCTGTTCTTTCTCTCAGCAACACCATTTTCTATGGTGTGTAAGGAATAGAATACTACATCTGGATACCTGCATATTTACAATAATGGATGAAATCAAACTTGATATACTCACCACCATTTTAATATCTGAGGATATTGAGTCTCCTCCCAGACTGGTTCTCAACCAAGGCTCTAAAGACTTTGAAGAGGTCCAAAACTTTTGACTTGTGCTTTAGGAAGTAGACCCAACAATACCTGGAAAATTCATCTATGAAGGTGAGTGCATATTTGTCTTGACTCATGGACATATAAGGGAATGGACCAGAAATTTCATTGTGGATTAACTCAAGGGGTTCATAGGTTCTCTCATGACTAGCGCTCTCATATTTTTGCTCTGGATTTTTTCCTAGGATACAACCTTGACATACTCCCTTAGAAAACTTAATATTTGGTAACCCTATGACCATATCTTTGTCACTAAAATCAGAAATATACTTATAGTTAAGATGGACAAATCTCTCACACCAAATATTTCTTGCCTCATTAGCATGGGTGATAAGAGAAGAGGGGTTTGAGTATGGTAGAAAATGGGAAAACTTGTATACCTTTGAAGTGTGATCCATAACACATTTTTATATGACTTTACCTTTCAAAATATTTGAGATTTCAACTTCATTGGGGGAGAAAATGAATTTATTTGGAGACCCAGTGTGAGTCATCTAATACAATGACAAGAGATTAGAGGTAAGACCTGGAACATACAACACATTATTGAAATTACCATGGTCAATATCAATCCTACCATTCCCCATATTGTTAGTTAGAGAGTTATCCCCCAAAACTATTGGTGGACCTTTCAACATGTCAAGAGAGGAGAAGAACTCCCTTGTCAAAACCATATGTCTGGAAGCTCCATAATCAATGATGAAGTTAGGTGAGTTTGAGGTGATAGAAACCAAAGCCTGTACTCTCTCCTTGTCTTCTAAATTTGATCCTCCCTCCCTCTTATTTGAGCAATTAGAAAGGGAGATGTTTTTATTCTCCATGAGTTGGTTCAATTTTATTTTTCATATAAGAGCTCTCATGATGATAGCCGTTAATGCAGTATGCACACTTTCTCATTTCTCCTTTGTTCTTCTTCTTCTAGAAGTTCTTCTTGGATCCCAAGGGCTCCTCTTGAGACAGTGACTTGTCTCTCTTTTGCTCAGGTGTATTTTTATATTTTTTCTTGATTTTTGAATCCACCTTTGAATCTCTAGAAACCAAAGCTTGGTATTTGGAAGTTTTGATGGTGCCCATCATTACCAATTTATCTTGCTCCTGGGTGAGGGATTTCATGAACTCAGTAAGATTAGGATTCTTCCATGTTTGAGCTATCAATTTGGTGGCATGGAAGGTCGAAACAAACATTGAATAGTTAGTACAAAACTTTGAGAGTAAGGTCAAGACTATTTTCTCTTCCTTCTTTTCAATCCCACAATGATTTAGCTGCAAAACAAGGGGCTTAAACTTGGAAAAGTAGAGTCGTAATGATTCAAAGCTATTAAGACTCAAGGAGATCAATTAATTCTCGATTTAATGTCCTCTCATCTCATTGGTATTTACAAAAATCTATTCAATATTCTCCAAAACCTCATTAGGTGATGCCAATGAATCAAGATGAAAGAGGAGGGCTCTTGAAATGCTCAAGCAAAAAAGACCATAGGCCTCATCCCTCCTGTTGTGCCATTTAATTTTCTCTGCACCTACATTGGGATCTGCCTCAATTTCCATGGTAACCCTATAGAGACCTTTCACTCTCAACAATATCTCCATCTCATCTTTCCATTCGAATAAATTGAATGGAGTTAAGATGATCCTTTGAGATTGGTCCATATCTTAGCAATTGTGTCATCCAGTTAGCAGAATGTGCTCCCAGTTAGTGATGTCAAACCTGCAATAAAAATTTGGAAGGAGATAAATCAATCTACAAAGGCTCTGATACCATGTGGAAAGTGAACCCAAATGATAAAACAATTACACTCACAAAATTGCTAATCAAACATGAAAAGTTCACACAAAAGGAGACTAGAATTGGAGAATAACTTAATCCTATATTGAATAAGTGTACATAATCCAACCATATGAAGTAATATTCTACTCAAATATATAATTACATCAGAAATTTGAAAGCATAAGGTTGTTATTCGAATTGGTCAAAAATCAGGCTTACTAAAACTAGTCAAATCCCCCATAGGTGCAAAAAATACTTTCCAAATATATGAATATGCTCACGAATTGGATAAATTAGATATGCTAGATAATAAGTGATGGAAAGATATCATATTAATGCTTTTTTTTTTAGAAAAGGAAGGAGAATGATGTGGGAAAAAAACAAGGCAGTTACTCCTAGACTATATTTTCCTTTTTTCCTTAAAACTACTATAAAGAAAGGAAGATTTCAGAAAAAGTAGAACTATGCTTTTACAAACTAGCAATAAAATACGACATGCTAAAAATGTTTCCAGGTGTTTAGGCCTGGAAATTCGTAGGCAACAATAGCAAGGGATTCTCCCCAGTCAACGTTCTCAACTAGCCTGTGACTGTTTGGTGTAGGGAATCCATCTGGTTTGTGGTCTGGCTATCGTAGGTGAAGTAACAAAAACAAAGGGTTTACCAGTTGTAGCCCAATCCACCGTATATATTTTTGTATTTTTGACTTTAAGTATGATATGCAAGTGCCTATCTAAGATGCATATTGATAAAGAATGCAAGGAGTGGTCACAATGTGATGCACAGGTTCTTAGCTCTCATCTTAGACTCTCTCACATCTAAATCACACTCAACTATAAAAACAATACTAACTAAGCTGTCCCTACGAAGCAAGATAATCAATTCATGAGTAATGTAATATTGTTCATATGTTAATATAAATCATAGATAGTTGTTCTTAGAATCAAAACACATAAACATGAATAAATATATACATGACAAGGTAGCTCATCAACTGTTAAAAAATTCATTACTCATAGTGGGAATTATCACAGAATAAACTAGGAGAACATTCATGTAAGAATATAGGTTCAAAAAGTTAGAACGATCTCATAGTTAATGAAACACAACTGAAAACGAAATAGTTCCCCTTCAACATTGTTCATTTCATCACATTTGAACATTCCACACAACACTTTCTCCAACATGAAAAAATTTGTAATTTTATTATTGAAAAATGAAGTAGTTCCTCTTACAACAAGTAGCTCACAAGTTTCTCTGGGAAAAAACCCATCCTCCTATCTAATTCTGCTATATTTATACAAAAAAGAAAAACTGTTGGGCTGCCCACAAATGACTCTTGGGCTTCCCCAACGTTTCACCTCCCACACTTTTCTTTCAATAAGTGTTTATAGAATTTATAACATATTACAATAAAACAAACAAATAAAGTGCTTATGAGGAGGGTCCTGCTTGACTATTCAAGAACTTCTTCCATGCTGAAGCCTCTGAGGAAATGTTTTCGAACTCGAAAGGTTCTAAAAATTAAATATTGATATCAAATTTAGTGGTTCGATTTCTTATTACTTCTATTCTAGCTACGCTCATGCGAAGTTGGTCCTCTAGAAAATGCACACTAATCGTGGAATGAGCTACTTCATTCCTTAGGGTTTACTCATCTAGGGCTTTGATGTGCTGAATCCTTTGTCCATCTTCCTGATATATTCTTTGCAACATCTCCAAAAATAGGCTGTGATCTGGAAAGGTATCCATTCTCTGTTCGGCATCAACCTGACAACGATTATAAGTAATCAAAAGTATCCTGAAGAACTCTGCACAATCTCCCTTTGTCTTCTTGACAGCCTTCTTAAATTATTCAGCTTTGTTTATGGCAAACTTCAGTAAATCATAGTCTTACCTCAGGCCTTGTTGATCTTTTGCTGGCAGATATACAGGGGTTTCCTCGTTGGCCTCTAATCTTGCCATTATTCTCATCATGACTTCTAAGATGTCTTGTGATCTGTCTACAAAATATGAAGAGGTTTCCAAAATATCTTCCAGCCGATTGTCTACCTGCAAGATCTTGCACCTTTCTTCCTCTATGGCTACTTGCAGCTGATGCATCTTGCTCCTTTGTGCTAGAACATGCTCCCTGAAAGGCTGGAGGTTGTCTTGCTGTTTCCTGGCCTCTTCTAGAGCTGTTGTTAATGAGGTAACCTGTTCTTTAAGCTATGCAGTATGCCCCTGAGATTGCCTCTCAGATTCCTCCAAGGTAGCTTTCTGTAGCTCCAACTCCCCTATCTTACCTAGCAGCTGCTCTTTTTCTGTGTGAAGACTTTCACATACCATATTCAACTCATCCTTTTCTATCCTTAACCCTTGACATTCCTACTGCAATTTCTCCAAAATTCCTTGGGCATCCTCTAGAGATCTCTTCTCTACTTGGAGAAACTAGAGCTCAGCTTTTGAAGACTTTATTTCATGTTGTATGTCTTCAAACTTTCTTTTCAATCTACTACTTTCTTGTCTCTCTCTTCTCAGGGTATCCTTTAGCTAGGCAGCAGACTTCTTTGACTATTCAAGATCAGTCATTATTCGATCTACGTTGTCCTCAGAAGCATGGATCTATGTTGCTGCAGCTCTGATGGTGAACCTGGGTCCTTGTCTGTCCCATATACTACAGTTGTATCATTTATAATTTTACCCGATTTCCCCCCCGTCTTGACCTTTCTTTCGGTCCTCTTAAGAATTATTTTTCATTCCCTGTCATAAAAAATAGTGTTGAAGCATGACACCTCTTCCTATTTCTTCTACTAGAAATGGATTAGTCTTAGGGTAGGGACAACAGCCTATCCTATTGTGCTTCCAGTAGCTACCTCAGGATCTTGAATATTAGGATTACCTAGGTCCTGATCCTGCATGTCTACAGGATCGGAAGCTGATTGCTCTGTCACTGACCCTGTGAGTTTTAATTTTTCTTCTTCCTGCTTCCTCAGTTCCTCATCCATTTTCCTTTTATTTTCCTCTTCTTGACTCCGGGAATATTCTTCTGCCTTTCTAGCTGCTTCTTCTTTAGCTTTTCTCTTTTCTTCCTCCTCACCTTTGAGCCAGCTTTCGGCTTCTTGTGCTAGTATCCTAGCATCTTCATCCCTTTTTCTAGCTTCTTCTTCCTCTGCCCTTTTCTGTTCATCCTATCCTTTCCCACCTTTAGTAGTGATTTTATTTTTAAATCTTCTTCTTAAGGAAGTTATGTTTTCTGCACTGTGGAAAATGGATTCATCTTTATCCCAGTGGCTTGTGTATTCAAAATGTACATTTTCCTCCTTGTAGTTTTATACCACTTTGTTCCATGAATCGTTCCTATGGAAATTTATTTCCGCAAAATGGAATTTCCCCAATTCTTCTACAAATTCATCGGCTTTCTTGACTCTTGTGAACTTATAGCTTCCCAACTTGAATGTTAAGGGAGGATAAGTTGCCTTCTTATGTTCAAATAGAAAACTCCCTATGCCATCTAAGAAGACTTTCCTAACTGCCTCTTTGTGTACCACATAGTCAGTGGCATATTTTGGTAGTAGTGAGGGTGCTCTGGAGCATCCATACATTTTGAAATACAATCCATCCTCCGTTAAGTAGTAATCTGCATATTCTTCAATAACCTGCAATGCTTCCTCCGACATGCAGTTGCACTCTTTTAAGAAGATCAATGTATATAATGGCATGATGAAGTGTTCACACACTTCTCTATAGTGACTGTGGTACTTATGTGCCCACAGTGGCTTGTAATATGAGTAGACTGGTGTTCTCTCTCGGTCCCAGATACACCTCAGATTTGGGAAGGGTTGGTTGCATAGTATGCAATCAATCAGTATAGAACTCATGTAGAACTCTAATTTCTTCTGCGACACCCCTCCTAATGTTGAAGCGATGCAGGCTGAGAGGCTATTTGATACAATGTTCTCCCAGTTAAACACTCTCCCTTGGGTTGCAACATAAAAAATGATAGGCACCCACCCCATATTAAAGCTTTTACCATGGGCCCTCCTGAAAATCCTATTCAGCATCAGGGAAATGAACCTTTAAGGGGTCCTTAAAGTGGGAGTATCATATTCCCCTGATGGCCTAGTCCTGAAGCTCTTGCCAGGCACCAGCATTCTTTTCAGTGTTTTGACTATGTCCAGATTAATTGTCTTTAGCCAGTCTTTAGTCAAGTATACTTGGGCCTCTGGTAAGTGGTAGGCTAGTGATATGTACCTAGGGCTATAAGTAGCATAACCTTGTTGGTCAACATTTTCCAAAATCATGGTGGTTACATCTGCCCTGGGCAGAATCCATCTAATTACCTTTAAGCACGGGAAAAGCTCAGGTTTGGTAGCAACTCTCATCAACGCAGATCTCTCTATATTTCCATAGATGGTTTCGACCTCAAAACCGGTGTCAGGTACCTCCCGGTGTGTAATTAGTCTTTGGAATTCCCCCCATTTATATTCAGGTTCCACACCCACTATGCATCTGGTGTCTTCATAAGTGTATTCAACCTTGGTGATAATTTCAACATCGGGTTCCTCCTCTACTATAGGAGCCTTCTTCTTTTGTCGTTTAGACATCTCGAACTCGGAAGGATCTCCCTGTCATACACAAAATCCTTTAGGTTCTGTTGGGCCATTCCTAGATAACATTCAAATAATGGAGACAAACTATATGAGAATTTTACCTTGTTTAGGCTAAACATGATTGTATCTATGAAAATAAACAAACAATACTCAAAACCAAGTGTTCCTGCACAAAACCAATCTGCCGAAAGAGCTAAAACCAACCCATAAATAAAGATTTGCATAATCAACTCATAATATCATGGCCTTTCTAAAAAGAAGAAAATCCCCCTCCCCCTGTCAAGGAGAAAAAAGTCTCACATCCCCCACTCGGCGCTATGAACTGAATCGTTCGATGGAAAATATGATTCCTAATCCCAAGTGAAGGATACTTCATTGTGATAGTGCACTTAAATCACTTCATGCTTGAGGTTGGTGGTAATGATGGATAGCAAAGTTGCTGAACGAAGAGAACATAAGGTGATGGGGGCGGTGCCTCTAAAAATTTGATACATTCGGCTTGGATGTGGAGAATAAGAGTAAGCCACTTCTTACAAATGGCACTCACATCAAGATATGAATAGATAATGCATTCTGAACCCTAATTTGGTCTGTGGTTCATGTTAAAATTTACCAATCTCATTCTAAGCGGGGAATAACTTCAAAACCATGACCCTGGTCCACAAGAAATGCAAGTGACCCAAAGACCGAGGAGCCAAAACCTTAGAATCTCCGAAATAAACCAGAAAATGCCCTCCTCCTGCAACTAACAGGGAACTACCCTCCCCGGAAAGCCATACACAGACTGGGGGAAACTAGTATAGACATGGTAACTCCCGTCTACATCAGTTTCCCAAGTAGTCGGGTGCGGGTCACAAACTCATAATGGCTGTGAATTAAGTCATCAAACAAACAAAAAACCCCCCCACTGGGAAACCAAACCATCTACCTAGATTATATATATACGTTGAAAACAGAAAACTAGGTATCCACTAACTGTCGAGACAGGAACTAACCAAGGGTGACAAAATCGAATTTAGCATTCGAATGGAAAGGTAAAATGGGCATAAGGGCCTACCTGGAAATGCACTGTGTGACCGACAAGAAAAAACTACAAACCTCCACGGCAGAGCCACCTAGGAACGAGGTACCGACAACGAGTACGATGGTCTGAAACGATAATGACAACACAGGCAATTCGCAAAACAACAATAAAAAATAATAAACCCCAACCCCAATATATATGCCCCGGTCAACAAATAATCAGCAGGAAAAATAAACCCATCGGGTGGAAAAACGACTACGAGATCGGCGATCCTGTCAGTAGCATCTCCGCAACGGCAGAGGATGAAACGGCTATGAGACCTGTAGTGGAATCGTCAAGAGAAACAAATAAAACCTTGCATCATAGTTGGAAAGACTAAGGACTTGGACCAATAGTTGGTTGAAGAGCCGCAAGGGCGGAAACCATAAAGGCACCGAGTTCTGCAGATCAATCAAAATCGAGGTAAAAATAAACATGACTTGGGCGAAAAATATCGGTCAAGCGGAAAACAAAATCAAACTACATCAGAAGGATAGTGCTTTCTAGAGCCACAATGGCGAAAGTTGAAAGCCTAAGGATCTGCGAATCAAAACAGCGGGGATTGGAAGAGGATAATACAACCATCAGGGAACTTCACAGCACATAATCTGCAACTGCGGAAAATGTAGAGACAAAACGTTCTGATGGGATCTTAATATAGCTGCCGATAAAGAAAAACAAATAAAGCGTGTCAGGGACCAATGACCCTTGGATCGGACTTGATTTCTTGTTACTCCTTTGCAATGACGGGAGCGCAGTTAACTGCATTTCTGACTCAATAGACTCAAACACTTCTAACGGTAGGGAAAAAATCAATACAAACCATAAAACATCACTAGCAAAAAGTATCAAACAAAACCAAGGATCTGAGCAAAAACGAAATAAAAGGAGGGTCCTGAAATTTTTAGAATTTTGGGAAATTGTTGCAGCTGCAACAATTGGCGACTACCTGGTGAACCCCAGATTTATGAATCAAAATTTTCCCAGTAAAATACTATTTAACCATTTAACTCATAAGCTGAATTCTTCTAGATGCTTGCATTCCTAAAATGGCAAACACATGCACTTAAATAATTTATGACAGTCCATTCTTTGGAAATGGGAACACCAAAATATTCAAAGTCCGGATAACTCTTTTGAGGTTTAGTAGGTGGGTTTTATTTTACCTCTGTCTTTGGGTAGTTTCTAGCTTGGACACCATAGGATCATAACATATGGTAAATAGAACTATTCATTTGTTCCTCATTCCCATGCCAATTGCACTTTTGTGCCTTTTGAACTTTTTTTCTTTTGAGTCCTCCATATGCCTTTCCCTCTGAATTTTATTCAGGCTCTTCTATCCATAGTGTCCTTTTGTGTGAGAGATGTATTTACTTTTCATCTCATGGATGGAGAAGAACTTTTGGCAGATTGATATTCACATTTCTGATACTTTTTTTTGATATGTATTGCTTCTTTTAGGAGTTTTGACTCTACAAAGCATTTAGGCTTTTAAAATCATGGCATGGGATCATTTATATATAATAGACTGTTTTCCTTGCTTCCTCTCTGTGGGTCCTTTGCTATCACCCCCTAGGACATCTTAGATGTGAAATGGATGGATCCTTGAAATAGTATTCCATACCTTTTAATTCTGAGTTATTTTCAGGGGTTAAGCAGGACTTCAATGTGTGGATAGCCATTTAGGAAAACTACTTACTAGAAGAAATTCTATCATTTCAAACAAATACATAGTCTTATCCTAAAGATTTCAGTTAATCGAGAACCCTGATGCTTTCCATGCAACCAAAATTTTGCCTCTTTTATTCAAAATTAAACCAAAATAGCCAGAAACAACAGCGCTAAATCAAATTAAAAACTGCATCAAATTATTTATGTACAAGGTCATCAAATAAAAAATCAAAGTAAAATTGGAGAATCAACCACTACCTGATCAGTTCTGTGCCCACCCCAAAGATTCTATCAATTTATGAGCCAAGGGGCTAGGCTTGATTGCAGAGGTGAAATAACTAACCATTATCTAATTCTGCTATTTTTGAAACCTAAACTACGTCTACCAATTTACAATCAATCCCATCATCCTGTGAACATTGAAGGAGATCAGACTGAGTGTCAATCATACTGTTGGCTTCTCCTGATGCATGATATCTTAGTTTAAGCTCCGTTAGATAATTCCCCAAAATAGAATTTGTTGATTCACTCCCTTCTTCCAACTTAGTGATAGTGTGCTTCATGTAAGGTTCCCTTAAAATTTTGATCTGGTTTGGAACCCATTTATGAGGAAACCATAAATGTGACCAATCTGAAGCAAAACACCCCTTTAACCTTGCAGACCAGTCTTGGTTCAAAATATGTCCATATCCATCCAATATGTCTACCACTACAATATCAATAAATTGACATATCTTTTCATTTGTAGATAAACAAATGAGAACATTTTCCATTTCCCCAACTACTTTGACACAAGTTCTATCTAATTGAGTAACTTCCCAAGTAGTAGGTTTTGGCTGCCCATTATTTTTTTTGCAAACTGCAAGTGGCATAACATTCACTGATGATCCAGAATCTACCAGAAAATTATGCACCTTATGGTTCAAAATTTCCAGAGTCAAAAGGAAAGGTGGGGTTTTAAACCTAGCTCTCCCTTCCCCAATTGATTCAACATCTTCCTCCATAGGTTGGTTTTCGGTGGGTATCTCTTCCTCTGGTTCTTTAGGCCTTTTAGTATTTTCTTTGTTAACAACTACTTGTTCTTCCATAGGCTTAGCAGGCTTGTTGATTTGCTTCGGATCTTGGCTGATAATGGTGATTTCAGGTACTTTGTCCTCAACATTGTTCTTTGGCTGTTTCCAGACATTCTCTTGCAACTTCTTAATCTTTGAGATTATTGAATTGTCTTTCTTTACCAAATTCAAGTCTTTTGTTGTCATTGGTATATTCTCAGGTTTCAGAGTACTTTTTTCTGTATCAAACAGTGAGACACAACCTCATAAAAACATGGTATTATTTTCTTGTTTTTCTATGGTCGTACTACCTTTCTCCTCTTCATCACTGTCCTCAGTTAATTTAGAATCCAAGAGTTGATTCATCACCAACGTCATTGAATTTAACCATTGAGGACAATTCTTTTCAAAATGGGGTTGTTGATGAAAAGTGCAAAATTTTTCCATCCCTACCTCTGTCAGATTCATTGATGCTGAACCGTGCGGAGGGGTCTTGAATTGGTTGTTATCTTCTCTTTTTTTGTAGTAAGGATTATAAGCTTTCTGAGCTTCTTTTTCCTTCTCCAAATCTATTATTCTATTGGAAATATTTTGCATCATCTTTAACATTCCCTCAAAATGATGTGATTGTTCCTCTTTAGGTTTAGATAGCAATAAGGCTCTTTTCTCGGAAGTGTTTTCTCCAGATTGCTCGGGATAATCTTCTATACTTTCCTTTTCAGCCTCTACTCTTTCTGCTTCTTCATAAGTCTCTACTAACATAGGCTTAACTTGATATTTTGCGAACATAGCCAAGTCAGGACCTAAAGCTGAGGTATAATACTCAATCAGAACTTTATCAGAGGGCTTATCAGTTGCATAGAAGTTCTTGAGGTAAGTAGAAAATATTTGAGTGAAATTGTGTACCTTTTCTTTCCTTTCTTTTTTTAAATCGCCTAAACCTTTCATTAGTGCTGCATGCATCTTTTGGGCTGCATACTTACTTCTGAAAATCCTTTCAAACGTATCCCAATCTGGGATAGAGTTTGCAGGAAAACCAAAGTATCACGATGTTGCTACTCCTTTAAGGGTGTGTGGAAAAAGTCTACAAACTACATCCTCATGTTCCCTAGCCCTTAATCCTTCTATTTCCAAATAGAAACTTTGCAAATGGTCATCTACTACAACCTTCTGACTTGGATCAAACTTAGGCAGCATCTTTTTGAAAGCCTGAGGTAAGTCATGCAATGGAGGTGTTAAGTTCAGGAGTGATCTGGATTTCCAAGCCGGTGGTGGATTTGGTCGGTTAGGTGGATGTTTTGCATTTACACCTTCCATGAGTCTAGGTGGAGAGTGAGGAGGTGAAGGAACAAGAGTCTGTACAGGAGAACAGTAAGTTGTGTTTGGGCCTACTTGATTCAAAGGCTAAACAACTTCCTATAAAGCTACTTCTACTAACTCTTCCAAATATCCAACCAACACTGAATATTCCAAGATGGGACGGTCTTTCTTCTTGTATTCTCTTCAGGGTAAATCATGGATAATGGGTAATCCTCCAATACTCTTTACATGATCCTGTGTGTGTCTTCTCAGATCATTTACTACTTGGTTGTCCACAGCAAACAAATGTTCTATATTCTCTTCAGTATTTGGATCAGGAAATAAACTGCTTTCAAAACTATCACTGGTGGAGTTATTTCGAGGAAATTGATTTCCCCAGCTAGCCATGCACTGGTGGCCCTCCTTCTAGCACCAGAAACTGTTGAGGCCTAGAAATTTGTAGGCAACAACAATAAGGGATTCTCCCCTGTCAACGTTCCCAGCTAGCCCATGACTATTTGGTGTAGGGAATCTGTCCGGTTTGCGGTCCGGCTACCATAGGTGAAGTAACAAAAACAAAGGGTTTTACCAGTTGCGGCCTGGTCCACCCTATATATTTTTGTATTTTTGACTTTAAGTATGATATGCAAGTGCCTATCTAAGATGCAGATTGATAAAGAATGCAAGGAGTGGTCACAATGTGATGCGTAGGTTCTTACCTCTCATCTTAGACTCTCTCGCATCTAAATCACACACAACTATAAAAACAATACTAACTAAGATGTCCCTAGGGAACAAGATAATCAATTCATGAGTAATGTAATATTGTTCATATGTTAAGATAAATCATAGATTGTTGTTCTTAGAATCAAAACACATAAACATGAATAAAGATATACACAACAAGGAATCTCATCAACTGTTAAAACATTCATTACTCATAGTGGGAATTATCATAGAATAAACCAGAGAACATTCATGTAAGAACATAGGTTCAGAAAGTTAGAATGATCTCACGGTTAATGAAACATAGCTGAAAACAAAATAGTTCCCCTTTAACATTGTTCATTTCATCACATTTGAACATTCCACACAGCACTTTCTCCAATAGGTAAAAATTTGTAATTTTATTATTGCAAAACGAAGTAGTTCCTCTTACAACAAGTAGCTCACAAGTTTCTCTGGGAAAAAGACCCTCCTCCTAGCTAATTCTACTATATTTATACAAAAAAGAAAAACTATTGGGCTTCCCACAAATGACTCTTGGGCTTCCCCAATGTTTTACCTTCCACAATTTTCTTTCATTAAGTGTTTATAGAATTTACAACATATTACAATAAAACAAAAAAATAAAGTGCTTATGAGGAGGGTCCCGCTTGACTATTCAAGAACTTATTCCATGCTAAATCCTTTGAGGCAATGTTTTTGAACTTGAAAGGTTCTAAAAAATGAATATTGATTTCAAATTTAGCGTCCTGATTTCTTATTACTTCTATTCTGGCTGCGCTTAGGAGAAGTTGGTCCTCTAGCATTTTGCACACAAACCGTGGAATGGGCTACTTCATTCCTCGGGATCTACTCATATAGGGCTTTGATGTGCTAATTCCTTTGTCCATATTCCTGATATATTGTTTGCAACATCTCCAAAAATAGGCTGTGGTATGGAAAGGTATCCATTCTCTGTTCGGCATCAACCTGACAACGATTATAAGTAATCAAAAGTCTCCTGAAGAACTCTGCACAAGCTCCCTTTTTCTTCTTGACAGCCTTCTTGAATTCTTCGGCTATGTTTATGGCAAACTCTAGTAAACCATAGTCTTGCCTCAGACCTTGTTGATCTTTTCCTAGAAGATCTATAGGGGTCCTTATTGGCCTATAATCTTGCCATTCTTCCCATCAAGACTTCTAAGATGTCCTACGATCTGTCTACAAAATATGAAGAGGTTTCCAAAATCTCTTCCATCTGATTGTCTACCTACAAGATTTTTCACCTTTCTTCCTCTATGGATACTTGCAGCTGGTGCATCTTGCTCCTTTGTGCTAGAACATGCTCCTTTAAAGGTTGAAGGTTGACTTGATGTTCCTTGGCCTCTTCTAGAGCTGATGTTAATGAGGTAACTTGTTCTTTAAGCTCTGCAGTCTGCCCCTAAGATTGCCTCTCAGATTCCTCCAAGGTAGCTTTCTGTAGCTCCAACTCCCCTATCTTACCTAGCAGCTGCTCTTTTTCTGTGTGAAGACTTTCACATACCGTCTTCAACTCATCCTTTTCTATCCTTAACCCTTGACATTCCTGCTGCAATTTCTCCAAACTTCCTTGGGCATCCTCCAAAGATCTCTTCTGTACTTGGAGGAACTAGAGCCCAGCTTTTGAAGACTTTATTTCATGTTGTATGTCTTCAAAATTTATTTTCAATCTACTACTTTCCTCTTTGTCTCTTCTCAGGGTATCCTTTAGCTGGGTAGCAGACTTCTTTGACTATTCAAGATCAGTCAGTATTCGATCTGCATTGTCCTCAGAAGCATGGATCAATGCTGCTCCAGCTCTGATGGTGAACCTGGGGTCTTTGTCTGTCCTGTATACTATGGTTGTATCATTTATCATTTTACCCAAATACCCCCCAGTCTCGACCTTTCTTTCATTCCTATTCACAATTCTTTTTTGTTCCCTGTCATAAAAAATAGTGTTGAAGTCCAGCACCTCTTCCCATTTCTTCTGCTCGAAAGGGATTAGTCTTAGGGTACGGACAACATCCTATCCTATTGTGCTGCCAGCAGCTGCCTTAGGATCTTGAATATTAGGATTACCCAGGTCCTGAGCCTGCATGTCTACAGGATTAGAAGCTTATTGCTCTGTCACTAACCCTGTCAGTTTTAATTTTTCTGCTTCTTGCTTCCTCAGTTCCTCATCCATTTTCCTTTTCTTTTCCTCTTCTTGACTCCGGGCAGCTTCTTCTTCCTTTCTAGCTGCTTCTTGTTCAGCTTGTCTCTTTTCTTTCTCCTCACCTTTGAGCCAGCTTTCGGCTTCCTGTGCTAGTCTCCTGGCATATTCATCCCTTTTTCTGGCTTCTTCTTCCTCTACCCTTTTCTGTTCATCTTGTCCTTTCCCGCCTTTGGTAGTGATTTTCTTTTTAAATCTTATTCTTAAGGTAGTTCTGTTTTCTGCACTGTGAAAAATGGATTCATGTTTATCCCAGTGGCTTGTGTATTCAAAATGTACATTTGCCTCCTTGCAGTGCTTTGCCACTTTATTCCAAGAATTGTTCCTATGGAAATTTATTTCCCCAAAATGGAATTTCCCCAATTCTTCTACAAATTCATCGGCTTTCTTGACTCTTGTGAACTTATAGCTTCCCAACTTGAACGGTAAGGGAGGATAAGTTTCCTTCTTATGTTCAAATAGAAAATTCCCTGTGCCATCTAAGAAGACTTGCCTAACTGCCTCTTTGTGTACCACATAGTCAGTGGCATATTTTGACAGTAGTGAGTGTGCTCTGGAGCATCCATACATTCTGAAATACAATCCTTCCTCCGTTAAGTAGTAATATGCATATTCTTCAATAACCTGTAATGCTTCCTCTGACATGTAGTTGCACTCTTTTAAGAAGATCAATGTATATAATGGCATGATGAAGTGTTCACACACTTCTCTATAGAGAATGTGGTACTTATGTGCCCATAGTGGCTTGTAAGCTGAGTAGACTGGTGTTCTCTCTCGATCCCAGATACACCTCAGATTTGGGAAGGGTTGGTTGCATAGTATGCAATCAATCAGTATAGAGCTCATGTAGAACTCTGATTTCTTCTGGGACACCCCTCCTAATGCTGAACCAATGCAAGATGAGAGGCTATTTGATAAAATGTTCGCCCAGTTGAACACTGTCCCTTGGGTTGCAACATAGAAGATGATAGGCACCCACCCCAGCTTAAATATTTTACCATGGGCCCTCCTAAAAATCCTGTTCAACATCGGGGCAATGAACCTGTAAGGGGTCCTTAAATTGGCAGTATCATATTCCCCTGATGGCCTAGTCCTGAAGCTCTTTCCAGGCACCACCATTCTTTTCAGTGTTTCGACTAGGTCCAGATTAATTGTCTTTAGCCAGTCTTCGGTTAAGTATACTTGGGCCTCCGGTAAGTGGTAGGCTAGTGATACGTACTTAGGGATATAAGTAGCATAACCCTGTTTGTCAACATTTACCAAAATCATGGTGGTTACATCTACCCTGGGCAGAATCCATCCAATCACCTTTGAGCACGAGAAAAGCTTAGGTCTAGTAGCAACTCTCTCTATATTTGCATATATGGTTTCCTCCTCAAAACCTATGTTAGGTACCTCCCGATGTGTAATTAGTCTATAGACTTCTGCCCATTTATATTCAGGTTCCACACCCACTATGCTTCTGGTGTCTTCATAAGTGTATTCAACGTTGGTGATAATTTCAACATCGGGTTCCTCCTCTACTATAGGAGCCTTCTTCTTTTGTCGTTTAGACATCTCGAACTCGGAAGGATCTCCTTGTCATACACAAAATCCTTTAGGTTCTATTGGGCCATTCCTAGATAACATTCAAAGAATGGAGACCAACTGTATGAGAATTTTACCTCGTTTAGGCTAAACATGATTGTAGCTATGAAAATAAACAAACAATACTCAAAACCAAGTGTTCCTACACAAAACAAATCTGCCAAAAGAGATAAAACCATCCCATAACTAAATATTTTCATAATCAACTCATAATATCATGGCCTTTCTAAAACAAATAAAATCCCCTCCCCCCGTCAAGGAGAAAAACATCTCACATCCCCCTCTCGGCACTATGAACTAAATCGTTCCATGGAAAATATGATGCCTAATCCCGTGAAGGATACTTCATTGTGATAGTGCACTTAACTCACTTCATGCTTGAGGTTGGTGGTAATGATGGATAGCAAAGAGAATAAACAAAGAGAACATAAGGTGGTGGGGGCGGTGCCTCTAAACATTTGATACATTTGGCTTGGATGTGGAGAATAAAAGGAAGCCACTTCTTGCAAAGGGAACTTGCATCAAGATATGAATAGATAATGCATTCTGAACCCTAATTTGGTCTGTGGTTCGTGTTCAAATTTACCAATCTCATTCTAAGTGGGGCGTAACTTCAAAACCACAACCATGGTCCACAAGAAATGCGAGCGACTCAAAGACCAGGGAGCCAAAACCTCAGAATCTCCGAAATAAACCAGACAAATCCCTCCTCCTACAACTAATAAGGAACTACCCTCCCTGGACGGCCATACACAGACTAGGGGAAACTGGTGCAAACAGCGTAATGCCTGTCTGCACCTGTTTCTCAAGCAGTCAGGTGCAGGTCGCAAACTGATAATGGCTGTGAATTAAATCATTAAACAAACAAAAAATCCCCCCACTGGGCAACCAAACAATCTACCTAGATTATATATATACACTAAAAATGAAAAAGTAGGTATCCACTAATCGCTAAGACAAGAACTAACCAAGGGAGACAAACTCGGCTCGACCATTCGAATGAAAAGGTAAAACAAGAATAAGGGCCTACCTGGCAATGCGTTGTACAACCGGCGAGAAAAAACCGCAAACCTCCACGATAGAGCCACCTAGGAACAAGGTAACGATAGTGAGTACGATGGTCTGAAATGATAAAGACAGCATGAGCAATTCACAAAACAACAATAAAAAATAATAAACCCCAACCCCAATATATACGCCCCTATCAACAAATAATCAACGGGAAAAATAAACCCATCGGGTGGCAAAATGATTACAGGATTGGCGATCCTGTCAGTAGCATCTCCAAAATGGCAGAGGATGAAATGGCTATGAGACTTGCAGTGGCATCGATAAGAGAAACAAATAAAACCATGCATCGGAGTTCACAAGACTAAGGAGTCAGACCAATAGTTGGTTGAAGAGCCGCAATGGTGGAAACCATAAAGGCATTGAGTTCTGCAGACCAATCAAAATCGGGGTAAAAATAAACATGAATTCGACGAAAAATATCGGTCAAGTGGAAAACAAAATCAAACTACATCGGAAGGATAGTTCTTTCCATAGCTGCAACGATGAAAGTTGAAAGCCTAAGGATCTGCGAATCAAAACGGTGAGGATCGGAAGAGGATAATACAACCATCGGGGAACTTCACAGCACATCATCCGTAACTACGGAAAACATAGAGACAAAACATTTCGACGAGATCTTAATACAACCACCGATAAAGAAAAACAAATAAAGTGTGTCAGGGACAAATGACCCTTGGATTGGACCTGATTTCTTGTTACTCCTCCGCAACGACGGGAGCGCATTTAATTGCATTTTCGACTCAATAGACTCAAACACTTCCGATGGCAGGGAAAAAATCAATACAAATTGTAAAACATCACTAGCAAAAAGTATCAAACAAAACCAAGGAGCTGAGCAAAAACAAAATAAAAGGAGGGTCCTGAAATTTTTTGAATTTTGGGAAATTGTTGCAGCTGCAACACCAGGATGATTCCAAAGTGCTCCATGACCCAGTTTTAGCAAGTGTTGACTTCTAGGTGCATGTGGAAGCCAACTAGAATAGTGAGGAATCTAGGAATCTAGGAATAAGAAAAAAAATAATTAATTAATATCAAATATGGGTAACTATGGTTTTCTTATTCTAACAATACTAAAATATTTCATGTAAAAATGTTAATCAATGAAGAAATAGTGTCATTTCCCCACTATCTTGTTGTAAACCAATTTGATGTTGATGGATTCAAATGGATAAGTAAAATACTGATGGTTTATGGATGAATGGACTGTTATTTATGTATTTTAAGTTATGAATACTCTCAGGTTTAAATACCCAAAATGTTTCATGTATAAATGTTAAACAATGAAGAAACAATTCCATTTCCTCACTACCTTGTTGTGAACCAATATAATGTTGATAGATTTGAATCGATAAGTAAAATACTAATGGTTTATGGATGAATGAACTTTTATTAATGGATTATATTTTTTTAGTGTTCATTACATAAGCATTTGGAGTTATTTTGTTGAGTTTCATAGAATTTGGAGAAGTTTTCCCATCATTTCCTCCAAGGTTGAAACTAGTCTTTTTGCATCTGATTTAAGGGAGTTATAGCATACATTAAAAGTTCAATTGTGATGCATATGAGTTCATATTGATTTAATTTACATGTCCCATTATTCCATTCATAAATTCGAGTTGTCTTGAGTCCATTTGGGAATCCATTTTCAGTATTTATTCTGGGGGAATTAGAACCCCAAATTACTAGCCAAAACTCCTACCTCAACCAAAATATTAAACAAGTTTGCAGAAGAATTTGGAGGTTCGTAATGCTTCCATGAACATAATATTAAAAAATTAATATCATTCATATACCTTATGTGAATATTTTGGAGAATTTGGACCAATTTGGAGACTTGGACATCAAAACTAGTCTAAGGTTGAAATTGGGAAAAAGGTGAAAAAATGGTCATCTAATAAAATTTCAAAAAGGGACATTACAAGCGGTCTCAGAGCATGATATTGGAACCAGATGTGTTCTATTATTTATGAGGACAATATTTCAGGGAGCACCATTAGATATTTAAACCCAAAAGTTCTTTTTTGAAGAGGAAACTATGACTAGGGATGAAAAGGGAACCTCATATGATGGCGAGGAGCATATAAAAATCACGGAACCTATATTTGAAGACATGACCAAGAATATTATGAAAGGATTCAAATTGTTGGATATCCAAAGCTGGAGAAAATATATTGATCTTAAGAAAACAAAAGGGAAAAATGCATCATCTTGAAGAGGAAACTATGACTAGGGATGAAAAGGGAACCTCATATCATGGTGAGGAGCATATAAAAATCATGGAACCTATCTTTGAAGACATGACCAAGAATATTATGAAAGGATTCAAATTGTTGGATAACCAAGGTTGGAGAAAATATATTGATCTTTAGAAAACAAAAGGGAAAAATGCATCATCTTGCTTGAAGAGGAAACTATGACTAGGGATGAAAAGGGAACTTCATATGATGGTGAGGAGCATATAAAAATCATGGAACCTATCTTTGAAGACATGACCAAGAATATTATGAAAGGATTCAAATTGTTGGATATCCAAGGTTGGAGAAAATATATTGATATTAAGAAAACAAAAGGGAAAAATGCACCATCATGCTTAAAGGAGAAAAAGGAGGAGACCCATGAACCACCTAGTTCTGAGATAGGTGAAGAACAAGGAGTAGTACATGAAGAGGATCGAAATTCACTCCCAAGTGACTCTAGAAAATATGAAGAGACATCACATTAGTATGAAGAATTTTATATTGAAAATAATGAAGATCGTTTTGAGACACATTCTACTCGGAAATGAAAAAAAGAGAATATACTGATGGATGCTTGAACTATGAAGGAGTACATACTGATGGGTGTTCACGAATCTATGTTGGTGACATAGAGATCAGATTTCAAAATGTTGCTGCAAGAAAAATTTATAGTAAACATGAAAATCAAGACCTTGTAATGATTTTAATAAGAAACAAGATCAACTTCCCCATCACCACTTGAGCTTCATGAAGTTGGTCCAATCAAGAAGTAAGAAAATGAGGAGGTTCATTTGCAAGATCATCATTTTATTGAAGGGTCCTTAAAGATGAATGAAAATAAGATCCAAGAGGGCCTTAGAATACTACATGACACTAAAGCATTGGTATCAAATTATTGTTGGAAAATTTCTTCATTGGAGGATCCATCCTTCCTTGAAGACATGGAGAAGATTCAAAGAGAAATGTGCAACGTTGAAGGTAATTTCATGTCTTTTCTTTTTGCTAGAAACAATTTGGTTGAGATTAATGAATGTTTACATGAAGCATACTTGAATAATAATGAGGATATTCATAATCTCCAAATTAAAAATGAGCAACTCCTAGAGAGACTGCAATGTAGCAGGGATTTCTCCTTGCTACAGGGGCAAGAATGGCTCCCTTCTATCTATAGGACAGAAGGGTAGTTTCCTGCATGTGAAAATGCTGAAAACAAAGTGGAATGGATAGAAAGCAAAGACAGAAAGAAAATAATGGCCGTGAACCCCTCTGCAAACAATGTTAGGGCTTCACCTTGGCAACCTACAATCAACTATTAAGAAAAAACAAACCTGCAAATAAACAAGGGCTAGAAAACAACTAAGCTATAAAAATGCATGAAAAACAACAAGATTATACCTCCTTTGGTGAAATGGGCCACCATGCCCTGGCTAGAAGGAAGCACCTCCCTATCTCACTCAGCAATGGGAGAGGAGCTATGGCTCAATGTGGAAGGTGAGTGGAAGGGAGAGGGATTTGGGTGGCTTGAGAGGCCAAGGTGTCTTAAGGAATCCACGGGTAGCATAACAGTATGCAAGAGAGATGTGTTTGAGAGTGACCCCCAACCCTCCTTTTATAGCTTTTTTGGGAACTTTTAAGGTTTTAAGCCCTTGGTCAGGGCTTTAGCCCCTTCCACCCTAACTTTAGCTCCTTTTAGGGTTTTAGGCTCCTTTGAGGGGTTTTAGCCCCTTTTTGGAGGCTTTAGCTCCCAGGAGAGTTATTTAGGCTCATTTTTTGGGTTTTTAAGCCCTTTTACTCTTTTTTAAGCCTTTTTGAGGGTGTGGGGGTCTAATGGAGTGATATGAGGATCGTGAAATGGTGTCCTTGGGTGGTGTAGGCCATGGGGAGATCAGTGAGGGATTTTTTGGGTGAACAAATTTCCCCTTCATGTGTGAGGGCAGGAGCTCATTGAATGGCCGATGGACATCATAGGATTTGTTGTGTAGAGATGGTGCTTCTAGGGCTGGGGCTTGGTGGATTTTGGTTTTTGTATTAATATGGTTCCCATCAATGGGTGAGATAAAAACAATGTGTGACATGTATATGGACGAGGCGGGCATCCCCATGCTCGTGACAATGTCAAAAGAATAATTTGATTTATGCTCTAAAATACAAGAGCCGATCATATACAACTGATGATACAATAATGGTTGCCTCAAATGTGAGGTTGAATACGATACTATTTTGGTACATTGGACCCATGGAATTCTCATGGAATGCTATATCTTCATGATTGACAGTCTACTGGATCTGGAATGGTACATAGTTGTATGGACTCATTGATTGAGAGTCAAATTCTTTGTGGTACAAGTATGCTGCATCAATCATAAATCTATATATAAGCAATGCTAGGGATTCTGAACACTATCTCCAACACAACCTGGAAATCACAAGGGACATAACCTGTTTAGGTTCCTCGAGTAGACTCATCAATGTGCTAGAGTCAGGTGAAATCTGGGGTCTTCGACCAAGTATTGTGCGGACCAAAACCTGTACGATTCTCAATGGTGCGATGATGTAGTTGAATTCGAGCACGTGAGAAACAAGCATCTTGAGAGGCACTAAGGACTCCTCTCAAGTGGTCCAAGGAAATCATCAATGATGTTAAGGAAACCAAGTTACAAGTACCTCTAGGTCTATCCTCTGGAATATGTGTGTTGCTGTCGATAGATGGAGACTTGCTCATAGTCAAGGAAATGATGTTTCCTTGACCAGAAGCATGAGGGAAATAACCAAAAAGTGTGAGACAATTTGCGAACTGACCCACTGAATGGGGGGGGAGGGAAAGAATTGAATAGGGGTAGGGGGAGTGTGGTAGAATCAAACTTCCTTTGTTTAGTGTATGATGGTAGGGCAGACCAGGAAGAAAATGGAACTGACTGATGGGAATGGGATCATAGCTGTAATACCAGGAATGCCATTGCAGATCAAAAATGCTTGGAGGAGGTAGACACTTTTGAAATTGATGGGATCCAAGGAAGACACATTGCAGAGTACTTTGAACAAAGGTGACCCAATGTGGGAAAGCTGCCAAACTGTTTTCCATGGGGTGGTGTCTAGGGACACCGATGTGGTATGATCTCATGGATTTTTGGCGAGCCTGAGAAGTAAATGCTCGATGGTGCTTTCAATTTTAGAGAGTCTAAAAGAACGAAGAAGACTCTAGTGGGGGATCTTTTTCATTGGTAGTCTCCTGTGCCTAAAAAGGGATAAAAGTATACGTAGGAGAGCTCACTCATCTTGTAAGGGATGAGAGACTTCTTTACCATTGGTAGTCCAATCAGGTTGAAAAAGGTTAAACCTATACTGAATAGACGATCATTCAGATACTTTTACGAGCATGAACGAAACCAAGTTTGCTCAACAATATTTTCTTGATGAGAAGGATGGAAAATATCTTAACGACAACCCATGGTGGGATTTTTCGTAAAGTGCGACCCCTCTTCCCGAGAAAGCATAAAAGTATGCAGAGGGGAACGATCTTGGATTGAATGTGCTAAGGATGTCCTTTTCAATTGATGGTCTACATGGTCTGCAAAAGGAGGTAAACAAGATGATGTAGATGCCCTTTCCTATACTTTAGCGAGCGGGAAAAGAAGCAGTTGCGCTTGGATATCTTTTGATTGTTTTAAGGAGTCAGAAAAGAGCTTAAACAAAACTCCACTATGGTCAACCGATTACAGTGGCACAGGAGGTGCCCCATGTCGGGGCTGTGGATAGTGGTCCAAAGGTCATTCGCACAGTATGGATAGAGCAGAAGGCTATCAAACATACCAATACATGCGCGGGATAGATCGTGCCAGAGGCTCGCGAGTCGGTGTGGCAGAGGCACACAAACCGAGGTGGCTCTCAGACAGAGGTCAGAAGAACATTTGTGTGTGTTGTGGTGGATGTAATTGACTACATACAATGTGAGTGCAAGTTAGGGGGAACTTATATGCCAAATACACACAAGAAAAAGAAATCATTTTGTGGACAGTGGTCCAGAGGTCCGCGTAAGGTGCCGTGAATAGAAAAGACAACTTTGTGTTAAAAATACAAAACAAAACTAAAGAATGGTAACCCTTAACGGGCGGTGCCCGAAAACCCACATGAGTAGTGGTAGGCATGAGAGATACAAGTACAATTCTATGGACACTTGCATCATCATGTTGTGGCTCGTAAATCAAGGGACTTCCAAGAGGCGGTCCTGAAATTTGTTTGTTAAACATGAGACGATGGTCTCATAAGAAGATGTAAATTTGAGCCCAAAGGTGTGTGAAGCATCTCGAACTAGTTCTGGGTGACTTTGGATTAGCAGCTGATGGTGCTGCCCCTAACTTGTGCTAAAAAATGTTGAAAAACAAGAAAGGGAAAAAACTATGCTATAAGGGACTCATAGTGGTTATATTAGGCATGGACTCTCTTGAGGTGGAGCCCATTGCATGGCTTCTTCAAGAGTCGACCGTCTAAGTCAGTGAAGAGGTATTCCCCCTTGCTGAGACGGAGGTCATTGGCAAGGTGGGATGATGGAATCTGGTCCTTTATGGGAAGAACCGATTCCACACTTATATGGTTTAAAGGGAATGGGGTAAAACCGAAGGCGATCTTACATATATCTCCGTCATAATGTAAGTGGTGTTGGGATAGATCAGGTGGATCTTCCACAACTGACGAGACAGAAGGGAAATTGGTTCTAGAGATCATGTAAATGGTATTGGTTGTGGCTTTTGTGGCCTTGCTCCCAGTCTCTGTTGGAGGAAGAGGGGTAGGCCTAGAGACAGGAGGAATCTTTGATGGACCTGGAGGTAGGTGCAACATCATCTCAATTAGATGGACATGAGTCAACAAATATCAAGGCCTTAGAGGTAGGGTAGGTGGTTCAAGGTACCACACAGGATCTTCTAGTGTGAAATCCTGTATATTGTGGGTTGCCAAGACAGACTTACTCATGATCTCGGATGGTAGGAAAAGTAAAGAGAAAAGGAAAAGGAAAAGGAAAAGGATCGTGTTGATTGGTAATGAACCCCAATGTTTCCCTAGTAAATGAGGTTGAGTTTGTGACTGAGGTTGTGGCTGTGGATGGAGCTGCAATTGTGGAAACAACAGAAGAGACGGGTCTGATGGACCGTCATTGGAGGTGGAGACGAGTGGGTCAGTTGAACTGGACATCATGTAAATGGACATGGTGTCTGAAGAAGGAGGTGGGGAATGAATTTCTTTGATCAAGGTGATTTCAGCTAGAGCCATTCAAAATTTAGGCAAGTCTTGACAATGGTGAGAGTAATGTCCATACAAACCGTAGAGGGTGCAAGCATGGTTTGTTCTCAATTCCTTGTTTCTGACTATTGGCGGGTTTGGGATTTCAACCACGATGATGTTTTCATTTGTATCCATGGCATCTAAATGTGCATGGATCATTGGGATTTCAGGACATCTCTAAGTTGGATGGCCCTGTTTCTCGTAGACGGCACAAGGCAAGACTTGCTGAGGTTTTGCGGTAGCTTTGGTGTTCTTGCCCCTGGCCCTTTTTGGGTGGGGTGGTGCAGGTGCGGGTGTGGTGGTTGGTTTTTGTAGACCGAGTGGAGGATGGGACTCGACCACAATGGGATACATAGGGGTTAAGACAACCTGGGGCATTGGTGGTTGAGCTGGTGGATTGAGATACTGTTTGTGCCAGAAATTGTTTCCAGGATACAAAGAAACAAGCCAACAAAATCTCAAATATTCAAACAAGCAAACTAGGTTTTAGGGTTTCTGAAAGGTTTTTCTGGTTGTAAGTTTGCTGACTGAAGGGAATACATTCATGATCCAAATAAGAACTAAATCATAAGCAAAGAAGAATAGAGATGCATAATATAATTACCAATATCCAACAGAACATGACATTGAAGTTCATTCACAATTAACAAGCACTACCAGCATACAAACCATAAACCAGCAATGCATTTATCAATCATGTAACTAAACAAGTTAAAAATGAATCCAAAACACAGACTGAAGGGTTGAAAGGATCATATATTTCATAATTCTATTCAGCAAATACACATGAGAGTTATAGTACTTAGCTCATAAGCAAGTCACAGACCTCCTTAAGCCAACCAAAAAGCGAACCCTTTGTTCTCTTTCTCATCTGCCTAAATATTGTTTCTCAAAAAATCAGTTAGGGTCTAAACCCTAACTGTCTTCAGCCAGCTCATCTATGGCATAATGTCAAATTATCTTTTTTAAAATAAAGTTTTTCTCAAAAAAAAACATAACAATTAACTAACTAACTAAAGTATCTCTCAAAAGACATAAAAAGTAACTGACTAACTAAAAAAACTCAAAGGTCTTTAGCAACTTCAGCTAGTAAGGCTATTCCATCCAAAGCTTGGGCCTTCTTCTTGACTCTCTTCTGCTCAGCTTCCATATCTACTAACCTTCTTGTAAGTTCTTCATTCTGCTGCTGTAAGCCTCTGACAGTCAACTTCAATTATGCACATTGTAAATCTGTGCTTCTCTTCCTCTTCAGGGGCTCCTTGGAAACTGTAGTAAGCTCTTGATAATGATCATTTACTTCTTGTAAATCCTCCCCGAGTATTCTATTTTCTAGGATCAGACCATCATTAGTTTCCTGTATGTAATCCATTTGATGCTTGTACTGTTTGATGGTTCTTTGCAGGTTCTCCATTTCTAAATCAAAGGCCTTCCCTGTTGTAGTATCATGTATCTCACTGGGCAGCCATGGGATATCTAGCTTTCTGAAAATGTCTTCATCCTCCTGTAGCAGCTTTGTAGAAATACTAGGAACACTTGTAATTTCTTGAGTGTATGTTTTATCAGGTGCATTTTCATCCATTAGCAACTTATACCTTTCTATTTTATCCTCTTATCTGTAGCATTCTCTGTATGTGTCAACCCTAGACTTAGCATGGACTATCAAATCATCTCCTTCTAGCAAATATCCTTCATCTTTAGATAAGATAGTAATAGGTATTCTTTGTTGAACCTTGGCATCCTCTTTCTTCACTGCAACCTTCTCTGTGACAGCAATTTTCTCATTCATGAGAGTTTATGTTGGTGCCCTGTTTTGCACAGGCTGATCTTCCCTTTTTATAAACAGTGAACTTTTGTCCTTATTATCAGCTGAAGGCTACTGATGTTCATAGTCTTCCTTTGAAGGTTATGTCACTTCTTTAAGTTTAACTTCTTTTTTATCTTCAGACTTGACTTTCTGACCTAGTTTTCTAACTAGGGTTTGCCCCTTGTCCACATGTTTTTTGGTTGGCTTCTCTTCCTGCTTAATTTGGAAACCAGACCAAAAGAGGAAATATTCCCATGTTTTTCCTTCTCTTTGCAGGACAGTACTGATAATCAATTTGATCAAACCATGATGGAAAATGGACTGTGTAGTGTGATCCTGATGCTCCTTAACCCTGCTTGACATCTTCTGCAAACTTTTAAACAAGAAGAAAGGAAGACTCATCCTAGATTCACCAACAAGGTGCTGTAAGAACCTGAAATGATACTTATATACAAAAGCATATCTCCCTTCATAGGTGATGTAGCTTTGTAAGACTTTGATGGGCTCCACCCATTCATCTCTGAAATTATGGATTAATACTCCTTTCCTCCAGTCTGGAATAATGCCAGGTAAAAGGTACCTTTGGGCATTAAAGGTGAAAGGAAACTTTTTGAACCACATTTCTCCTTCATTTCTAACTCCTATAGCTTTAGCAACTAGCTCCACAGTCAACTTAAACTTCAGAGTATCAAATAATACCATTTCCTAGTTATAGCATCGGGCAAATTTATAAGAGACCTCGATGTTATAGCCATCTATCTTCTTGAAGAAATCCAACCAACCAGCATTTTCAAAAAGCTCTGCACAACCTGGAAATTGGTCAATCCATTTCAGCTCAGTGGGCTCAGCCCTGTTGGTCCTGCCACTTTTTCCCATCTATTTTCAATGGCTAAATCCTGTGTAATTTTAAGGCCTTGTTAATGACCTAACAACTCTTTTTCCCTCAAACTTTTAAAGTTTTGACAGTCTGTTCTATTTTGAATGCATGAAATATTTTACACTGATATTAGGTGATTTAGGTCAACAGAGTACCCAAAATCCTCTCACAAAGTTGCTGTTGAATTTAACTATCTTCCAAAATGTTCATTTCGATGCAAGACCATCTTTAGAATGCCTGGAAACATCTGTGTGTTGTGATTCTGCACAAATAGCACCCTTGGCTCATTCCAATGCTACTAATGAGCTATCTCTTTGCAAAAAGGATTTTTCATTAGTGCTCTTAAATGCCTGCTTCTTAGATCAACTTGTGATTGTTTAACTAGTGGATGGAAATATATGAGAGAAATCTTATGCCTACTAAATTCTAGGATATGAGAGAAATCTTATGCCTGCTAACTTCCTGCTCCAACTTGCATTTAGCACAAAACCAGTAAGCTTCTAGCACCTAATCAGACTAGGTTTGCATGCAATTCACATGCTCAACTCATTCATTGCATTGTTTACAGGTAACAAATAGATTTGTGAAACCCTGGTCACTGTACAGACCTTCACCCTACCATATTTGCAGGTCTTGAAAGGGTAATTGTTCAATGCAACTGTTACCTTTCAACTTATCACTTGCCACGACATCTGAAAACCTCTTAGACTGATATCTCTTTGAAAGGAGTTTGTTAAAAGCATAAATTTATGTTTTCCCTAATCAATTTTGACATAAGTAGTTTTAATGGAAAAACCCCAATTTAGCTGCCATGACCAAGTTTACGAGGAATACCTCATTCCTGTCTTGTTGCAAACGTTAAAAATTGATCTTTGAACTATCTGACCATCGAAATTAACTATCCAAGTGTCTTCAGGTCTTCAGTTTGCTTCCAGCTGGTGCACTGTGAAAGCCCTAAATCTCCTCTATAACTGCGAATTCCAGATTTTAAGCAGACGTCTTCATTCCACTTCGCCTCCAGCTTCGTGATGCATAGGTGGAGAACTTCCTTCCCATCAAACTTGGCTTGTACCTTTACCTGTCATGATACACTGAGCCCTAGCTGTTGATTACCACGATCTCCTTAACATCCCAAACCACACCTATTTGCATGATCATTTCTGATGGAACACGTATCAAAACCCTTTACACATGTGATTAGTCACTTAGAAATCGAAATCATGCGAGAATTCAGCTTAAAAATCGGTGATTTTAACGCCTGTGATATTCTTGTAGCGCCGCTGTGTAAAATTTCAGTTGTTGCGCTACAAGAATATTTCAAATTCAAATTTGGCGCTTTTTTAGTCAATAATTCCATTTTGAATGAGGTTTTTTATGGTAAACTTTGATCTTAGAGTATATTTGTGACATCCTTAATCAATATAAGTCCTATAGAACCCTTCAGAACCTAAAGAAACAAAAAATAATAAAAACCTAAAGGCAAACTCAAAAATTTCACTTAAAACCAAAAATTTTCTAAAGTAAGTAAAAGAGCAAACTTAAACAAATGAGCAAACTTAAAATAAAAATTACAATCAAAATTTAAAGTTGAAGAAAACAAGTTCATGACTTAATAGATACCATACCGGAATTCCCAATGTAAAGTTAGGTAGGATTAAGGTGGCCATTACCAGATTTCTCATGACACTAGGTGGGGGAAAGAGGAAGGGAATTGTAGGGACTGGAGATGAGACTAGATAACTCCCTGAAAGTTGCATGTGAGGATGTGGTTGTGGTTGTGGCTGCGTGAAATGTTGTTGCTGCAAATAATGTTGCGGCTGTGGATGGTGTTGGGGTTGGAGTTGGGGTTGTAGCTGTGCTTGTTGTTTGGGTGCAACACTACTGGATGAGACCATTCACAAGTCTGCAGTCTCATTTTGTGTTGGTGGTGGTGACACTAAGAGAAAATGAGCCGTCATGGTGGTATCGACGAACAACTCAGGACCCACATTCAACAATGGGGATGCTAGTGTGTTGTCAACCATGGTGTTGATTGCAGGGACAACATTGGCGTGTGTGGTTTTCCCTTGTGGCTCAATGGTGGTGATGGTAGGGATAACATTGGCGGGTGCTGTTAACCCTTGTGGATCATGATAAGTGAGTTGATCAACTATCACGATCTTCCATTTGTGAGGGAACATCATGAGATGGAAGATAGTTGACACGACAACTCGCATGGCGTACATATAACTTCTCCTGAGGAGAAGGTTATAGTCCAGTTGAGCATTGACGACCTCTATGTTGATCAACACTGTCTTCCCAGGTAATGTGATGGGGACATGGGGGAGGATTCCTTGGGCTTTAGTGGGGTGTCCATCATAATTCCACAGAGTTGTGGAGGATGGTTACAGAATTGGTGATCCGATTTTCTACCAAACCAGGGTGGACATAACGCAGGTGGATGCCCCCTCATCCACTATGCACCGGTGCACAACTAGGTTCTGGATAGACACCACGATTTGGAAGGAGATGGTGGATGGCATGCGTGGTTCTCCGTTCTCCATGTCAAATGTGATCAACTTGGATTCGGAGGGGTCTACTGCCCCAAGGGTGGCTAGAAAGGATTTTTGCTTTGTTGGGCATGTTTTAAGTACCTCAAGAGCAGACATGGTGGTTGGCGCTTGGGCCAAATCATCCACAATGCTATAGCTGAATGCACCTCTAGCCATGGTGATATTGGAAATCCTACGTACGGGGGGGCACGGGAATGGGGGTAACTGAAGAGGTAGGTTGACTGTTTTGGACATTGATGTTGCTGATGTGTCAGTGGGTTCGGTTGTGGTACCATACTGATTCCATCTGGTTTGCATGTTGACCTCTTCAGTCGTCATGGCTAGTAGGTGGTGAACACCTATTTCGGCTATGGGAGGTGCCCCCAAAGCATTGGGATTGGGTTGGGGAGGGGGTGTAGTTGCCACCAACCCTTGGAATGGTAGCGGGTTTTGAAGCACCATAGGAGGAGGTCCTTGTGGTGCCAGGTTGGGTTGGGCTTGATTTGTAGCATTGGTGGCCTATTGAACCTTGTTCTGAATGGCCTGCTTAGCTTGACCCATGAGGGGACACTCGAATGTGTAGTGCCCATAAACATCACATAGTGTGCACAGCTAGTTTGTGTGCAATAGGGCGTTGTGTCTTGGTGCATTTGGTCGTGGGGGGTTTTGGGCAGGTCGGTTTGCTATGATATTGTTGGGAGGGTTTGGTTGTTGACCGCCTCCCTATGGTTGGTTATTGGCTTGGTTCTGGGGCTGATTATTTCTAGCTTGCCCTTGTTGATTGTTGGGGGCAGGCTGGTTGGGACGGTTTTGTTATGCAAATAATTGTCCCAACAGAGCGGGTGGAGTAGGGGCGGGGGCTTGAACCTCCTGCACTGGTGGTGGATAATAAATTTGGGTGGGCTGCGATGCCACAAATGTGGGAATTTTCCCTGCGTACTGCTGTGTTAGCCATGCCATGGCCTAAGCCTGTTGTGGTGGCACAGGTTGTGCATAGGAATTTATTGCTCCAAAATGGGATGTCATTCTTGCGTAGTCCGGAGCTTGGTTCTGGTAAACAACACTCGCAGTGTTTCTTGGTTGTGGTGGAGCTACAGGTGGTGTCAGATGATGTTGTGGCTGTTGGGAGATGGAGCCTATGATGCCATATGCAGCATAGGATGCCCTCGGTGCATCCCGGTAGGAGGTACCTGGTTGGGGAGCATCTGGAATGACAGTGTACAGATATCTAGACTGAGCGTAGATCAAGTCAAATTGTTGGGCTTTCAGTATGGCCTTTTCTGTGGATCAAGGATGTTCAGATGCGATGTCCTTTGCTATGGGCGGAAGCAAGGTCTTGAGGAACCAATCCAAGAAGATCATGTCATCAAGTTGGATCTTACATAAGCTGAGATATTGCCACCACTCATGGATGTGGTCGGTTATATGTGTTACAGTGCTCTGGAAACAGGATAACAAGATCTCCACCCCTTCACCATATCTGACAGGGAGTTGGAAATACTGTAGGAACATTAAAGCTAGGGAGTTGAAGTCCGGGTATTTGGCTTGTGGTAGCTCAATGTACCATTTGGTCGTAGCACCTATAAGGGTGTGTTGGAATAGCCTCAGCCTGATGGAATCGTTTGCAGTGCTATTTGATGAGCACCATAGATGGAATTTCATGATGTGGTTTTGGGGACATTCCCCTACCTTGCCTTCAAACTTGGGGATGTCTGATTGTAGCTTAGTTGGCATTGGAGGCCAAAAATCTTGATGTTGAATGGGGTCATTTGTCAATCGAGCCAAATCAAGCAAGTTAAGACAAGCCATGAAAGGAATATTGGACCCCAGGTTTATGTGAGATGGGGAAGGGATGGTGGTGGGGTTTTCTTGTGCATAATGTGCCTGCATAACTTGGGGTATGGGTTGTCCGATTGTATATGGGCCAATGCCCCCAATTGTGGTGGGAGGGATAGTGTGGGTGGAGGGAATATTGCCACCATGTATGATAGTAGGGGCAATGTAAGTGGATGGTCCACTGCCCCCCTGTGTGGCAGGAGGGGCGGTGTATGTGGAGGGGGCATTGCCTCCATGTATGATAGTAGCAGCAGTGTGTGTGGAAGGGCCATGTTGTAATATCACAGATCACATAAGGTTACCAATAATACATACTAAAACATACATAAATATAAAATAGAGACAAGAGACAAGAACAAATAGGATTAAATAGATTATATTATTATAGTGAGTCCATACAATGCATAGAACTGAACTGAGTTCTCGTTTGGCTCAACAACCTAATATATACAATTTACAAACAGTTAGAAAATAACTACCTGTCGGTTTGGTGAACCGACATGATTTTTAGGTAGCCAACCTAATCTTCTAGTTTTAGTCGGCCGACTGACTTAGTCAGCTGATCGACTAAGTCGGCCCATCGACTTAGTCAGTTGATCGACTAAGTCGGTCCTCATTAAATTCGACTTATCGACTTGCTCCTTCTACATCTCCCCCACAAACAAAACGTTTCTTTGTCCCGAAGAAACAGGGAGGTACAAAAAATATGTTTGTTGGGTCCGTCAAAATTCTATTGTGGCGGACTGTGCAGATGGATGGTTGGTATTTTCTGTACACAGACCTCAACAATCACCGGAGCTGTGATGGCAAGGTGATGTTGGAAATCTGTCTAGCTCTGCAAAGCTTTCTGGATGTTGATGGTTAATGTGGTTAAGCTTGACAGGACCGACATCTTTTTCGAGATGGGGACTTTCGTGATCTTTTCCATGTTGGGGCCCATGAACTGGTTCTTCTCTTCGGCATTCTCGATGAGTCATTTCATCTGTGGGAAGATGATGTCGACTTTCTCTAAGTTGGGAAGAGCTTGTTGCACCCATTGATGTGCTTCCCATTCCAATTTCTATAGTTTGTTGGTTTCCAGCACTATCTGTTCTTCTATCGTCGGTCTAAGTGCTGCCTCTGTGGTCTTCCTGCTCTCCAAAGCCTGAATGCCTTGACGAGTCTATCGTGTTTGCTTATATACCTGCCCATAGTGAGTAGGCCAGTCTCTTAAGACTTCCTCGGTGACAAAAGACTCCTCCATATGGTCCTGTAACACTTTGTAAGCTTCGGAGAATGCAGTGTGTTGCGCCAATATAAGTCTTGAAGTTTCCTTTTTCTGTTCCTCCTTGGTTTCCTGGAGGCGTGCCTGGATAGTCGACACCATACTCTCAAATAGTTGGTACGCTCTTTCAAGTAGTATATCTGTGTCGAATTCGATAGGACCTGGGATGATAGACTAAGCTAAAGTCCTGCATTTGCCGAGAAAGTCGACCTGTTCTGTATTTTTGTCTGTTAGTTCTTTGGTTCTTCGCTCAGCCCTTGTCTTTGCTTCTTTGGACAGGGTTTTGAGAAGTTGGCCCACCTCTGTGTCAGTCAAGGAGCTTGCATCTCTTAAGCTAATTCGAAGGATGGGAGTTTTTGCATGATGCTCCTTCCTCTTCTTATGATTTTCTTCCTCTGTCTCCTGTGTACCTGCAACAGTTGAGGGGGGGCTTGTGGTTTGCGGGATTGAAGTCGATGGTTTTGGCTGGGGCGGTGGTATGGCCACTTTCAGTTGTGTAGATGCAGTTGGTTGTGGTAGGTCTGTCTGTAAATCAGGGGGTGGTGGGGGTGGTGGGGATGATGGTGGAGGTGGTGATGGAGTGGGGGAATGGTCGGGGGTAATGGGTTTGGGGGAAGTGCGGTGTGGACTTACGTCGGAAGTTATGTCTGCTTCCGGTGGTGTAGTGGTGGGTAGGTCGGCCTAGGGTTCGGGGTCAATTGGTTCAATGGTAGACTTCACGTGTCCAATCATGTCTCCTTCTTGGTTGGATTGGGTGAAGGTCGATGTGAGGTGTGCAAATACCCTGGGGTGTGTTCCGCTGCCTGTATAGAGAGGAGCCTTTGTGTAAATTTTCTGAGCCGACTGAAATAGCTCAGGCAGCATCTCGAAGAAAGATTTTAGCTTGGTATCTTTGTCAAAATTTGCTTTCACTATCTCCGGTATCGTGCTTTTGTATAAGTCGATGGGGCTGACCGACTGTTGTGCTGGTGCTTGCTCCTCGAATACTGGTGCCGGTGATGGAGGTGGAGGGGTCAACACAAGATCGACGACGTTTTCAGGCATCATCGTTGTTTTTGCCTTCTTTGGTCCACCTTCGAGGGCTCCTGATTTGATAAAATGTTGGAAATGGGTTTCAACCGGCACTTTGTTTGCGGTGGCATCCTCTATAATGTCGAGGGCCACAGCTGCCAGTTCGTTTTCATCATTAGATGATTCAGCAATGATAAGCTTGCGCTTGCCTTTGCCTTGTTGTTCTTTTTGTGCTCTGATTTTCTTCTTGGCTGCTACTATATCAGTGGCCAGTTTCTTAATGATGCCTCTTGACACAGCATACTCAGGGTTGTCAGGATTGACTTCACCCATCAGTGCCTGGGTTGGCATGACACTTTCTGGAGCCGGAGGAGTTGTTTGCTGCTGTGGTTGTGGCTGTGGTTTCGTCGGCTGTGGGTTGGCTCTCTTTTTGGTCGGAGGTTTGATAGTTATGTGTACCCGCCCAGTGGGCTCAACCGATATATCCTTTGACACAACTGTACTGATGTAGAGGTTGATCTTGTAGTCTTCCTCTCTCTCTTGGTGAGTGAGTGGCTCCTCGATTGAGAAGTCGACCTGTTTCACTGCCTCGGGCACTGGTATTTTTGTCTTCTCCTGTCGAGACAATTCCCGGAAGATTTGGTCGATAGACGGGTAGTAGTCGAGGGCTTTGTCCTTGGGGTCCTCGCCCTACATATACCACACCGAGGTATGGTCGAGCTCCAACTGTATGTGGGAGTTCACTGGTAGATTTCATCGGATGTTCTAAGGCACCCTGTATCTAGTCGTGCGAACCTTCAATTGTTGGAACCAGTTTTCCAGAAACACTTTCCCCTGCGCCAGCTTATCTGGGGTTCCTTTCTGGGAAAAGAGTTTGAACCTGTACATGTCAAACTTTGATGGTTCCTAGAAGACTGGGCTTCCTTCTGGACATATGTGGTACATAATTATCCAAAGGATGAGGGAGGGGAACTTGATGATTCCTCCTGTCTCTTGGCATCGCTCGCAGATGGTTTTGATTATGCCGGCGACATAATCCCCCCATCTGTAGATTCGACCGTCGGTGGAAATAGTGTCAATGGCCTTCAACATTTCCAACTTGAGGTCGCTGCCTCGACCTACTAATGTGAGTGTGATGGCGATGATTTTGGACACAATCTGTGGCGTTTGAGTTGCAATTTGCCCGATCATCAACCCTTTTGAATTTTTTCCGGAAGATGATCCCGTAAGATCTTTGACCAGTCCTTCCTTGATTCTGACTGGTACAAGGTCTCCTTTGTTAGATAGGCTAGTTAGTTTGGAGATGACATCCCCAGCAATGTCGATGGGTTCATCAAAGTAGAACCGACCGTTGTGATATCTGCTAATAATGAATTTTACAGCAGCTTCTTTTGTCCCACCAAAACTTGCCATTAGAGGTGCATTGGAGTATGCAAATATGGTGCTGCGTCAGACTTTTTCGGCTGCTTGAGTCTTTTTCTTTTTGACAAAGGCCCATTCTTGAATCTCGGCCCATAGTTTCTGCCATGGGCCCTCCTACACTTTGGCGTTTTTGATATTTTTCAACCTGTGGACCAAGGGTGTATCCGTAGCCTGGATCTCTTTCACCTTGGTCGATGCTCTAGTCTGTTTGGGGGCCATTGTATCTATTTGGTTGAGGTTACTACAGGGTTCGTGGCTTTTGGTTGACTGAGTGTGTGAATGCTCTATGTGTAAAGGGTGTGGTGAATGAACCTTCGACGGTCCAGTATTTATAGGCGATGGTGTGGTTGTGTGTGGTAATGGATGTATTAATGGCGGACTTGACGTTCCAGCTGTAATACGTGAGTGTGAACTAATGGTGAATTGCTTTCAGTTCTCGATGTCATAAATCCGCGATGGGACTTTTGAGGTCGTTAGCTAGTGTTGGTGCTGAGAATGGTTGATAGGAATGGTCGATGAAGATGGTCAAAGGTGATGATGGCGGTTGTCGAAGTGGTGATTTCCTGTCATGGTGTTGTGACTGCGAAATTATTTTGTTTTTGTTTTGGAATTTTAGCTTTTTATGGATTTTGGTTACCGGTTATGGTCATTATATGATTTTTTTTTAAATTTTTTAAATTTTTTTTCCAGTTTCGGTAACATTTTAGTCGGTCTCCATTAACGAGCTTCCGAAATACTAGGCCCTGCATCATTTTTAGTCGGACTGAAGCATTGGGATGTATCTCTTCGACAACGTAAGGTCCCATCCATTATGTGTGAATTTGGTTCCTTTGCTTACAGAGTTATGCCTTTTGGTTTAAATAATGCACCTGCAGTGTTTTCTCGAATTGTTTTCTAGACATTCCAAGAATACATATATAAGACCACGATAGTATACTTTGATGACTGGAAAATATAGTCCACCTTAAAAGACCACTGCAAATGGCTCATACTTATGCTGGAGAGATGTCGACAGATTCAACTCTCCTTGAACATTAAGAAATGTATATTTATGACTCCCATAGGCATACTATTAGGGCATATTGTCTGTAAAGATGGTATCAAGGTCGAATTTGCGAAGATTAAAATTATCCTCGACTTGAAACCACCTGTAAACCCCAAACAAGTCAGGGTGTTACTTGGCCATACAGGTTATTACCAAAAATTCATAAGACACTATTCAGATATGACCTATCCTCTGGAAGAACTACTAAAGGAAGATCAAGACTTTAAGTGGACAGAGGAATGCTAGATCTGCTTCGACAAATTGAAAAGAAAAGTAGTCAAAGCCCCCATTCTAAAATTTCCAAACTAGTCGACCAAATTCCATGTGCATATTCGACAACGACTTACTGAATGCACATTTATTTCACATAGAAGCAGTGCCAGAAGAACTAGAAGAAATAGCTCAGTTCTTAGAAACCGGACAAGCACCAGAAGGTATGAATACTAAGAAAAAACAAATCTTAGCTATGAAGGGTGCACCATATGGCCTCATCAATATATTTTTATACAAAATAGGATTAGACGACATCCTCAGAAGGTGTGCACTCAAACATGAGTGAGACCAAATCATGCATGAAGCCCACTATGGACCTGCTGGAGGACATTTCCAAGTAGACACAACTGCAAAGAAAATCCAACAGTCAGGATTATGGTGGCCGACGCTCCACAGAGATTGCAAAAATTTTGTTAGTCAATGTGACAGATGTCAACGACTTGGTTGACCCCTACCAAGCACAGAAATTCCCTTGATACCAGTAAACCCTAGTCTCACATTCAAAATCTGGGATATAGACTTCATAGGACCATTTCCTATCCCAGCCAAAAGATCAGGTGTAAGATATATCATCACTGCGGTAGAATATGTCACTAAATAGGAAAAAGATGAACCCGTCAATACATGTTCAAGTGAGGTAGCCGCTAAGTTTATCTATGAAAACATCATCACCAGATTTGGATGCCCACTGACATTGATCAATGACCAGGAGACACACTTTATTAACAAAACTATCAAAAATTTAACCGACCAATTTCACATCGACCACCGACGGAGTACATCCTATCATCCTCAGTCGAATGGAGCAATTGAAGCTTTCAATAAAACATTGACAAAAGGGTTAACCAAAATATGCAATACTGACAAGGACGACTGGGACGAGAAAATCCTTGCAGTCTTATGGGCGTACAGGATAGCCTATAAATAGTTGATCGACCAAACCCCCTTTCAACTAGTCTATGGACAAGAAGTAGTCGTCCCCCTACATTTTCGACAGCAAACACCTATTATTGCACAACTACTACATGCCAATGTTGAACATGCAAGTCTATAAGTCAATAATTCGATAGAAGGAGCAAGTCAATAAGTCGACTTGAATGAGGACCGACTTAGTCAATCAACCGACTAAGTAGATGGGCCGACTTAGTTGATCCTCGTTCAAGTCGACTTATCGACTTGCTCCTTCTACAGGCCACTACCCCCATGTGTTGTAAGTGGGCCAACTTGGATGGTCACTATGGGTGGTGGTAGCTGACTGATGACAGTTTGCATGATTGTGCTTGGGCCACCTGTAGGGTTGTTGGTGACAGGTTGTGATGTGGACATGGGTCCACTTGCTATGGTTATGTCCAAAAATGGATCTGGATCTAGTTTATACTAGTATGGGTATGAATCTGAATCAAAGGTTGTGTGGCCTTCTGATGGTGTGGGAGATCACTGAGAATGGTTTCGACGGTGTCAGTTTAATGTCCCGAATGGTGGTGGTTCACCTCTCAGGCATGAGGAAGAGCGTGGAGGATCAATTGTGTTAGATGTTTATCAAAATAATCGGAGTGATGTTTGTACCTTGGTTTCAATGGCTTCCTATTCGTTGTAGGTGTTCACTCAGCCACTAAGACTGCTAGAAGACAACACTTGGATTTTTCCTCACGAGCATTTCTACTCAATCGGTGGGGGTCGTTGCCCGTTTCGCTTGGAAATTACTCTCAGTGGCCAGCTACTTTGGGGTTCCTGTGGTACTCCTCACAATGAGTTTCTGGGTAGAGCCCAAGTACTTCCCACGGTTGAAGCAGTCAGGGACTTATGTCCTCAAAGACTACAGATTTTTTGAACTTAGTGTAAATTGATAAATTTTAAGGCTCTCTCAGCGTCATGAACCGAGTTGGGTTGATTTAGTGGTATGGTGTATATGTTTTTGTGTCTTTCTGGTATTACGTGGCTGCAAATGGTTTATGAATTCATCATATTGTGGTAGAGTTCATATCTTTGCTATGCAAGCAGTGAATAATCAGAAATTTGTAAACAGATACATTTTTAAACCTGAATGTTGATGGCCTAACTAGATGAATACCTTACACTAATATTCCTCTTTAACCAAGAGAAGGTGTTGGGATCTCAACACAATGGGACTACGCCGATTTGTAGATCCACAGGTCACCTCCCGGATGCAAGGTTGGTCAACAGGGAGGACGCTTAGTGCCGTGAGAAGCCCTCCTTCTCTACCCCCTCTACCTTCTAGGTCATCTTGTTTTAATGGTTTAGAACAATATTCAGTGAAGGGCCTAGGACTATACGAGCTTTCCCTTTATTGTATCCTATAATATCCTGGAGGATGATGACTGGGTAGAGGAGGAAGGGTAAGCAAGACTGTTAATTTTATTGTCAATTTTAGTTAAACTACATTCATTAACCCATTGAATATTTAACTTACACTTTGTTATGTAAATGAAATTGCAATAAAATGAAACAAAAACAGAAATGAAATGGTTCAGATGGACAGAGGCGGCTGAGCCACATTGATAGTCACGATAAAAGCAAACAGTGAAGCCCAAAAATGGGTCGTGCACTTGTAAAAGTCCTATTTTTTCAAAGTGGATTCTGATCAAACCATGAGGAATTACCTCGAATGGTTGAAAACCCACTTTGGAAAAGAGCTCTTTTACCCGCAATTGCAAGCAGATTTGCAAATGGCTCAACTATTTGGGTAAAAAATGAGCCCGAACATAGGTGAATTTTCAGAAATTCGGTTCAGCCGTTTTTGCATAGTTGAGTGATTTGCAAATCATAGAATGGCCAACAGTAACTGGTACAGTGGCCAAATGGTCTTGGATTGGCCTTGAGGAGGCTCAACAATAACTAAAAATATATATATATAAAATATAAGCTACATTTAATAGAAAAATTAACCCAGGGCAAAAAATGGAACAAGAAATTAAAACTTTGAAAACTAACCCAGAGATCCTATGGGGTCGACCTGGTATGGTTACCAGTACTGTAGCAGGGATTTGTCCTTGCTATAGGGGTAGGAATGGATCCCTTTTGTCTATAGGACATAAGGGTAGGTTCTTGCGTGTTAAAATGCTGAAAATAAAGCGGAATGGACAGAAAGAAAATAATGTCTGTGAGCCCCTCTGCAAACATTGTTAGGGCTTCGCCTTGGCAACCTGCAAACAACTATTAAGCGAAAAAAAACCTGAAAAACATGTTAATAAACAAACCTACAAATAAAAAAGGGTTAGAAAACAACTAAGCTATAAAAATGCATGAAAAACAACAAGATTATACCTCCTTTGGTGAAATGGGCCACCATGCCCTGGCTGGAAGGAAGCACCTCCTTATCTCACTTAGCAATGGGAGAGGAGCTATGGCTCAATGGGGAAGGTGAGTGGAAGGGAGAGGGATGTGGGTGGCTTGAGAGGCCAAGGTGTCTCAAGGAATCCATGGGCAGAATAACATTATGCAAGAGAGGTGTGTTTGAGAGTGACCCCCACCCCTCCTTTTATAGCTTTTTTGGGGAGTTTTAGGGTTTTAAGCCCTTGGTCAGGGCTTTAGCCCCTTTTTTGGGATTTTAGCCCCATCTACCTAAACTCTATATCCTTTTAGGGGTTTTAGCCCCTTTTTGGAGGCTTTAGCCCCTAGGAGAGTTATTTAGGCTCCTTTTTGGGGTTTTTAAGCCCTTTTACTCATTTTTAATCCTTTTTGAGGGTGTGGGGGTCTAATGGAGTGACATGAGCGTCATGAAATGGTGTCCTTGGGTGGTCTAGGCCATGGAGAGCTGAGTGAGGGATTTTTTGGGTTAACATGCAAGATACTTTTTCTTCCTCCCATGTTTCAGATTGTCATATGGTAGATTTCTTGGAGGATTCTCATGACATGGTGGATCATGAGAAATGTAGAAATTTGAATGTGCTTGATGTGTTTGAAGATTAAATTGAATAGATCCAAACACTTGATGTGTTGTAAGAGGAACTTGAATTGTCTCTTGATGAAGGTTATGCAATTTTTAAAGAAGAGCATGATTCCTCTACATTGGAACCAATCTATGACAAAGGTTTCACACATTTGAAGGAGATGCATGATACTACCCATATGAATCCTTCCTGTGATGAAACTTACGCAATTTTTATCATTTGGGTCAGTTACCTCATTCACCTACATCCTAAAATTCCATGTTTTACAACATTAGTCTCAATTAAGTATGGGGGAAAGGGTTATTTTTTATGGTGCCACATGAGGAGTATGGAACTCCTAGATTTACTTTTTATGATTACACGGTTGGAGCACATTCTTATTCACAATTTCAGCAGCATCCTTTTTTACTTTACGATGATGCACATCTACATGGATGCACCTATGATATGCATTTGAGTCACTTGAAGAATCATGGTTTTTCCTGCTCAACACTTGGTTCATTTGAAGTTGGATGAACTTCATCCAACACTAGGGTGAAGAGATTTATCATTGGAGAACATTTTTTTTTACATCCACATACTTTTTTATATCTTTATGATTCTCTCATTTATGGATGTATGGGTGAGACTTCTTTGCGTCATTTGAAGTCTCCTTGTTTCTTTTGCTCATTATTTGGTTCAGATTTTGGTGGAGGTTCTTCATTCACTTATTGGATGAAAGAACACATGGATGAGTATATTGATGCACACTATATATTTTTGGAGCAGCATTATAGGACATGGGATACTCACCTATGTCATTGGAGTGTATTTGATTGGTCACTTGAAGCTTGTATGCACTTGGAAAATGGTGGTCTACTTACTTGGAGGTATAAGCACTTTCATGATTCTTTGATGAGGTATGTTCTTGATGTACATTTGTATGGTGTTTTTATGTACTTTCATGATCTATATTTTGTACTCATGATGTTTGGAAGGGTGCAATACTAGCAATGGGACAATTGTTGTGGTGTTAAGGACTTCATCCACAAATTCCTGGAAGCCTACATGGAAAAATGGACTGTATATGGGTTGGTAAGAGACCACATTGCAAACCTGCAATTAATCCTGGAAAAATGTCGACAACATAAGATCTCGTCGAATCTGAAGAAATGTGTATTTTGTGCCATGTTTGGGATTTTGATGGGACATATTGTATGTAAGGAAAGTATGTTGGTTGATCCCACCAAGATCACGATAATTTTCAAACTATCCACACCAACGACAATAAAAAAACTAAGGGTGACGTTGGGTCACCCCGGTTATTACCGGAATTTCATAACGGGATACACAATAATCACAACAACTATGGAGAAATTGTTGAAGAATGATGTGAAGTTTGAATGGAATGATGAATGTCAGTGAAGTCTCGATACTCTGAAGTAGAAAATGGTCACAACAATGATATTAGTTTTTCCATATTGGACGAAAGAATTCCATTTCCATGTTGATGCATCATAATTCGCAGTTGGAGTAGTGTTATATCAACCAGGAGAAGGAGCGATCGATCACCCAATTTATTTTGCATGTTGTAAGTTGTCTACTGCAGAAAGGAACTATACAACAACTGAAAGGGAGGGATTGGCGATGGTGTATCAACACTGAAGTACCTGGTCAACAAGCTTGTGTTGGGGGGAAATATTTTTTGATGTTTACTTCTCTTCCAATATTTTTACTTTGAGATCATCATGAATCTAGAAAGGTCGAATGTGGGATGGAATCATCTGTAGATGATAGAGGCTATCGAAGAGCCCAACAGAATCGAGGATGGCCTACATGATGCATAGTTTCTTAAGATCAGAATGGTGGATGACCAATATGAGCAAATCATCCAATTCTTGATGACAAGAAAAGAACCAGAGGAATTCAACATAAGTCATAAGAAGCAATTGGTCGTCAGAGCTACAGATTTTCAGCTAATTGCAGAACAACTCTACAAAATGGGGTTGGATAAAATATTACATCGATATGTCCTACTACATGAAAAAGAGAGGATATTGGAAGAAGCACATAATAGACTCGTAGGAAGAAATTATGGAGGTCTCTCAAACATAAGATATATACTCCAATATCGTCTATGGTGGCCAACAATGCACAATGATGACGCAGATTATGCTAAGAGCCATGACATCTGTCAAAGAACGGGGAAGCTGTCACGACGGGAAGTGATGCCGCTGGTACCATAGGTAACTCTACAACCATTTGATAAATGGGTTGTGGATTTTGTGGGACCCATCAAACCTCCAAGAAAATAGACAGGAGTATGATAAATCATCAGTGCGACATACTATTTGACACAATGGGTAGAAGAAACACCAATGATGGATTGTGCAGCTGTGAAAATAACCAGGTGCTTATTCTATAATGTGGTTACTTGGTTTGGATGTCCCAAGATACTCATGAGTGACTAAGGGAGTCACTTTGTCAATCAAATGATTCATGTGATGATGAAGGAATTTCATATCCAACATAATAAGAGTACTACATATCACCCACAGGTGAATGGAACAATCGAGCCATTCAATAGGGTGTTGGAACATGAGCTAACCAAGTTATGTAACACAACTCATGAAGATTGGGATTTGAAAACCCCTATGATTTTATGGGCCTACAGAACCACATGTAAGAGGTTGACGGGACAAACACCATTCAATCTTGGCTATGGCCAAGAGGCGGTAATGCTAATGGAGTACATTGCTCCCAGCCTATGCATAGTGCTAGAGACATGCATAATAAATGAAGGAGTAGTTGAAGAATGACTACCACAGTTATTACAACTTGAGGAGGATCAGTTCATTGTAGGTTTCCATCAACAAGTGTAAACGGATTGACAAAAGGCATGGCATGACCGCCATGTGAAAGAAAAGTACTTTCATTGTTAGATATGGTTCTCCTATATGATAACAAGTTCATGAAGCACCTAGGTAAGTTACAGATGAATTGGTTAGGACCTTATATGATTCATTTCATCAGCAATGGAGGTGTGGTGAAATGACAATGAATAGATGGAGCATTGCTTCCCAAGTTGGTAAATGGAAGCTGACTAAACCCCTATCGAGATAGACAGGTGCGGCACCATGATAGATAAGCCACACAATGGAATATATATATATATATATATATATAGAGAGAGAGAGAGAGAGAGAGAGAGAGAGAGAGAGAGGGGTGGGAGAGAGAGGAGAAAAAGAAACAGTAAGGAGCAACACAATCATAGCAATAAGGGGTCGACAAAGAAGAAAATCAAAACAAATTGTAGCAAGTATGAAGCTTGGAAATACCAGAAAAGGTGTGATATGGTCACATCAAACAATAAATGCAGCAATTAAAATAGACGGGAGACGATGCAAGTGGAAGAGACATGCATTTATGGAGAAATCATACTATTGGATTTGTAAAATCACCAATGGATTTGGTCAATCATCGAAGGATTTGGCTATGATTATAAAAATCATCGCATGAGTGCAACCAAGGTTATAAGACTTGACTCGGGGGGTGTGTTTTGCACTATTGTGATGATTGAGAGAACGAGTTTGAGAAAATGCAAGCATAGGAAAGAAACAAAGAGAAAAAGCGAGATAGATAGGTAGCCATTGACTAAATAATTTCAAGTGGTAGCACACAATGATTGCTAGTAGTGGGCATGCTGATATTAGGAGAGATACCAACAATTCAGAATGTATTACCTCGAATATCCAAGAATAAAAAGGAACGCAAATCAGCCTGTAGTGCAACCAGGGCAGCAAAAGCAGAAGTCGGTCCATCAATGATGGGAGTGTAGGAATCCACAATGAGGAAAGGACAAATAGTTAATGATATTCCATGCTACAAACCTCCATGGAATTTAGACTCACGTTCAGTTCATATCAGCAAAAATCATAAATTCAACATCAAGATGCCAGCCACACCGAAGGGTGTGCATGTTACAATGTGTTAGTACCAGAATTGAGCCCAAAGTTTGTGGAAGGCCCGCTCCCGGGTAATAGCAGAACCATTTTTGAAGAGAGAACAATACTTCTACTCTTTCAAGAGGTATCTCTCACCAAATATTAACAATGCTAGATATATAAACGTGAAACTATAAATTACTTGTAAAATTGGTTGAAACAAAACACAGAACCATTGGGTGATGGAGTCAAGATATATAATAGAAATAAAAAAAACTTATGCAAGTGATTTCAACACAGGGGAAAGGTAGCCACTCGGTCACATTCGATTTATAATTGTCTGGTTGAAAATAAGAACATGAACAGACCATCAATATAGAGCATTGAAAAATGAATTATGTATTAACTTTAGAAGAAAATTCCGGTGAATACCTGAAACAACAGATGGAGCATAGCAAGTATGAATTCCAAATTGTTATACACTACATTTCAGATATGAAAGAAAACAAAATTGGAGACATTCACATATGAAAGGAAGCAACAGACTACAAATACGAATGACACATGAATCCCTATGAAAACTACCGACCTCGGCTCTGCAATTTTTATTGAAATTCTCTTGAAAACATACACATCAAAAAATACATTGGTTTCAGCCCTTTCTCCTTCTTCAAGAGGTATATTTATAGCATTGGGACTTCCCATACCAACATTTGGGAATCAAAATTTGTTACAATGGAAGGACATCCTCTAATAAACTCTTAGGTGGCACATCAGCTGTGATTTGTATGAACAGACTTAACAATGAAACGTGGAATATAGGAGGAAATATGCACGAGAGTTTCCTATATTTCCATCTGGTGGGTGACAATTGTACAAAGTTCTGAGAGAGGCGACCATTAGGATGGGCGTGCAACATAGAGAAAAATTCCCATGTATTATCATTGCCACTCTTACAGATGCATTTTGAATTTGGTCGACCCATATTGCTGAATGACTTTCCATAAATCAGGACCAGGTAGGGTTGCAACAGCCATGTAATATGCTTGTGCTTTGAGCTCCATCATTTCTGTGTATGAAGCCTCAAGGACCTCGGTGCATGCGGCTTTAAAATCAAACAACAATTCAAAATCACTGGTCAATTTATCAAAAACGACCTTCCCTGACAACGATTGTTGCATATCTCCAAACTTGTTGTTGTCTAATTGACAGTGCACGAGACACTCCCAATACTCCTTCTGGGACAATAAAGGACCCTTTTCTTCCCAGAAAAAAGGGATTCCTTTTCTCACCAGTGGTATGAATAGCTTGATGACCTCCCAAAACTTGTGCTCAATAACTCCTTTTTTGGCACGTACAGTCTCCAACATCCTGTGCTTAGCAACTACCTTTCTAGCTCCAGAGACAACAACAACCCTATTTTGGATACCATATTGGTTGGTGTGATCATCTGACAAAGAGCCTAGGAAAGTAATGGCATTCTCCCCTATTGCCAAGGGCCTTTTCTGTATTTCTCCTAATACTATCAAGACTTTTTTCTTGGCTTCTGCCATAGTGCTTTCCTGGTCTTCAATGAAATCTAGATAAGGCCAAAACTTGTCAGCTTCTATAATGATATAATCCCAGATCAAATGCCTAGTGCCTTGCAAGGAAATTTTACCAACCACCTGTTGGCTCAACTTGGCATTTTGTTGAATTAGTCCTTGGCATTTCTCTTTTGTCTTTTCTCTTCCTTGTTTCTCTTTGACCATTTCTTTTTCCAGTTCCTCGATATTCTATTTTAGTTTAATGAGCTCTGTATGTTTTAGGCCTATCTGGGACACTGCTCTAGAGAGGGAACTGGTATCTATCTCTCCATCCACACCCATGGATTGAATTTTATTCTCTACACTTCTTCCTTGAAGCTCCTTTTCCTTCATCGCTAATCTAGTTTTTAATTTTGCATCCATTTTCTTCAAAAGCTGGCTATCTGCTTCCCACTGCCTCTCCTTTTCTTCAAGCTTTAGTAGCTTAGCTTTGTAGTGAGTAAGCTCAATGTTCAATGTCTCTTTTTATCTTTCAAGGTGTTATGGAGAGAAATTCCTATGGCTTGGGGTACCACAACAGACAGCTAGACTCCAAAAATCGATCTTTACCAATATGCAATAGAAATAAAATGTCTAAGACTAAAGGATCGAACCTCGTACCTTATTCCGGACGGTTGAAGTAGATCCCCGTTGAGCTTTCCAATCTTCAGCTTGAATTGATATAATACTTCCTCAACAACAAGTAAACAATACAAGCATACTATATTTCATGGTGTTAGATCTATTCTAGCATATATAATCAATAATGTAAAAGCATTTGACATATTCCAATGGATACAATATTCATTCAAATACACATTACTGGACAGGAAAAGATATTTCTATTAATATGAACCAGAGATTACAATGGACAACCTCTGACGGCACATTTGCGAACTGGAGAAACTGAATCCCCCACTTGGGCCTCCACCACCTCAATCCTCCATCACTCAGATAGCAAGCTCACTAGCAAAAGGCAAGCTTGGGAAGAACACAACAGTGCTCCAAGGGACAAAGGGATGCAGAATCAAGCATAAGTTATGGCAACAATGGACTATAGTTTCGTTACTCTCAATTCTCTCTTCTTCTTTCAATGTCTCAAGGGGTTCCTTATATAGCTTTTCAAAGGGATACTGAAAGGTCGAATCCGTGCGATCTCAAGGCATATGGAAGGCAAGGAGTCATATGAGTCAGATCCAAGTCAAGGAACACTCCAAAAGGATTTGGATTATTCATACATCCCGATGTACGCGACTATAGGGGGAATATCCGCGTATGTACGCGGTTATCGGGGAAAAAGCTTCGTATATCACTTTTCTTTTGTTTTTAGGGATGATCAAGGACACATCAAAAGACAAAAAGTGGTCCATAGGGGCTAATGAGTCTGCAGCGAGATAGGGGAAGGCCATACAATGTGTGATTNAAATGATCCGAAGTCGATGGGATGAAATCCGCTGGAAGGAGGGCATTAGGGCATCCCCCATCATCCAACACGAGGTACTCAGCAAGGCTGTATAATGTGGAAGGACTCNTAGTGTGGTGAAATCTCCTATAACAGATGCCCCCTAATGTATGAGATCAGAGGGGTTATACGATGGCCGAAATACGTTATAAGTCCATCCCAGAAGTGAAGTGATGAAGGTACCCAAATGGAAGACCAGCCACCCAATCAGCATAATACCATAATACCACTCTGCATATAATTGCAAATACATATAGCAGTCCTGGATACATAAGAGTACAATGGCCATGAATAGGCATGAAACATGATAACACNGAATCAGTAACTATACCGGGAATGGCCGACATGCAAAGTCAAGATAACTGAGGAATGGCCGACTCAGGTTTCAACTTCCTTCGATCAAGAGCATAACGGTGTATGGTGACTGAATGAAGGCAGTATAGACTCGATATACAAACTGGGACATCTCTATGATGCAGGAGGCATCAATAGAGGCTCCATAGGGACTGGAAGCTTAACCAGTCGATGGAGATAAACTCAGATAACGAGTACAGCTCCTAAGTCAAACTATAACCCAACCAATGGATGTGATATACAGTTCTCTGTTCTAAGGCGACACGACTCGACAGCTGCCAAAGATAATATTTTTTCTTGTCCGGCTTTTTGGTTTTTTGGTTTTTTTGGTCTTTTTCAGTTATTTGAAAATCTTGAAAAAAGAATAAACTAGCTTTATAGTTACAAACTAGGNACCTCATGAACACTAGCATGATCAAGGAGGTAGCATATAATGGATGCCACCAATATGGAAGGTCTTCTACACACACCGCTACGAGTACATGTCCTACTATGCGAATAGAGGTGTCAAGGTCGAACATAGTAGTCCATCGTCTGATTACCGGTCATTG
>LPNX010805235.1:475768-506131 GCA_001517045.1 Pseudotsuga menziesii
CGGCACTCAGGGGAAAATCCCCTCCCGGTAAAAAGGGAATCAAGCTGCGAAGGATATAAAGAAAGGCTCTGCATGGCTAGACATGAGACAAGCTCAGGCTATACGGCTAAAATGCAATGTCAAGGGAGCCGGCATAAAGCTCAATAAGACAGGCAAAGCTCATGATAATGCATCCACAACTTGATACAAGGGAGTCCGGGGGATCATGGCCAGCATAAGATCAAGAGGAGTACGAGGCTCTTGTGAAATGTCATGGCAATACTATAAAACGGACTCCCACACCCTAAAGGGAGAAACATCTGCATGGGCACCAACTGCAAATAAGGCGCTAACTAGGGTACCCATGTAAGGTGAGGTTCTACCACTCATATCATGCCACTTCTATAGCAGCAAGAAGGTTCCGTGACATAATAGAGTGGGTTCGTACCTAAGGATATAGTGACATGGTCATAAGGTCATGCAAAATGCAAACGGATGTGAAATACTAACCTATATGCCAGTTCAGACATAATACCTATGATAGGCACGAACAGGTCGAAACCCCAGAGAGAGTGTACAAAAATTAGATCCTACATGACAACCATATTAGTCCAAAACATCCCAAAATAGTCAATATAGAATCCAAACTATAGGATATAGGGAGGAATGATCATGACAATAGCACCCAAAGGAAACAATGCAGTGAATGATGGGACATAAAAAGGAAAGTAAGGTGTAGACTCAACATTCATGCATCCACTACCACCCCCCATGAGGGTGACCACTGGTGTAAAGACCGAGCGAAAGGAATAAAATGCCTCCACAAATGAAGTAGAGGATGGAATATGACCATTCCCAAATCAACGAGCACGGTAAGGGGTTGTGATGCCCCCAAGTCTAATACCAGTGTCTGTACTGGGACCAAGGACGTGTGATAGGATATCAGGCATGCCGAAAATACAAGGACCAAAACTCAAGAGAGCATAAATATACTCAAGTAACCACGATCCCAAAGGCCAACTAGCGCACAAAGAGCACACTCCTAAGAAAATCTACAGCCAAAATACAAGCAAACCATGGGGAGGATATGTGAGCTCCCGAATGCAGCAGGTATGTCTCACCTAGGAGAGGCTCGAAACTCCCATACACTACAAGCGGAGGTACATAACCAATTATAGTGGCCCTCAGCTTCAACGCATAAAGCGACTGTGTTGTCCGACCTCTACCTGGCCGGGACACATGCAGAATAACCTCTACAAGTACCCCCTTGATATCCTAGGTAAGGTCACTAAGGTCACCTCAATATAATCAAAGCTCAGGCGGATAGTCGCAGGTGGGATTGACCGTATGGGTAGGGTAGCAAAGCCCAAAACTCTCGAAAGAGCCCCCAGATACGAATAAAATCCTGGCAATATTGTCGGTGCTACTCAGTTATGACTAGGGGTCATCCCGATCAATAACCGCTCACACTGCCTCGTGCTTAACTCCCTTTTGAGAGGAGGATCCTAAGAATGATGGTTATACCAAGGATTTCACACACTCCCTGGACAGACACCTAGTTGTTGTCGTTTAGTGATCTTGGAGAATTAACTTACAATGAACTATTCCAAGATCCTAAAACCTAAGCTTGTTGGTGCACCCTAGAAAAGAAAAGAGTGTAATTCATTTTATTTTAGCGTTGATTTTAGTTGGCTGCAATTACTCAAAGGGAAATGGCCGTGCAACTAATGACATTATGACTCAGCAATGAAATAAATATGCACACCATAACAAACAATGCTAAGTGCAATCTTTGTCAAATGAAAAATAGGGTATGCCACTACATGAGATGCATAAATATATATTTCTTTCCTAATGCCAATGCAATCCTTCCTATATGAAATCCTAAACACAACTCTCATCCAAGCAATCCAATGCAAGTACCTCCTCAAATCCATATCTAAGATGCAACTAAGAGTGCAACTACTTTGTATTTTTCAATATAAAAGAATGAAAAATGCAATAAAAGTCATCTAAAACTCTTAGTATCTGTAGCAAGTATAAAATACAAGCCCAACAAGACACCAAGACAAAAAGATTAATGCACTAATGGCAAAACAAAAAGGAAGAATGACTAAAACTACTTTCAAAGAAAAATCAATGAAAAAGCGGTCTCTGGTCACAAAAGAAGCATCCAACAGACAACATCAGACCCAAGGAAGACCCAACCACACTCACAACCCACCCAGCAACTTCCCCCAACATCAAACTCACCAAAAGGGAGGATGTACGCAGCTGTATAAAGAACATCCGCGTATGTACACAAATTTAGGCCAAAAACCCGCATGGGAAGGAACATGTATATGACTTTTGGCCAAAAACCCACATGGGAAGGCCCATATACATGAATTTTGGCCAAAAACCTGCGTGGAAAAAGGGAATTTAGTCTAAAATCTATGTGTATACGTGACTTTTGGCCAAAAATCCGCGTATGTACGCGACTTTTGGCCAAAAACCTGCATATACAGAGAAGGCAGTGGTAAAAAGCAGGCCAACGGTCAAACAAATAAAGGGGAGTGTCAATGGATGAACATACTATAAAATGCGACACAGAAATAGAGAGAAACCAAGAGCAAATCATTAATCTCAAGCCCATTGTTGCCCCCAAAGGACAACTACTAGGAACTCCCCAGCGGAGTCGCCATTTCTGTTACGGAGAGAAATTCCTATGGCTTGGGGTACCACAACAGACAGCTAGACTCCAAAAATCGATCTTTCCCAATATGCAATAGAAATAAAATGTCTAACACTAAAGGATCGAACCTCGTACCTTATTCCGGACGGTTGAAGTAGATCCCTGTTGAGCTTTCCAATCTTCATCTTGAATTGATATAATACTTCCTCAACAACAAGTAAACAATACAAGCATACTATATTTCATGGTGTTAGATCTATTCTAGCATATATAATCAATAATGTAAAAGAATTTGACATATTCCAATGGATACAATATTCATTCAAATACACATTACTGGACAGGAAAATATATTTCTATTAATATGAATCAGAGATTACAAGGGACAACCTATGACGGCACGTCTGTGAACCGGAGAAACTGAATCCCCCACTTGGGCCTCCACCACCTCAATCCTCCATAACTCAGATAGCAAGCTCACTAGCAAAAGGAAAGCTTGGGAAGAACACAACAGTGCTCCAAGGGACAAAGGGATGCAGACTCAAGCATAAGTTATGGCAACAATGGACTATAGTTTCGTTACTCTCAATTCTCTCTTCTTCTTTCAATGTCTCAAGGGGTTCCTTATATAGGTTTTCAAATGGATAGTGAAAGTTCAAATCCATGCGATCTCAAGGCATATGGAAGGCCAGGAGTCATATGAGTCGGATCCAATTCAAGGAATGCTCCAAAAGGATTTGGATTATTCATACATCCCGATGTACGCGACTATAGGGGGAATATCCGCGTATGTACACGGTTATCGGGGAAAAATCCGTGTATATCACTTTTCTTATGTTTTTAGGGATGATCAAGGACACATCAAAAGACAAAAAGTGGTCCATAGGGGCTAATGAGTCTGCAGCAGGACAGGGGAAGGCCATACAATGTGTGATTCACCTAGTGTGGTGAAATCCGCTATAACACAAGGTCAGTGAATTCTTCCACTTGATCGAGCTGGGTGGTAGGGATTTTTAAATTCTTTTTTAGGGTCTGCATCTCCTTCTCTTTATCATCAAGAAATTTCTGAGCCAAACTCTCTTTATGTGCTGGTCCTTCTATTTCCATTGCTTCATTCTATAAATTGTTGATTTGGGCTTTGAGTGCTCCATTCTCCACTCTCACCTTCCTTGAAAGGTTTAAAGTTTCTTCTTTGCTTTCCTCCAGCTTGGACATCTGTATGGTAGCCTTGAGCAATCTGGTATTCAATATATCTCCAGTCTCTTTGTTGAGGTGTATTATGTTAGGAGTGGGAACCTTTGAGAGGTTCAAACTGACCTCTGACACCTTGTTCCCCATGGCCAAAGCTAAGATGAGGGTGTCAGTGGCATGATATCTTATAGTTTTCGGTGCCACATTGGGGCAAGGCAACCGTAATGCCTCACTATATAGTTCTGATGCCTCCTTAAAAGTCTTATCAGCCCTCTCTCGGTAAGATCCTAGCCAATCCTCTTTGGATGCATGCTTGCTGGGAGTATTCCCGTCAAATACATACTATTGTACTTGCAATTTGGCCATCTTGGGCTCTTCCTGTTGTTGTTCTTTCACTAAATTCTTCTTCTTCACACGTCCCTTTTCCTAGCCCTTTTTAACCTGCACCAATTGTTGTCCCCGTTCTATTTTCTGCTTCTTGGGAATGTTGGCCATGTCCACTTCTTTAGTGTCCATGGGCTCTGGATCCCCTCTTTTTATTGAACTCATTGAATAGCTGACCAGTGATGAGAATTATTTGGTTATTGCAACTACTTTAGCCAATTCTCTCTGGGGAGAACCTACCTTTGGTAGCTGTGAGCCAGTGCCCTGCTCTATGTTGGTATCCATTGGGGTAGGATTAGGGAAATCATCCCAGTTTTCTACTTCTATAAGTCAAGGTACTTCAGTGTGTTCAAAAGGCCTGCATTTGTGAGCTTTCCTCCTTTTGGAAATTATCTGGTGAGGGTCATAATTTATCACTTGTCCCAGCAAAAACTCCATGCCTCTAGGAAAGTTGGTAACAATGGGAAAAGCAGCCCTATTTCTAATCATGTATGGTCCTACTTCCCATGGGAAAATCAAATTTGAGATTTTCTTAAAGTTCAAGAAGTGCTCTTCTTCAATAATGAGTTTTTGTCGGATCAATTCTAGGGAGAAAATCCTAGCGATCAGGAAATATGGCAAAATGTAGGGTGGATGTATGAAGCCAAACAACCTTATGGTCATTCCAAATTTTGTGAGGAACCAGTCCCCTATCTTCTTGTTGTTTGACAGTTCCAGCATTTTCCTCATCTCAGGAAACACCCTAGGTAGCCTTTCTTGAAAGAAGAGCTTGTATATTTCGGCCATTAACCTATTCATTAATTTACAGTAATTTGTGGCCATATCACCAGTGATTTCCAGTTCTGGTACTTGTAGGTCCTCCTCATTATAAGATATAAGAATCTTTAGCAAAAAGGACTGGAATCTAAACATTCTAGTGCCGTGGAAATTTACTAACTGAGAACTGATGTTCTTGACCAATAAATCATCAAACTTAAGGCAATACGGTTGCATGATTTTCCAGGTAATTCAGGTTCGGATGGACAAGTACTCAGGACGAACAAAAGACTTAATAATGACTCTGTGACATAAGCGTCGGTATCTAGACCTAGGAACTGACTGGACAGGGATATACACCATTGAGTTTCTTCATTGAATTGATTGAGGCCAATAAGGTAAGACATGTCGATGGGTTCACTATCAGGTTTATAATAGGTCTTCAAGAAGGTTTCTTTACTCTCATCTATAGACTCTCTAAAACAACATATAATAGTTTCTTCCTAGTAGTCTTGGGATATATGGATGAATTCATCTGGAATATGCAGGGTTTTGTGGACGACAGAATCTTGGACTAAGCAAAGGATTTTAGACTTTGATTTATTCATAATGACACCATCGGTGAAAGAGAAATTGTTTGCACACCATTTGACAAACTCAGGGCAATGGGGGGTTTGGCCAACAGAGAAGAAATGGAAGAAAGATTTCAAAACACCGCAGGTACCTCCACCTCGGTCCTTAATAATTTCCAGTTTGTTTCTGGCACTTTCAATGGCTTCTCCCACCAGGATGGTATCAAAAATCTCAACATTCTCATCTACCAAACTCTCTTCTGCCCTTCAACCTGTGGTCTCAGGTTCTACATCATATCTCACCCCTACCACGTCTACCTCTCCTATTACACCCATTTTTAAATAACATTGAGAGGGTATTAAAGGCCTACCTTGTTCAGTAGCACATTATCCTAGTTGGTCCATGTTGGCACTCTTTATGTGGTTGGATATTCGATGGCTTCGAGGATTTGTAAAATACAAATCTTTACAACTTCACGTGGCCCCTTTATAGCTTTTCCCACAACATAACTTTCGCGCCCTTTCCAGGTGGCTTGCACCGTAGATATTACTCTTTGTGATATGAACCATAGGTATGTGAGGTTCTTTATGCTACATCTTTCCCTACTTCATGCATGTGTAACTCAACCATCGATCAAGATCGACCTTCTTCACAACCGTTGATCTGGGTGAACCCTACCATTTTTTGCAAAGTGAGGTTTTGGTTCCCTCCGTGATAATCCAGATTGCAAAATGAACTATGACCAACGATATCCATCTGTTCTCATAGGGACCATTGACCAAAGCAACCCATGCCACTTTTCATAATTCACAATTGCTACTGCATCATCGCAACTCTATGGTGCAAAATCAATTTCAACCGTGGATCTTCTTGGATCCCATTCTCGGCCGTTGGATGCCTCCCTCCTTTAAACCATTTCAAAATCCAAAAAGTGGCTTTGGTCAGGCATGTTCACCATGCAAATTTTTTTGACGCCATTTATCTACCATTCGATCAATCTTAACCTTTGATCATGAGTCCCACTTAATTCCTTCAGCGTGCCCAACGTTCTCTTCTTTACCCTGCTCCTCCGATCCACAGACTATTTTGTTGCTTTCAGAATCCATCACTCAGGCTTATTCCAATGGGAGAATTATACCTTGTGTGTGCCATTAGCCCCTTCTATGAACACTGAGCTACCTTCCTAACACATCTCAACAAGGATGAAATTCCCATGTATCTCTTGTGATAAAAATTTAACAGAGTTTTAACACAATGAACATTGTTCTGCACCTACAGAACCTACAGTATAGTTATCATGACATTCTGGCATATCCAAAATGCACTGAATAACCTTATGACCATCAAACGAATAATGATAATGGTCCTGTCACTAGAACATCAACACAATGGGTGTTCGAGTTACAGAGGTTGGGGTTGTTGGCCATTAACCACATGCTGCATTTTGGGCATTCGACAGAAGTGAACGACTGTGTGAAGCACTTACTATCGTGATTGCACAGAGGGTATCTATGGTTAAATATGAAAGTACCCATCATTATTGATCTAATATCCTAGATCACCGACCTGCCCAAGGTAGGTATTGACCTGTCATAGTATTTTAGAGGTAAAGACAATGACAAAAATTTATCCACCAAGTTGAAGAAGAAATATGATGTAGTTCCTCACAAAAGGGAATATGTTATCTACATGATTAATGACAAGGCAGTACTAGTTGCAGTGAAGCTGTTGGTTGTACAAATCATGCGTAAAAGTAGACCAAACCAGTGCACATTGGGAGTCATCGGTTGTATGGAGCAATGCACAGAAGGCATTTAGATGAATTGGTTTATGTTCCTACTACACCATCTAATGGATGGCATCGTATTGGAACAAGAAGGAAGAAGACCATTGACTTATTCATGGCTATTGATATTGATCACACTTGTGGGTTGGATGGAACCTAAGTATTATCAATGGATGGGTGTTGAAGTAGTTAGAACATGCAAAGGAGCACGATATCAAAATTTATGGGTGCTCGAAGATAAGGAACAATAGATAGATTGCAATGTACAGTTTTACTTATATTATAACAGACTTCGGGAAGCAACAGGGAAGGTCCAATGCCTTACAGATGCAGTTGTGACCAAGTATCTAAGGGTGGCGTGATTCACAATTGACCCAAATGCAATACACATCTAGGAAAGGTATGTTGTGTAGCACCAATGGTTAGAAATGCAATACAAGTCGAAAGATGAGGAGCTTGATGCCATTATTGAAAACTAACCAATGGAATGGAAGGTTCCAGTCAACATTGATGAGTTGTCAGATACAGAAGAAGGATTACCACCAGTCATTCTAGATGAGCAATAGCAAGAAAAGGACTCTGAGGAGGAGTCATAGGAAGAATCATATGCGAATAAAATATATTTAGAGCTGGAGAGACAACAAGAAGAAGGAAGGAAAAAGCAAGGATTTGAACAAGGAGAATGAAGCAACACACCGAAGATTGAAGAAGATTAGGCAAGCCGGATACTGGCCAAAATTAATACAACGACTAGTGATAGTAAAACACGGGTAAATAAGGATTCTATGGAGTAATTTCAATAGGCAAAGGGGTTTTTTCAATCCTTGATGAATGTCATTCTATAAAAAAGGTACCGCAGATTGACTTGCTACAAAGAGAAGCTGGATAAGTATCAGTAAGAGAGTGTGGCTTGTGCAGATTTTGTTGCATACACTTGCGACAAGAAGTGAATATGTCGATGCAACTAGGCAAGAATTTGACTTGACTACCCTCGACGTTAAAGAGTTATCGAATATAGGTTCTAGAATGACTACAGGAGGCAGCGAGTCAAAAAATCACAAACCACAAGGCAATGGTGTAAGATTAATTAGTCAAGTCATGAAAGCATAGATAACATGAAAAAGAAGAGATGGAACAAATGCAAATAGAGCAAGAGATGGTAGTTAAAAAAAAGAACAATGCGTTCGATGATAGAAAATGACTAGAGAAGGACATCGCAGCCGCATGTGAAGAAATTCCGGACATCACTAGTGAGATGTTTGCAGAGGTGAAGGTAGTGTGAATAGGATAGAAAGTCACTGCCTTGAAGAAGGGGAATTTGAAATTGCAAGACTACACAGTAGCGATTACACCTCCCGAGAAAGTAGTTGAGCGATAAAGCACAATAGAAGAAGTGAAAGCACATCTAGAAGAGTTGGAAAAGGATGCTCAATCAAAGGTAGAGGAAACGACACAATTTTGGACGAGCATGGTCCAGGACCAACAACTGCAACAACTGAGTGCACAGCTTAGCGATGCGGAAGCGCAGTTGATCGAACTAAGGGGACCACTCAATATGATGCCCCCAATTATGTAGGTGAGCAAGGTAGTTGAGCTGAAAGTGCTGTAACAATGCATCAACAAGGCACAATATTGCCATCAACAGAGGACCTACTCACTTAGATCAATTCTAGGAGGACGCAAAGTAATTGGTACTTAGATCTATGGAGGGAATCACAAACACCAAGGAGGAAAAAAACAAAGTGGAGCAGGTATCTAAAGAACACCCAATAGAGCAATAGGCTGAGGAGTATGCAAACCTAAGCACAAAGGTCAAAGAAGAGGTTGAACATATTCTATGTCCAGCTGATGTGGCTCAAGAACAAGCCACAAGTTTTTGTTATGGGTTTGTTTGAAGGGGATCAGTTGCGCAAGGTGTGACAAAGAAGATATCGACAAATGGAAAATCAAACTGCGTAGGATAAAGATACCGACAAGTATGGTTAGTTTGGTCACAATTAGTTATAAGTTTTGCTCCAAAGTAGTTAGAGAGTCTGTTTATGTGGGCCATTTTTTAAAGGCACAAGCCTATAAATATACTTAGAGGTATGATCTATGAATCATCATATCTTTGATAGAGAGAAATCATGGATGACAACATTAGAGGATAGTTTCTTTTGTGATCGACTAATCTACAGATGAATGCGTTTTAGTTTGAGGCTTTTGACCAAGGGATGGTTTGTGATATTTGAATCTAATATAAGACAAATGTTGATGATGGAATTCCTGTCCTTTTCTGTGTTGAATATGTGATGGTTCGATCTATGATTTTTAATATATTGATTTGAGTGATGCAAAGTTTTATGATGATTAGTGGGTTAATGCATGTTAATGTCTTTATTAAGTTGATATGAATTGTGTTGTTTTGATGTCTTATGCTAATGATGATAAGTAAATGTTGTAATTGCTGCACCTAAATACTGGATCTCTGAAACTATGATAAAATAAGGCATAGTGCACAAGTCCTTTTCCTTTTGTGTAAATGTGGTTCCTCCAACCCTCCCTTTAGAATCTTGGGTGATACTGCATATGTTTTGCAGGTTTTGCTATATAGGGTAAAACCTATCCGAGCCGGTGTTTAGGGATATTGCATTGATGGGTGTCGATAGAACTATAGGTGAACCCCTATCGACTAACTGTGTGTGTAAATAGAGAGATATAAGGACATAAAAAAATAACATAATAGGAATCCCATCAATAAATTTTTAAAATGTTTTAGTTCTTGTAATGACCCTCCAAAGGGTTCGACAAAAATACTAAAAATAATATGGATGCATATCATAAAATATCGATCAAATTAGAATAATTTTTTTCTTTCTAAAATCCAATACACACAAGTCATACACACACACACACACACACACACACACACACACACATTATCAAATTTAAATATATCCATTTACATAATTTTGGATTCAACCATTTCCATTATTCATGCGTAATAATACTAAATTCAAATGCTTTAAAATACTTGTTCATCTCTAGTAATTGATGGTTGAGGACGAAGCTGAAAGTTGTTTCACTGTTGAAATCCATGTAGTTGCATTCATTAGATTTCCATTTATGCTAGATCCATGGGTTTCCTCCATACCATACCTTGATGGGTACTCTCCATCCCACAGGACCCATGAGTTTGACGAGGCTGACAATAATTTTCTAAAAATGGAAGTACAATGCTAGGATGTTTTTGGGAGGATCCCAACCTCACTCACATCTTACTAAACCACAACCTTCCACAGCTGCCTCAGAGCCACAAAGTGCTCAAAACTATGGCCAGTCCAAAAATACCCCTCAGTTCTTTCTCTCTTTCTGATTTTATTAACCCGTTTGTTAATTCCCATGCACCACTTTCAGTTAACTCTTCAGTTTAATTAGTTAATTATTTTATTTTATTTTATTTACCCACCCACTTTTAGTTATCATAGGTTCTCTGATTCTTTTTCGATTAGTTAGGATTTTACTTTATTCCAAGTTCCTTAATTTACTCTTTTAATTGTTTTTTTAGTTTATCTTTGTTTACCTTTATTTACCTTCATTTACCTTCATTTCATGATATATATATATATATATATATATATATATATATTTATTCATTTCTTTTATTATTATTATTATTATTATTTTATTTCTTTAACTTACTAGAATTTTACTAAATGATTTCTAAACATTTTATTAGTCCCCCCCAATTCAAAATTGATGTTGTTTACCGTAGAAATCTCGTTGTGACTAGGATAATCAAGGTGCTATGCTTCTCCCATGCCCTTCTGATACTTCCTGCAGGTGGGGAGTTGGTATGACGATTGAGCCAATTTTACCTTAATTTGCCTACCCTAGGGAGGGCCAAGTGATTCTTAGTGAATACGGTTGAATATTTACTACGCACCCCTTAGTACAATGTTCATGAGTGACTGAATCGTAGACTACCCTCATGGAAGATGCATCTAATGAAACGGAATTTTACTCATTCTATTCAAAACTCATCACACTATCTAATTTGCTAGTCATACAAGTATACTTTTTCATCCTTGTCACCTGATGTGGATCAATTGGAAATAACAATCCAATCATCTACACATAAAACATCGTGTGCATCAAATATTATAAACAATATTTCAAACATAATATGAATACCAAATTGGCATTAATTGTTGAAGGTACCCAACTCATCTAGAGTCCATGCATGCCTTACCTCATGTGCATCAAATATTATAACCAATATTTCAAACATAGTATGAACCTGAAGTCAACATCAATTCTTGAAGGTTATTGAATCATCTATATTCCATGCACATCATACCTGATGTGCACCAAATATTATAACCAATATTTCAAACATAATACAAAATTAGGTGGATATCACCTGCCATAGTTTTCGACTTAAATAAAGTCCTAGTGTAATGATGCCTTCTTGCATCTCGTGTTTGTACCTTTCTTGTCACACTCGGCAGCCATTAGAGCACNTCCCCTGCCATAGTTTTCGACTTAAATAAAGTCCTAGTGTAATGATGCCTTCTTGCATCTCGTGTTTGTACCTTTCTTGTCACACTCGGCAGCCATTAGAGCACATGCTAGATATTACATAAAATTTTGGAAACATATTTTTACTATAAACATCATCTTTTATTTTCACATCAATTAATCCTTGTGGATAACATCACATGACTCTTCATTTGTCATAATATAATTGTACTCATATTTTTACCAATGTTGACATCGTTTTCATAATCCCAACTACTTATTATTGGACTAGACATCAGGATATTATCCTCTTAGTTATTTTCCCTAAAAAAACATTGTGCACACATGTCTCGGTCATCTTAAACTAGATTCCCTCAAAGAATAAGTTCATACATATCTTTAGTGCTCAACCCACATATAACCAGGTCATTCATCACTAAATTCCCTCAAATAAAATTTCTCCTAATCTCAAGAGTCATGATAAAAACATGGCACTACATACACCCCCACTTCAAGTTACTTTGTCTCGAAGTTCTAGAATAAGTATGGATATTGTCAATGTATTTCCAATGTGTCCTCCTCAATCGTAGTATTGGGACTATAACTATCCTTGATTTTATATCCTCATACATTAATCATTCCATGCTAGTTTACACAAAGACAATAACCAATATATGTTAGTATCGGTTCGTCATGTCTATTTATACATAATGATTTTATTCGAGTACTTTTCCTATCCCTAAATGGGGAATTACATAATCCCCCTCTTTAGGAAAATTCATCTCAAAGTTAAATTTTATTGTATATTCAATGCTTGTTTCACTTTCTTTTCACATTCAACTCTTTATCCTGTTCTACTATATTTTCATCAAATGGTGATTACCATAAGCACTATATATGCTACCATTATTGATTTTATGTTCCAAACAATAAGGTTATCACACATTGTCTTTGATTCAATAGTAATTTCACGTAATGTAAATCTAGTAATACTTTCAATAATTTCCAATACTGACCTAGATTTTCAATAAATCCTAAGCTCCCTTGATGATTTGTGATACCCAAATTAATTACAAGGTATATCGTATGAATACTCAATCAACATTTAACACATTCAAAGGTAAGTAAGAATTCAAATCCATTTGGTTATCCTCTCTTCGAAGGAGAGAAGGTATACAATCTTCAACAAAATGTCGATTGGTAGTTCAATTACAAATTTCCAAATCAATAACATCTATTATATAGTGAACAATAAATGTGTAAGTCACTCATCACTCTAATAAGGATTCTCCCAAAACAAAAGATATTAATAAAATTGACTCTAAATTTATATATGATTCCAACATGTCGGGTTTTTAGTGACTTAGATGATGGTATTAAATTTAATTTCCTATTCATTTCTTTAGTATCATTATTCAAAAGTCAAGGAGCTCATCATGTCCTTACCTTATTTCATCACTCTCATTTTCATATGACCCCTTCGACAAGATTTACAAGTCACGTCCTATGCATCGTTATAGCCTCATCGAGTCCTATCTCAAGGACTAGTCATCATTAAAATCCACCATGTCAAGTGGTTATCATAAATGAATTGATATTGTCGTGTGGATAGTCTCCATACTTAATTTGAGAAAATTGTCTTCAATTGACCTTTTCAACAAATTTGTCGAGTTTCATTTTCCCATTTCCATAACATGGTTAAAATCATGTTTGTGGTCCTTGGTTTTCATAAATGATGTTTCCATAATGCAAAATCAGTGTCCCTGAGTTCAACTCATCATAGTGGTCACATCAATATCTCAATTTCAATTTCTTTTTTTGAATTTGTTTCATCCTATCGACTGTTTGTCAAATTATCGACACAAGGTCCCTTGGTTTCTTGTCATGTTAAAATTTATCATTCTCTTTTTATTTAGAAAATTCTCAAAATTATTCTTATTCAAAACTTCTCTCTCTACATATAACCTAAGAAAATATAATTTTCCCTCTTTTAGATAACTTTGTCTTGAAGTTAATCTAATACCAATATGTTGATGCACCAAGACTCAAGTTATACTTAATCATTTTTTATCTTGGGAAAACCATAGATTCCAATTATGTCCATTTTGGTTACAAATCAAAACATCTCTTTGGAATGAAAGTACACCTTTACCCAAAATTTCCTACCATTAGAATTCATATATGGAAATACTACCTATATTAAGGTAAACAATATTTTTAAACCAAACCATTAACCCAATTGCAATCATAAATGATACCATATGTAGAAACCAACTAATGTTGGGTATCTCTTGATGTTTTTCTTTTCAACTCTCTACCTTATCGATACTTCCCCATGTCAATTAAAAATTTTACAATGTAGAAATGCAATTATCTATCTCAACTTTCCTTTATACCATAACATGGAATTACACAGAGTGCATCTATAAAGACTTGATTGTAACAAAAATAAATTACCTAAATCTTAAGCTGATATTTGCAATTCGTTAATGCTATTAATTCAAATTTGCTTCCCTTTTTTCAAGAATGTATATAGGAATTTCAATTATACTTTTCAACTTGTTATTACCAAATGATATTCCTATGGTTGTGGTAGGAGATCATTGGGGTAACCATTTCAAACCAATATTTAGACTGTATTCTAGACTATACAGTCAGAGAGGGATCTCTCTATGTCACAAACTCATTCACATATACATATAGCTTTAAGCAAGTGACCAGAAGGATAGATATCTGATATGAACAAGATATTTGCAATTTTAAAGATGGTAAGACAGACAAATGTTAAATACCATTGGGAAATGGAGTCACAGCCTGAATCATTCTAGGGTATTACAGTGAATAATGAGTAGTGATTTTCCCTTCGCAATCTAAGGAAAAATGGGTGTTATATTTAGTCAAATATCTTCAAGTGGTGGTAGGAGAAAGGAGAAAAAGTCTAGTGAAGCAAGATGCACCTATGTATGGATGAATCTCTTGAAAAAACCTTTAACAAAAGCAAAAATAAGGATAACGACAGAGATGGAACATCTAACAAAGGATGAATTCCACAACAATCATTATAAACACATTACAAATGCAATTTCCGATGAAAGGAGTGCTTAATAAAACAAATTCCTCACATAAAACTAGAAAAAATTTGCAGAAACTTACACATATGAAAATTATGCAAACAGGAAACATAAAATGAACATTGAACACTATGATGAATCCTAGAAGCTTAAGAGAATTTTACCATTAATACTTCCAACAATGTTTTCAGAGCTAAAAAAAAACCAAGCACATGAGGATTAAAAATGAATGTCAAACCCTTACTCCTCTGTAGAGGTTACATTTATAGTGTCATGGGCTCCCGAGACCAACCTTGAAACAAAGCCAAATTCAGTGATAAAAAACAAGAATTAATCTCGAATAATCATTGCAAATCCTAACAACTTTTAGATGGCACATTTGCCAAGATTTTAAATATAAATAAGGAAATATGGAATAACACACATACTTGATTAAAAGAACAATGTGACATCTGGGGCTCAGGATCTCTTGATAAAAAACGATGGTTCGAAGCACCCTCATAGATTTTATGCTGACTCAGCCATGAATTGTTCCTCATCATGCTTGAGCATGCAGCGTGTATTTGGACCTTCCAAACCTCTCAACTATCTTCCATTGATCTGGAGATGAAAGTTCGAGAGAAGACATTTATTTTTCCAGCACGCATAACTCTGTGTGGTCCTTGTAAGAAGAACTTCGTAAATGTGCACATGCTCATTTAAAGGAGAACAACATTTCAAATTCGTTATCCAATTTATCCACAATTATCTTGCCATATAGTGACTGGTTCATATCAACAAAATTGGTGTGATCTAGTCTGCCTGCAATAAATTTTTCATGGTCTTCCTTTTGAGTTAACATTGCACCCTTTTCTTTCCAGAAGAAAGGGAGTCCTTTCTTAAAAAGTGGATCGAACATATCAATAAACATCTTCACTTGATTGGACAAAATATCAACCTTTTCCTAGACTGTGTCTAAGTGGTGATATCTGTTTACAACTTTCCTAGCCCAAGTCATAATTGAGATTCTATCTGTGATATTTTTTTTATTTAAATCACCCTCTGAAAAACTATTCATAAAATTGATATCATTATTGGCATAGTCAACTGGTTTCTTATTCAACCTTTCTCTTGCTACTGTCAAAACTAGTCTAGATGAATGTATCAACAATTCCTTATATAAAATATAGTCCAGGTAGGGCTTGAACTTGTCTACTTCTTCTATGATGGATTACCATATAATATGTTTTCCCCTTGAACTTACAATTGAACTGTCACCTGCTTCATTAATTTATCATTCTTTGTTTGTAGCTCTTGACATTTTGCCTCCCAAGCCTGAGATTTGGCTTCCCAAGTTTTATTTTCTTGTTCTCTTTGCAATGTAGGTTCTCCATCTTCTTGTTTTGGTTTTTCAACCTAGTTAATTATAAATATTTTAATCTTACCTGTGAAATATCTTGGACTATGGTCTGTTCACTGGATTGAACTACATGAGAAACAATTCTTCCTTCAAACTCTTTCTCTTTCTCTTCTAACTTCTTCTTGATTTTATCATATTTTCCTTTCGTAGTCTTTTCACTTTCCACCACCAAGGCCATGTATTTATGCCATTGTTTCTCCTTATCAACAAATTTTAATAGTTTTGATTTACAATTAGTCAACTTATTTTTCAGACTTTCTTTTTCTTTCTCTATCTCATCTAATTCAAGTCCTTGTATAAACTGAGTAGCAGGTAATTTTAATTTCTTTTTCAACAACTAGATGACATTTTCCTTTTCATTTGATAGTTTTTGTATGCCTGCTCCCTTTGCATCCCAACCCTCAAGAACTAGAAGATATGTTTGTAGCTTTTTTATTTGTGTCTGATGTGTTTTATTCTCCACCTTTTCCTGTCTCAGCTGATTCTCAATTTTGCTTTTAGTAATTTGCAGCTTAGACAACTTCAATGTGGATTTCAATAAATATGTAAACAAAATATCCCCAGTTTGCTTGTGTAAATGGATCATGTATGGGATAGGAATTTTCTCTAGGTCCATATTCATCTCAGCAACCTTGTTATTGGTTGCTAATGCCAAGTTTAAAGTGTTATGGGCTTGGTCTCTAACAACAATAAGTGACACATCTTGATTGGAAATCTTTCTCACTTCTGAATACAGCTTCAGAGTTTCTTCTAAAGTCATATCCTTTGTTTCCTTATACTTCCCCAACAATGCTATCTTGTTCTTGAATTATGATGTAGAGTCAGCTGGTGTGTCAGCAAAGCCATACTCCTTGACCTCGAAACAAGTCGTGTTATTTTCATCTTCTTCTTTCCTTTGTCCTTTGCTGTGGTTTGGACAAGTTGTCTACTTGCTACAATATTCTACTTCTTAGGATTTCCAACAGTTTCCTCCTCTTTAGTGTCCATGGCATCCGAAAAATCTCATTTATTGGTTCTTTCAGAGTGACTGGCTAGAGGTGTAATGTTTTCAACTGCTGAAATCAACAGAGACATATCAGGCATCGATGAAGTAATGTATTTTACAAAAGAATTTGAATACTCCTGCATATTAGTATCTTTGGGAGTCTCCTTTGGATACTGATCCTAATTGGAAGCTTCTACCAATCCAACAACCTATTCATGCTTGAAAGGATTTCTCTTCAAATCTTTTCTTCTGTTTGAAATAACCTAATGAGGATCATAATTAACTACAGGCTCTGTCAAAAATCCACTCTCTTTAAATAAGTTCACAATTATTAGTAAATAGGATTTATTCTTGATGATAAAAGACCCTACAATCTAGGGATACTTGATTTCAGTAGACTTTTTCAAATTTAAGAAGTGTTTTGTTTCTACTATTAACTTCTATCTGATGAGTTCCATGGATAACACTCTAGGAGTTAAGAAAGATGGCAACATATATGGTGTATGAGTAAAGCCATACAATTTGATCACTGTTCCATTCTCAAATAAGAACCAATCACCTATCCCGTTATCTTTAGAAATATGCAAAATAGTACTCATCTCTGGTAATACTTTGGGCATCTTATTCTAAAAAATAGCATTGTATATCCCTAACATGAGGAAGTTCATAAATTTTGTGTAATATTTATTCATTTCCTTAGTCAATACCATTTATGTTAACTGCAAAGTATCCTGATTGGAAGAAAGAAACATCTTCAGCAAATAAGATTGAAACCTGAAGGTTTTGTCCTGGTGGAAGTCCACTAACTGAGAATGAATATTCCCAGCTAAGAACTCATGAAACTTAAGACATGAAACTTGCACTGAATGACTTGACTCATCTGAATCAATTGGGCAAGTACTCAAGACAAAAGGTAAACTCATGAGGGGCTCAATAATGTACTTGTCAGTGTCTAGACCTAAGAACTAACTCAACAGAGTGATAGTGCATTGGGTTTCTTCATTGAATAGGATGGAATCAACTGGAAATAGTTGGTCTAATAGATTTACATAAGTTTTGAAACATTTATTGAAAAACAATTGTCCTTTTTCTACCAAAGATTCTCTAAAACATTGAACTATGGACTCCTCTTTATAATCCTGGGATTTTAGGGTAAAATCATCAGGGACTGACAAGGTTTTTCTAATAACTAAAGGACTAATAGGGAAAAGGACTTTGGAATTGGTACTGTCCATTATCACTCTCTTAGAAAGAGAATAATTATTGGCACACCAATCGACAAATTTTGCGCAATTTAGGGTTTGGTCAGTTGTGAAAAAAATGGAAGTAAGATGGGTAAATGTTATGTACATCATTTCCTTGTTCTTTAAGTAGTTTTAGATTCTACTTAACATCATCAATGGTTCCATTTAGAAGAATTGTAGTGAATACTTCAACATCCCTATGCTCAAAAACCTCTTCCACTTTCTAATATTCTAGGTTCTGAACCTCCATACTTTCAACTTGAGCGATTTATATAGTTTCAAATGGGACAAAGGCCTACCTGGTATTTTGACAGGTGGCCAAAGGACACCATATGAGTTGGCTGCTTCTACACTATTTTGGATTTCACTTTTTGATGCGGGAGAATAAAATAATACCTATAATTCACATGTGCAATATTTTATTATTTTTGTACTCTTACCCATCTTGCATCTTTTGAATTAAAAACCATTCTCAGCCTTCCATTATGTCTGACTGGTTTTGCATCATCGATCCTCTCTCCCACTTAATCCACTAGTTTCCTCCATTACCCCGTTACATTATTTTATCCTTCATGCATCTCGACATCTGAAAATAAAATGTAACCATTGATGTAGCTGTGGGCCTTTCTTCATTGTTGATTTTATTTTTTCTTTAACCAATTTCAAAAATTTGTTTCCATCTTCATAGTGACCATGTCTCCCCTGTAAAATGATTCTAAACCCTATATCTCTCATTTTATCCATGCTTTATCTCTATTTCTCACATAACTTATCTTCTTCCTCCTCACACCTTTTTCTTGCGAAATCATTTCTGGCCATACATCTGAATATTTAATAAATCTAACCGATCGAACAATGAAAATCCCACACGATTTCTCAATATGAAATCCTAATATGCTTCTTCGTTATTTCCATTGTGAAATCAATTTGATCCATAGATCAAAACTCTACCATGATCTTCGTTGTTGAACGTGCGGGGTCTACAAGATTCCGCAACCTTGAAATATTTTATCGCGCGTGCATGTTTCGGATGTGAAATGCATATCCACCATAGATATGTCCCACTCAAGATCATGGCCATCAGAATAAGAGGGTCCTACAATATTTCACAACCCCAAAATATTTTTATCTCTAATGCATGTCTTGGCTTCTAAATTCATATCCACCATAGATATGGCCCGCTCGAGATCATGGTCGTTAGAATAAGTGGGTTCTACAAGATTTCATAAATAGAAAAAATCAATTACCCCTCACTTGTTTCCATTGTGAAATCCACATCAACCGTATATATTCCTCATCGTTATATCTCAACCCTTGAAATATCCTGCTCACACCGGATTTTGCAAGGGAAGAGATTTTGTATGTACGTGCATGTTGGGGTTGCAAAATCCTCCTCCATCGTTGAGATTGGACATCATTCAATATCAGCCATTAAAATATGAAAAGTAGAATATATTTCAAAAACCTCCATAATTTATTTCTCCATGCATGTTTACTCAAAGAAATCTTTATACACCATCGATTTGCCTCTCCTTGTCCATCCAATGGTCGTTCTTGCCTACAAATTAATATCCTTCCCCCCATGTAGAATTTCTTTAAAATTGTGCATTTGTACTTAGAAAAATTAATCTGCAACCTCATTTTCCTCAGCTTATGCATCTAAGTGCTTTATTTCTTTTACCATTTAACTTGGAGAGAATTTCTCAATCATAGACATTTGCAAAGTTAAAAATAAGAAATCTTTCAATTATTTGGCATTTCTAACCTAGAAATGATCGTTTGAACATATTCAGAACCTTATTACCACTCTTCAATGTCATGTGATATGAAAATTTACAGACCTTATTCTTCTTGTCACTGCCCTAATCCCTTTCCAACTACTTAGCCCAAAAAACTGTGCTAAAACATCTGTAAAAAATTTAAAATTTTAGCACAGGTGCTAACAGTGGCTCCAACTCAGTGATGCTATCCTCCATATGAGGTAGCAAAGAACTCCATAGACCAAGTTCCTGATCCATTGGGATGGTACCAAGATTTCTTGAAATCTTTAAAAAAAAATCTAGTGCCTATAACTTCAAATCTACATAAAAAGAAAACCAAATGATCGCTCCTCTTGGGGACCTTACTTCCTTCACCTCAGGCTTTAAGTCTATCATAGATATATCCACACATGCAATGTTAAAAAATATATGGTATATACAATGACATGGGAACTGAACTTACTTTATAGAAATTAGTGCTTGAGGAGCCTCCCATTCACAGGAGTTCCAAATACCATAATACCCTCCATCTCTTCCAATATGTATCCATTCTTCCCTTTGAAAGCTGCAATCTTGTAAGTCCCCTTCCATAAGTGATCAAATTTTCCATGCTTCCCATTCTCTTCATGGGGTGCATCCCATTGTAACACTACATCCCCCATCTGGAAATCATCAGGTTTTGTCCTTCTATCAAAGATCTCTTTCATCTTGTCCTGAAATTTCTGAGTTCTATCAAAATGTTTCTCCCTTTGCTGTTGTAGGTCAACCACCTGATACATTCTTCTTTAGGTTGGGTGGGTTTCAACATCTTGTTCCTACAACGATCTCATCACTGGAAAGCTCAGGGAACTAGGGAATATTACCTCGGATCCATAGACTAGCTGAAATGGTGAGGTGCCAATATATTTCTTCACACTGATTATGTCAACCCACAAAGCATGAGTCAACTTTGTGTTCCAAGATTTCTTATTGTCTTGAAACAAATTTTTGATGATCCTCATAAGACTCTAGTTTGAATATTATGCCAACCCATTTCCCCATTGGTAATAGGCTGTGGAATTCCCCAGATGTATTTGGTATTTGAAACAAAATTTGACCATATTTTTTTACTTGAATGCAATAGTATTATCAGTGGTCAAATTTCTAGGGACCCCAAACCTTGACAAGATGTGCTCCTCCAGAAATTGCATAATCATTGTCTCAGTGGTTGGTCTAGTTTGCATGGCCTCAATCCACTTAGTGAAGTAATTTGTGGCAGTGAGGATCCACTTGTGCTTCCCTGTGGCAAAAGGGTTTATCTCTCCAATGAAATCCAGTTCCCATTGCTGGAAGGGGGATTCAACATGTATGGGATTCAAAGGTAATGGAAAAAGCTTCATCCTTCCTTCAAAGATATGAAATTTAGGGAAGATGATAACCTTCTTGTGATTATTTAAAAATATGGTGGGCCAATAAAATAATTCCCTCATGATATTATTCACAGTGGACTTCTAGAAATGATAACCTCCACATTCTCCCACATGAAATTCTTCAATGTGATTCTTAGCCCCATGCTCATCCACACAGTTCAGGAGGACTCCTCCTAGATATTTCCAATATAACTTCCCATTTAAGATGTAAAACCTCTTTGCTTCTTTCTTTAGAAATATAGCCCTTGTTCTTTCCATACCCCATGGGGATTTAAAGTGTTCCAGCATGAAGACAATGCCAGTATACCATGGGAACGATAGGAGGTGTTCATATATTTATGGAGTTGGTTGTTCCTTGGGATTTTGATCCTCTGTGGACAATTCAGTAATCATGTGTAGGCTGAGAGCGTCATAGTTGGACTGTTCCATGAGTTTGTCTAGCCCCTAGCCTTTAATAATCTTGGTGGGATTGATATCCAAGTCATATTCGAGTAGGATTGCTATCCATTTTCCCCTCCTACCATCAGGATCTGGTTGGGTTAGGATATCCTTCATTGCAATGGTGGGGACATGAGCAATAATGTGAGAGTGCATGATGCAAACTCATAACTCCTTTAAGGCTTGCACCAGAGCATAATATTGCTTATCCAGGATTTTTTATTTCAGTGGGGTACCTCTCAATGTATTGTTGTAGAAGGAAATTGGTTTCTCATTTCCCTCATGATTCTTTTTCAACAATACCCCAGCCACTGTATGCTATGAAGCAAATGAGAATATGAGAAAATATTTGGAGAAATATGGGCTGTCTAGCACATGGGCTTCAGAAATTTCCTTCTTTATATATTTAAAACACTATTTTTCTTCAGGTGTCCACTTGATCTCTTTGTCCTTTCCCATCATGTTAGTTATACTGCTTACTATCTCAACAAAGGCGGCAATGAACCTTCTCAGAAAATTCACCTTCCTTAAAAAGGATTGAACCTCAACCTTGTTTCGAGGAAGCTCAATTTTATGAACTACCTCAACTCTCTTTGGGTATATATTGATGCCTTCCTAATAAATTATGTTACCAAGAAATTTTCCTTCCTTCATAGCAAAGAATGACTTCTTCGGATTCCAAGAGATACCAAATTTTCTGCATTTTATGAACATCCTCAGTAGGTGTGTGACATGTTCTTCATCATACTTTGAAAAGATAGTGATATCCTCCAAATAGATCACCAAAATATTGTCCTTTTCATCAGTGAAAGCTATGTCCATGGCCCTCTAGAAGGTTTCCCCTACATTCATGAGTCCAAATGGAATTTTTGCATACATAAAAGTGCCCCAGGTAGTGGTGAAAGATGTCTTCTCTGGGTCTTTTGGGTGCACCATAATCTGATTGTAGCCTTAGAAGCCATCCAAGGTGGAGATACTTTGGGAGCCTACTACCCTCTACAAAATGTGATCCATCTTAGGGAGAGGATAATGATCTTTTAAAGAAACCCTATTCATATTTCTGAAATCAATGTGTATCCTTATGTCTCCATTCTTCTTCCTTACTGAGAGCAAGTTGGCCACCCACCTTGTGAATCTAAGGGCCACAATTATTTTTGCCTCAAATGGTTTATTTATTTATTTTTCCACTAGGGGTAGCAGCTTGGGGTTCATTCTCCTTAGCTTTTGTTTGAAAGACATCTAATGCTTTTTTATTGGTATAGTGTGTTGGATTATACTTGTGTAATAATCCTTGAGATCACTGTAGCTCCAAGAAAACACATATAAGTATTCTTTCATCAGTGAGATGTATTTCTACTTGGCATCAGGTGAGAGGATTCTTGAGATTTTTATGACCTTGGGATGATCTTCTTTCCCAATATTAACACCTTCCACATCCTCACAACTTGGGACAAGATGAGGCTCCTTGGAAACATAATTTGGGTCAAAGAGATTTTCCAAAGGAACCAAACCCCTGGGATAGAGTTACCTTTCATCTACAGGATCTCCTGGCCACAGAGTTGTTTAGATATGTTTGTTTCCAATTAGTACTCTGCAACTTCGGGCACAACAACTTCTTCAGTCTTGCAGCCCCCAACAGACTCAATAGAGACGACAATATCAACATGTTGCGTGTCGCTTGAAGTTCCATCTTGGCTTGAAACAGATTCCTGGGGAAGAGTAGGCCCTTCTAGGAGTGCATTATTTTCATTAATTTTCAAACCATCAAACTCCCTAGTGAGAGTGAGGAATTTCTGAATCTGTTTTTCATCTTCGAAGAATTTCCAACTCTTAACATTATCTAGGACAGAGGGTCTATTCCTAACTTTGACTTCGTATTTTCCATTGGGGTGTATGGGGATCTTGAAAACAATAGCAGAAGTGGCCAAAGAATCAACTATATAATTATGGAGATTAGATTAAAATTTCATTCTTCAAAAATTTCTATTAGATCTTGGGCAACATTCCTGTAGCTTCTCATTCTGGGGTGTCTGGCCTGATATTCACCTATCATTTGTTTAATTACTAGCTCAAAATCTCCATGTATCACTACCCTCCTAACTTGGAAGTCCTTTATGATATGGATTTCTAACATCATAGCCTCATATTCCGCCTCATTATTTGTGCAATTGAAGGAAATATTATAGGAATAATTGAAACTCTCCCTCCTGGGGGTTTCACCGAAACTCTAACCCCTTCCCCTTCTCTGCATGATTCCCCATCAAAACTTACATTCCACACTCCCTATAGATATTCATGAGTAGGAAATAAGGCGACGTTATGTGAACTGAAACTGTCTTTTCCTCCTTTTGTGAAGAAAATAGCAAATCACATCTCAGTGTCCAACGAATATATGGGGTGCTTATGTGGCCTCGCAATGCTAGTCACCATGTATGACAACTTTTGCTCTTTGAAATCCTTCTATGTACCCCAAATATAGGTATGGTGGCATATGACATGTCCATTTGAAGAGAACCTTTGAGTTTGGATTGCCAAGATCTTGAAAACAACATTCCAAACTTTAGAGGGATGTCAACCACAACTACATCCATGACAAGGGTTTTGGCAGGGATCTGGGCTAAAGAATTGACCAAATATTTGATCAATCCCAGGCACTTGACTTTATTATAATTGAAATAAAAAAGATCTTTGTATGGTTTGGTCACTTCCAATCCCAGTTCATCCATGACTCTGCTGCTCATCAGATTGTGAGAGGGTACTGAATTGAGCATGGCATTGTGTAGGATGGCATTATGGATGTTTAGACTGACATAGAAAGGGGGAACGTCTTCATCAGAAGGCTCATATACATGGGGTCCAAACATAATGGTGGGATTATCATCTTGCAGGTTTAGAGAATCCAACATTTCAGAGACTTCTCCTGGAGGCTTCAAAACTCTGGCAATTTTGGAATGATATTCAAAGTTTTTAATAGTTCAATAAGAGGGACATAGATTTTGATCTTATAAATTTCAACCTCTACGATGAAATAAGTTTTTCCTTGATCAAAGCTTCTTGGATTATCTTCTTTACTTTATTTCCCTTTGGGCTCAGTCACATTTTTGGAGCTATCCTTGGGGGGGGGGGGGTCATTTTTGGGCTTACTTGTATAGGCCTTATTTCCTGCATCTTTGTTTCTCATGATAGGGACATATTTGCGTCTCAGGCCTATATGCATTTGCAAATCCATGACAACCAGCTGATATCCCTTCTTAAACTACTTTGTTTCCTCAGTAGGTGTTACGGAGAGAAATTCCTATGGCTTGGGGTACCATAACAGACAGCTTTACTCCAGAAATCAATCCTTCCCAATATGCAATAGAAATTAAATATCTAACACTAAAGGATCAGACCTCATACCTTATTCCGGATGGTTAAAGTAGATCCTCGTTGAGCTTTCCAACTTCAGCTTGAATTGATAGATTACTTCCTCAACAACAAGAAAACAATACAAGCATACTATATATACTGGTGTTAGATCTATTCTAGCATATATAATCAACAATGTATAAGCATTTGAAAACATCCCATGGATAAAATATTCATTCAAACATACATTATTGGATAGGAAAAGATAATTCTATTAATATAAAATCAGAGATTATAATGGATACAACCTTTGTCAGCACGTCTACGAATTGGAGAAACTGAATCCCCCACTTGGGCCTCCACCACCTCAATCCTCCATCTCTTGATAGCAAGCTCACAAGCAAAAGGAAAGCTTGGGAAGAACACCAAAGTGCTCCAAGGGACAAAGGGATGCAGACTTAAGAATAAGTTCTGGCAACAATAGACTCTATAGTTTCTTTGCTCTCAATTCTCTCATATTCCTTCAATGTACCATAGAGTTCCGTATATAGCTTTTCAAAGGGGTAATGAAAGTTTGAATCCGAAAGATCTCATGGCATAGGGAAGGCCAAGAGTCAAGTGAGTCGGATCCATGTCAAGGAAAACTCCAAAAGGATTTGGATTATGCACACATCTCGATGTACATGGTTTTAGGGGTCAAACCCATGTATATACGTGATTAAGGGTTTAAAAGTCATGTGTACCAATTTTCACATGTTTTTACGGATGGTCAAGGAAACATCAAAGGAAAAAAAATTGTCCAAGGGGTCTAATGAGTCTGCAGAGGGACAGGGGAAGGCCATACAAAGTGATTCATGTAGAGTGGTAAAATCAGCTATAACATATGCCCCCTAATGTGTGAGGTCAGAGGGGTCATACAATGGCCGAAATACATTACAAGTCCATCCCAGAAGTGGAGTGATGAAGAATCCCAAATGGAAGACCAGCCACCCAATCAGCATAATACAATTATACAACTCTGCACATACTGCAAATACATATAGCAGTCCGGATACATAAGAGTACAATGTCCATGAATAGGCATGATACAAGATATCACATAAGTTGTCATCGCTATGTACAATATACATAGATCAGAATCTCCATGATGAAGATATACAAAGGACCATGATCTCCATAATGACTGAAGATATAATAGATCAAGATCTCCATAAGAGCTGGAAATGTTTGACATATATTGGAATCAAGCCACGAGAGCTGAAATCTCATGAACATTGGCACGATTAAGGAGGTAGCATATAAGGGATGCCACCAATCTGGAAGGTCTTCTACACAAACTGCTACAAGTACATGTCATACTATGTGAATAGAGGTGTCGAGGTCGAACATAGTATTCCATCGTCTGATTATCGGTCATTGATGTATACTGTTAATAGATGCGAGATCACCCACCGATAATGAAAATGGGAATCAAGGTACTAGAGTGCAAACTAACAAGTGTGAATAAATGTGTTGAGGTGAAACACTTGAGAGGATCCATCGATTAGGGGACATTGATGTATTCCCAAAGACTGTTGATGGTGAGAGAACCTGCCACTGATGACTACAAGTCTCAAGGCACTCAAAATGACTTTAGATTTCGATCCCAAAATAAATGATCTAAAGTCGATAGGATGAAATCCGCTGGAAGGAGGGAATTAAGGAATCCCCCATCATCCAACACGAGGTACTCAGCAAATCTATATAATGTGGAAGGACTCGATCATAAGGTGCTCGAACCAATATCTGTACCGAGAATGGTTGACATGCAAAGTCAAGATAACTGAGGAATGGCCAAATCAGGCTTCAACTTCCTTCGAACAAGAGCATAGCAGCAAATGGTGACTGAATAAAGGCAGCATAGACTCGATATACAAACTGGGACATCTCTGTGACATAGGAGGCATTGACAGAGGTTCCATGGGGACTGGAAGCTTAACCAGTCAGTGGAGATAAACTCAGATAAATGAGTATAGCTCCTAAATTCAAACTATAAACCCAACCAATGGATGTGATATACAGTGCTTCGTTCGAAGGCGACATGACTCGACAGCTGCCAAATATAACATCTTTCCTTATCCAGCTTTTTGGTTTTTTGATTTTTTTTTGGACTTTTTCAAATATTTAAAAAGCTTGAAAAAGAATAAAATTGCTTTATAGTTATAGACTAGGAAGAGACAAGTGTCATAAAAGCAAACAAACTAGTTTCAAGCAGTGGAACATACCTATGCTCAATGCAAGGATACATGTGTAGGATATTGACACTCGGGGGAAAATCCCCTCCTGGTAAAAAGGGAATCAAGTTGCAAAGGATATATAAAATGGCTCTACATGGGTAGAGATAAGACAAGTTCGGGCTATATGGCTGAAGCGCAATGTCAGGGACGCCAGCATAAAGCTCAATAAGGTAGGAAAATCTCATGATAATGCAATCAAAACTTGACATAAGGGAGTCCTAAGGGAAATAGGCTAGCAAAAGATCAAGAGGAGTATGAGGCTCTTGCGAAATGTCATGGTAATACTATACAACAGACTCCCACACCCTAAAGGACAAAACGTCAGCATGGGCACCAAATGCAAATAAGGTGCTAACTAGGGTACCCATGTACAGTCAAGCTCTACCACTCATATCATGCCACTTCTAAAATAGCAAGAAGGTTCCGTGACATAATAGAGTGGTTCGTACCTACGGTTATGATGAAACGGTCATAAGGTCATGCAAAATGCAAACAGTGATGAAACTTAACCTATATGCTAGTTTAGACATGATACCTGAGATCGGCACGAATGGGTCAATCCAACGGCTGAAACGACACTGAAAAAGGTCCCCTATATCATGAGTTAGGTCAAAAACGGTGCAAAATGATTAGAAATTGCCGAAACTATAGGAAAGGGGGTAAAACTTTTCAAAAATTTGAAAAATTTCTATAAATAGTAAACAATTCAAAATATTATAAAACATTCGAAATTTTTACCCAGTTGAGCTCAGATTTTAAATAGCGAATTCCAGGAGATCCAGCCGACAGAATCCACTACCGTTTCTTCCAGGTATTTACCCATGCTCTTCTATTTCATTTTGATGCAATTTTTATCAAATTTCGTGGTCATTTGAGGTTTCTAGGCCAAACTAAAAAGGGCGTTGTGGCCCACGTGGAAATCGAGGGTTTTTCCGCGTATAGGGTTGGATATACGTGGAAAATACCCCCACAGTCACGTACATACATTGTTGTTTGGCAAACAGTCATGTACATATGCAGCTATTTGGAAAATAGTTGTGTATGAGGCTACGCATAAGGTTTTTCAAGTAATCTAATGGGCAAAATTGCAATTTTTTGTGCAGGATGGTCCTAGAATGGAGAGAGCGTGAACATGGTGAGGTAGAGGAGGCAGTAAGGGCTGATCTAATGGCTCAAAAAGATCTACGTGCATGTGGACTCTATAAGTTCTGGTGTCTTGAGGGCCAAACCAAGACTATTGCATATGCTGGTGGATTACTAGGATCTAGGCTCTGAGTCCTTCCAGATAGATGGGATGTCCCTCACTATAGAGGTGGAGGACATATACTTCATTACTGGGATTCCCGACGGGGGGAAGTAGTGAACCTTCGTTCTTGTGGTGGGCTAGGAGGTGGCCTAACTATCGATGAGTACATTGCGGTGTACTACTATCCAGACACAGAGAAGGTGGAGATTCAGGTCCCTACCAACACTATACAGGTGCTGGGACTTAAGGCCATACTATTGACATTGGGAAAGATAGCAGGCTTGGCATCACTCCACCAGGCCTCGTGACCTCTGGTGTTCTATGCAGTGGAGTGCATGAGATGCACTATTTATGACTAGAGAACTACACTATTGAGCAACATGAAACATCAGATCAGTGAGTGTAAGGCGGGTAGAGTGCGGAATTTTGGGTTCAGCAGTATGTTGAGCACGTTTTTCTTTGAGCGTGTTCCAAGATTGAGCCCCAGATTTGACGTTCCTCTTCATGGGGTTTGAGATCTGGCCCAATAGCCTTGGGCAGATGTGATGCACAGACTAGGGGGAGGTCGGGTGGCCAACCCCTATCTAGCTGATTTCTTTTCATGGTGGCGACGACAGATAGTTGCCATCAATGACTACCCCTATGCGGGGATATATTTCCGGGGGGACCTGGACATGCCGCTACCACCAGGATCGGCATATAACGATATAGGTAATGAATCTTGACCCTCTCTTTTTTTATTTTTGAGTTATTTAATTTTTTTGTGTTTTTTGATTATATGGAATCAAAATACATATTTTTGCGTGACAATACATAGTGACATATAACATTTGTATGTAGATGTGGTACCACAGCGGCCGGAAGGCTTCCCTCATCATAGACGAAGGGGAGGAGGAGATGACATCATGGGTGTGGATGCGGAGCGGACGCTCTAGAGCATTCATACGAATTTTGTAAGGCTGACACACACGATTCCCATGGCGCAAGTCGAGAACTTTCCTAAGGGTATGCAGCGCTAGGTGGTGGATGTACCATGAGAATGGGCGCAATTATTTCGATAGCTAGCTAGAGCCATAGTGACCTTACATGATCACAACCCCCCTCCTCCTCCATAGGATTAGATACCTGGGATTCTATACTACCATGTATTATATGTTGGTGGCTCGAGAGCCCCATTTTTTGTATCATGACACTATGTATTACCAAATTTTGGATGTTATATAAATTTTGTTATGGTGATCAATTTATTTATTTACATGTGTAAAAATTGTGTTTGTGATGAATTTATTGTGTATGAAACAAATGCCAATCTAACATGTAGTTAGCATATGAGTCAGCAACTTG
>LPNX010805235.1:506173-518509 GCA_001517045.1 Pseudotsuga menziesii
TGCCTTTCTAATAATATCACACATAAGAATATTCTTAATAACATTGAATCTCTAACATGGTACAAGCCATTAATCTTTGACACTACTAACTCCGAATCAAGACATATCTCAAGAGAGAGAATTCCATGTGAAATGGCATCCCGTAGAAGTTCAATAACGGCACTATATTCAACAATATTGTTGAAAGATGGCCGCAAACATATGCCTCCTGAAGATGGTACCTGACCCATAGGAGTATAAATCACCCAAGCAGCAGAGGTTGAGTGTTGAGTGTGATGGCTTGCACCATCTGCGAATCCTTTGTAGCTGGAAGATTCCATTGACATCTACCAAAATAAATGGAAACTAATCACAAACCTGATCACTATAAGAAAAATACCTAACTATGCAAAACTGTACAATAATATACAATAACCAGCCTTGGCTGAGAATCATGCATAGTACTTCTTGAGATAGAGCCCATTTCTAGGCTCCACCAAGGCTGTTCCCTCATAATCCACTAACTCATAAGCACCCTTCTCTAACACACGTTTGACCATGTAAGGACCACTCCACATGGGATTAAACTTTCCTTCCCCCAAGGGTTCTTTCAATTGATCCCACAAAAGGACCAAGTCTCCCTCACTAAACCTCCTTGAACAGACAAAATTATTGTACTGGATCTTTACGAAACATTTATTTACCTTTAGAGCCACCAAGGAATCTCGACACTGCTCATCAAGTTGCTCAAGGTGGAGCAAACGCTCCTCCAATGGTGAAGTGTCTGGTAAGAGTTCTACGGCTATATTCAGAGAAGGAATCTCACATTCAACCGGCAATATCAACTCCACTCCATGTACAAGTTGATATGGAGAAAAACCCGTGGTAGTCGTAATAGCGGTTCTATATGCCCACAAAGCAGGATATAACATGATGTGCCAATTATTCTTGCTCTGTGCGATGGTTCATTGGAGAATGGGTTTGAGTGATTTATTCACTGCTTCTACCTGTCCATTTGCTTAAGGGTTATAAGAGGAGGAATGCTCTTGCTTTTACCCTAACTTTGATGCCAACTCTTCCATCATATGATTCTGAAAGTGTGAGCCATGGTCAGTGACAAGCTCTTTCAAAATTATGAACAGAGTAATAATATGGTTGAATATGAAGTGGGCGGATATCTCATCATTGGATTTAACTGTAGGCATAGCTTCATCCCATTTCGTGAAGTAATCAACAGCCACTATGATATGATGAATCCCCCCAGCTGAAGCTGGGTTGCAATCCATATAATCAAGCCCCCACTTAGTGAAGGGACTGGCGATGATAATGGGATGTAACGGGGTAGGTTTTGAGCACATATTATGTGTGAACACCTGGCAAGGGTGGCACCTCTTGACCACATCTACACAATCCTTAAAGATCGACGGCCAGAAATAACCCGCTCTTAAGATCTTTTGGGCTGTAGAAAGCGTAGATAAATGACTACCACATACCCCTCCATGGAAATCATTTAGCACTACCTCAACCTCTTCATGAGTTAAACAACGTCATAAAATGGAATCTACCCCATGGCAGTACAAAGTGTTATCCACTATGAGGTAATTCTTAGACACGTAACGTAATCATCGTCGTTCATCCCGTGAGAGGTGAGTAGGGACCTTCAATGTTTGTAAATATATAATGATATCCCCATACCATGGGTCTAAAGTTGAGATTAAGAAGATGTGTTCATCAACAAATGTATCTTCATAAATCAACTCCTCAACCTTGCTTGGGAAATCCAATATAAGCTCTACAAAAATTAAATACTTCTTCGATTTTGCTGAAACAAATTCAAGATCGAATTCTTGCAGGATGACAATCCATTTATTATATTTTCCCCTAATCATCCTTCGAGTGAGGACGAATTGAAATGGATTGACATGGGTTACAACCAAGGTCTGGCGAAGGAGAATATAATGTTTCAACCGATGAACTGCATGTACGGTAGCTAAAGCAAGCTTCTCGACATGAGAATAAAGAATCTCTACGTCAATAAGGTTCCGGCTCAGATAATATATGACATGCTCTTGGAGCTCTTCATCCTCTTGAACCAAAACCATACCAATCGTCTCCATGGACACGGCCACATAAAGTAGAAAATCATGGCTATATTCTAGGGGACTAATCATCGGGGCCGATGCTAGGGCTCGCTTGAGTGCATCAAAGCACTCCTGGGCTCGCTCATCCCAACAAAAGGTGGTGTCCTTCTTCAATAGATGTATGAAGCCTCTAGTCAAATTGGAAAAATTGACCACAAATCTTCATAAGAAGTTTGCCATGCCTTTCAAACATTGAATATGATGTATATTCTTCAGGGGAGACAACTAAAGTATTGCCTCAACCTTCAAAGGGTCGACTCTTATACCCTCTTAAGAAATGATGAATCCTAACAAGTGACCTGAATTCACACAAAAGATGCACTTATGAGGATTTAACCTAACCAAATAATGGTGGCATATTTCAAACACCAATCTCAAGTGATAGGAATGACGCATTCTCATGTGAGAATGAACAGCAACGTCATCCAAAAATACTTCGATAATTGACGTGAGATCATGGAAGATCAAGGTCATTTCCCACTGAAAAGTAGCTCTGGATTTCTTAAGGCCAAAAGGCATTTTCTGATATGCAAACGTTCCCCAAGGACAAATAAATGCAGTCTTATGTTGGTCCTTAGGATTAATTTGTATCTAATTATATCCAGAAAAGCCGTCCATAAAGGAAAAAACCTCACTACCCGCACACTCATCCAAAATCTGATCAATAAATAGTGTGGGGAAATTGTCCTTAGGACAGGAACGATTCAAATCACAGAAATCGATACATATGTAGATTGCTCCCTTCTTTTTATCCACCAGAACGGGGTTGAAACCCACTCCATCAATGGAACGACATAGATAAAACCGGCTTTCAACAGTTTTTCTATGTCTGCCTTAATCGCGGGTGCTTTCCTAGGATTCACCACATGCAAGCGTTGTCGAATAGGCTTAGTGTTAGGATAAGTCTTAATCTTGTGTTCGATAATACAAGGGTCGATACCTGGAATTTCGTCGTAAGACCAAGAAAAGATATCACATATTTCTTTAAATAGCTCGGTGTATTCTTGAATCTCAGCATGGGAACATTCCGCCCCAATATAGACATTCTCTATCCTTCCAGGATTGCGAGAGATATTGATAGGAATCGTTGAATATATGTTTGCCATGTTTCCATCAGCCATCGGACTAGGAGAGCTTAATGGAACCATAGGACTACCAATTCTCTCACTAAGAATCTCCCTAAATTCCTCACGCTCCAAGCAGTCAAGCTCGAGAAGAAAGTAAGATATATGATGGAGTTCTTCCCATGGTGGCTCAACTCCCGACATAGCCTCAATAATCGCTTCATCTAAAGGGAAAACTGTATCAAGGAATTCATGCACATGAGAAGACTGCACTGCCCATGTAGGCAACACATAAGGGTCCTCCTCCTCTGTCCATGAAGAGGAAGGACTAGGATCTGCAATAGACTTAAGATTAGCTTGATAAGCTATCATAGTTGCAAGCAACGACACGTCCATCACGATGGTCTCACTCGGATTACTCGATGTAGGAAGAACCCAAGGATCTTCCATGTGACTCGTGCAAAAAGACACCAATCTCATAGATGTCGAAGCCTCACCGAAACTAGACCCTATCATAAGGATTGGTGCAGGACAACTAATGCTTCCCATGAGGGATGGATACATTCCTACACCCACACTCCCAGTTGCCGGCTGAGAGTTTTCAACAATCAGGATTGAAGCTCCCGAAGATGCGGTAACAGACGGATTCTTGAATGTCGTTTGATCAATCGTGACTATCTTCCCATTAAATGGAAAGCATACAACACGAAATAGGGAAGAAACAATGGCTTGCATATTGTACATCCAATTCCTACCCAGCAAGATATTGTAGTCAAGGGGTGCATCAACCACCTCGACCTCTATCGCAATGGTCTTCCCTCCCAAACAGACTTTAAGGGAAGGAAGGATGCCATGCGGCCTAAACGATCTCCCATTGAACACAGTTAACATGGTCACTGATTTAGACAGCTCAGGGGAACCTAAACCCTTCCAACATGATAAAGACATCATAGAAGCAGCAGCGCCTTCATCAATCACAGTGCTCTTGATGGTCATATTAAGACATTCTACGTGAATAAAAAAAGACACATAGTAAGGCAAGCGAGGACGAAGTCCTGCAGTTTCAAATTTAATCACGGAGGAAGAATAATCATCATTCACACCAAGGGCAGAAAGCAAAGCCTTCCTTTGTGAAGGACAAATCTAAAGCACTTCCAATGCAGACATCGCACAAGGAGTGTGGCCCAAATCCTCAACAACTGAATAGTTCTGGGCGGCTCAGGCATTAGGATTGTGCCCTGAACGCTTAAGGACTCCCTTAGGAATGCGAGGTGTAGTTTTAGGTTTATCCATAGGTTTCTCAATACGCAAAGGAGACCCTGGTGGATCAAGTTCCTTTCCTAGGCTGGGTTGTGACGAACCATAGTCCTTCGCATGGGTCACAACTTTCACAACACGTATCATGTTAATGCAACCACGACCACTACTCTTCGACAGATCTTGATCACCACCAGACTGATCATCGGTCCTCGAGTTCATATTTTGATTGTGAGGTAAAGGGTTAGTTAGCATAGCTGGGCCCTGTGCCAAGAATCTCGAGGCTTCATCGATACGAGGGCACAAGTAAGTGAGGTGATCGTCTTTACATAACTTGCAAGGGACTTTAACCTTATGTTTAGCTTGCTTGTCCCCCCTAGCATTACGGACGTTCTTGTCATTATTATTAGCATTCTCATTCTTATTCCCACCCTTACGATTATTCTTACCCTTCTTTCTATTCCGTCCGAGCTGTTGGTTACCCTTCTGGTCCGACGATTGCACCGAAAGTACACTCGCTATTTGGGTGGGTTGAGATGAATCCGTGGCTAGTCCTGAGGTGGATTGGTTGATTGACAATTGACTAACTTGTTTTGCAACTGAATCTGTAGGTTTAACACTTACACAACCAACAATGCCATCATCATGTGGTCCAGGTTTAACTTTAGGGTTGAAACTAGAACCCGAAGCGTTGGGAATAATCTCATATAACAAACTGGACTGAGCATAAATCAAGTCCAGTTCTTGCACCCTAAAAATCATTTGTTCCTAATTTTGCATTCCGGATGTAGAAACATCCTTCACTATATATGGCAATAAAGACTTAAGGAACCATTCAAGGAGGAATTTCAGCGGTATTAAGGATTTAATTAACCTCTTCCATCTACGCCACTCTTAAATATGATCCGAGATATGTGTGGCTTTATCCTGCTGAAATGTCGACAAGAGTTCAGTACCAACGTCATAACTCACTGGTAGCTGGAAGTGGTTAAGAAAAGTCATCGCTAGGTCATTGAAGAAAGTGAATGTCCCCCTAGGTAGCTCTATATACCATTTCGCGGCAGGCCCTGTAAGGGTGCATTGAAATAGCCTTAAATGAATGGAGTCCTAGTGTAAGGAACTTGAAGAGCATCATAGGTGAAAGGTAGTAACATGTTTGCTCGGATCCTCTCCGGGTTTGCCCTTGAACTTAGGTATGTCCGAGGGAAGCGTAGTAGGGACAGCTGGCCAAGCCGGGTCATGAGCTACAGGATCGTTCATCAATCTCGACAAGTCAGGAAGATTCAGCATCATGAGGAAAGGAAGCCTAGGATGATGAGGTCGATGGACCGCTCCCTGATAGTTCTGATTCACATAGGTCTGATTACCACCATGACCTTAGCCATAGTGCCCTCCTCCCGTTTGACCCATATAGGGTGGCATGGAAGCACCATAGTGTGGTGGACCTTGACTATTAGGAGCTACAAAGCCATAATTTGGAGAGTAAGCAGGTTGTTGATACCCGCCCCCATAAGGTGAAGAACCCTGTCCATACTGCGTCCCATAATAGGGTCCATATGTCATCGCATGAGATGTCCCATGAGACACTCCATAAGTAGGAACATACACTCTGGAAGTAGTAATGTGACCTCTAGAAGTATGAACATGACCCCATAAAACAACGGGTGGTACATGAAGCTGAGACACAACCGGTCTAGTAAACGTAGTACGAACATAACTCATAGCAATGTTTTGGCCTGAAGGACCACATGAATAAGGTGGAGGGTGAACTTTTGAAGAACTAGGGACAGAGGATGAAGGGATCTGTGTAATTAACTATGTACTATTCCCTATAGTCACTCGTCTCAGATCTGGTATCCTAATAGGATCACTAACCCTAGACCTAGGAGGAATGTGTGATGTAACTTCCACCATCGAGATGGAAGGTGCAATGTGACTAGTGCTCCCAAACCTCTCTGCATGGTAAGGAATGAGAGTTCCCTGAGGCATAGTGTTAGGCTCGAACTTGGATTCGACATGAAATGCCAAATCATGTGTAGGAAAACCATACATACCATAACTAGTGCTCGCGGGTTCAAAATGAGTATCATCATCCTCTGGCATTCCATACTGGCGATGCGTCAATGGTGAATCAACCCAAAAGTGAGTAGGTCTATCATGAAAGGTTCCTATCTTAGAAATCACAGGACCTAACTCAGTCAAGTCAGGTGAAGGATCATAGGTAGGAGTAAACTCCCCATCTTCCACATGAATGGGAGAAGGTGGTTCATGAATACCTTCTATATGGTCTCCCATGGTGTGTGAATCAATGTGTGAAGTAGTCTTCCTAGACTATCTATTTCTTGTTCCCAAAGGAGGAGGAGATGTAGAAGGAGGAAGTCCTACTAAACGACAAGAACGGTGAGGAGCCACACCCAAATCCACAATGACTCAAAAAATATAAAAGACTCTCTATCTATGCAAACCCTAGGCAAGCTATCATGCATAGAGCAATCACCAATAAAATCTAAATCCAAATGCAAGCAATCAAGGGTAGGATAAGTGAGCTCCTGAATGAAGCAAGTATGTCTCGCCTAGGAGAGGCTTGAGACTCCCATACACAACAAGCGGAGGTACGTAACCAATAATTGTGGCCCTCAACTTCAATGCGTAAAGCGACTGTGTTTTCCGACCCCAACCTGGCCGGGACACTCACGAAATAACCCTTGCAAAGTACCCCCTCGATATCCTAGGTAAGGCCACTAAGGTCACCTCAATATAATCAATGCTCAGGAAGACAGTCGCAGGCGAGATTGACTGTATGGGCAAAGTAGCAAATCCTGAAACTCTTGAAAGAGCCCCTAGATACGAATACAATCTTGGAAATATCTCCGGTGCTACTTAGTTATGACTAGGGGTCATCCCAATCAATAACCACTCACACTGCCTCGTGCTTAACTCCCTTTTGAGAGGAGGATCCTGAGAAACACTGGTTATACCAAGGATTTCACACACTCACCTGGACAGACACATACATGTTGTTGTTTAGTGGTCTTGGAGAATTTACTCACAATGAACTATTCCAAGACCCTAAAACCTAATCTTGTTGGTGCACCCTATAAAATAAAAGAGTGTAGTTCATTTTAATTAAGCATTGATTTTAATTGGCTTTACTAATCAAAAGAGGGATATGGATGTGCAACTAATGGTGTTATGACACAACATGAAGTAAAATGCACACCTAAAAATCAATGCAAATGCATTGTGTCCATCAAAACAAGGTATGCTACTACGTGAAATGCACAATTTTCTTCTTAACATCATCAGTGGGCCCATTTAGCAGAATTGTATCGAATACGTCAACATCTCTATCCTCAAAAACCTCTTCCACTTTATAATATTATAGGTTTTGAACCTCCATACTTTCAACTTGAGCCATTGATATGGTTTCAGATGGGACAAAGGCCTACCTGGTATTTCGACATGTGACCAAAGGATGTCATATGAGTTGGCTACTTCTGCATTGTTTTGGCTTTCTCTTTTTGATGCCGGAGAATAAAATAATACCTTAAATTCATGTGCACAATATTTTATAATTTTTATACTCTTACCCATCTTACATCTTCTGAATTAAAAACCATTCTCATCCTTCCATTCTATCTGACTGATTTTTCACTGTTGATCCTCTCTCCCACTTAGTCCACTATTTGCTTCCAATACCCCGTTACATTCTTTTATCCTTCATGGAATTGACCATCTGAAAATAAAATGTAACCATTGATCTAGTTGTGGGCCTTTCTACATTGTTGATCTTCTTTTTCCTTTAACCAATTTCGCAAATTTGTTTCCATCTTTAGAGTGGTCATGTCTCCCTTGTGAAATGATTCTGAACCCTAAATCTCTCCCACATGAAATCTGCACCATTGATTTTATCCACGCTTTATCTCAATTTCAAACATAACTTATCTTCTTCCTCCTTGCACCTTTGCCTTGCGAAATCATTTATGGCCATATATCTAAATCTTCAATAAATCTTACATGTCAAACAATGCAACTCCCACACGATTTCACAATCCGACATCCTAATAAAATTCCTGCATATTTCCATTGCGAAATCAATTTGAGCCATAGATCAAAACTCTGCCACGATCTCCATCATTGAAAGTGCATGGCTTACGAGATTTCACATCCCCGAAATATTTTATCTCTCGTGCATGTTTTGGTTGCGAAATGCATATCCACCATAGATTTGGCCCGCTCAAGATCATGGTCGTCAGAATAATCGGGTCCTCCAAGATAAAATTTTGTAGCCACAAAATATTTTATCTCTCGTGCATGTTTTGGCTGTGAAATGCATATCCACCATAGATATGGCCCGCTCAAGATCGTGGTCATTAGAATGACCAGGTCCTGCAAGATTTCACAAATAGAAAAAATCAATTACTGCACTTATTTCCATTGTGAAATCCCCATCGACCGTAGATCTTCATCATCGTTATATCTCAAACCTTGAATTATGTTGCTCATACAGGATTTCACAAGGGTGGAGATTTTGTATGCCCGTGCATGTTGGGGTTGCGAAATCCTCCTCCCTCGTTGATCTTGGACATCATTCAATCTCCACCATTAAAATATGAAAAGTATAATAATTTCTCAAACCTCCATAATTTATTTCTCCACACATGTTTCTCAGCAAAATTCTTATATAGTGTCAATCTACCTCTCCCCGTCCATCCAACGGTCGCTATTTCCTGCAAATTAATCTCCTTCCACCAATGTAGAATTTCTTTAAAACTGTCCATCTGTCCTTAGCAAAATTAATATGCAATCTTGGCTTCCTCCACTTATGCATCTAAGTCATTTATTGCTTTTACTATTTAACTTGGAGCGGATTTCTCAATCATACACATTTACAAAGTTAAAAATCAGAAATATTTCAAATATTTGGCATTTCTAACTTAGAAATGATCCTTCGAAACTGCATTTCCTTACACTAAGTATTCTAACATGCATAGTTACAAAAATACATTTTTTTTACACATAACATATTAACACAAAAATGCTTAAACAATGTTTAAATGACATTAAAAGTATTTCATCTAAAATTAAAGATATTTCATCTAAAAATTCAATATATAGTTTTAATAACAATAACTTTTATCTTCCAAAATTCCTCCATTTGCAATCCTAACTGTATAATCCTAACCATACAGTAGTTAAAATATAATATTACATACCTACAAATCCAATCTACATGTCTCTTGTTGTACCATTTAATTTCAAAAAAAAATTTAGAAACAAATGATTGCAAATTGCGAAAAAATCATATGCTAACCCAATTCAACCCTTTTCAAACTTTAAAATAACAATAATGGACGTTATTCATTTTCATTCTATAGTCAATTAACTTGCATATTATTAACCGGAACCTTCATCATATTTGAATGTGTACACAATATACTTTTCATATACTCAGTGGCAATTAAATACCAGAAAAATAATCCAATTCCAAAGTGTAAATTTAAACATTCATATAATAGAGCATTCAGGTTCAGTGCATAATGTAAACATCACAATAAGCGTCTGTTAATCCACATCACTAGATTTGAGGTCAGTAATCTGGCACTCATCAATAATGTTCACTCTAAACAACATGACTGAACGTAAATTTTGAGGTAAGGGTAACTAGTTGTTACCCCTGCCGACCTGGCCAACAACTCGACATGTTGATAGGGATCTGGATGGATCGCTAAGTGACTCTTAGTCATGTCGATTTAATTATGAGATCAATATAGGTAAATTTTTATTGAAATGATCAGTCAACGCTTTCACATGGTAAACATTAGTCTAGTAGAAGCAATTTTGATGGAGATTTTCATAATAAAACTTATTAGAAACAATTCCAATGAAGGTTCACCCAGTACAATATTTGAATGGAAATGGTGGTTAGTAAAACAATTTACCATATCTTCTTTCAAGTAGTAATCTCTGTCACCTGAGGTAAAAAAAATCTGAATTAAAAATAATATGAATGGAAACTTATTTAAATTACAATTGTGAAGTTTTGAAATTTTGAGTGCTTCAAGAACTCTTGAAGGTATTGAATCCATTTTTTTTAAGGAAAAAAGATAACTTTTTATTAATAAAAAAGTTGTATCGGATTTACATATAATATCTGAAAAATAAACATGTTGACTATAGAATACCAAATAGAATTGTTGATCCATATCTAACTTGCTGATACCCCAAACCCAGATAATAGGCATATCCTGAGCATATCATCCCCACATAGCCCAGAACTAAACAAAAACAGTAACAAAACTAGAACATATTCACAATGACATAATTACATTCTGATTTTACAAATAAAATAAAATAAAAACACTAAATTCCAAAAGATAATAACAAATCAATCCAAATCTTTAAATTTTTAGGGTTCTCCTACATCAATATTATGATGTTTTTGTACAACACAACTAAACTTCAAAATAGAGAGATATCAGTTATCCATAATGCCAATGATTACTTCAAATCCAACTTGAGTCTCTGTTCGTCGTCATGATACATAATGCCAGTGATTACTTCAAATCCAACTTGAGGATCAAAAGAAAAGAATCGAATTTGAAAATTTAAACCATCGAATCAGAAATGTTGACTACATAGTGGCATGGGCTGATATTTCCTGATATTCCAATACACTGTGCACTCCTGGATTGGGGCATCAAACTCCAATAACTCTAATACAGTGACTAAGAAATGATTGTAATCCCTTTCATTACATCTTTTGTTCGGTGCCTGCGCTTTCAAATGAAGTGCCTCTCATACTACCTTAAGGCATATACAGTGTCCAAGTGAATGCAAGAAATAACATTAGTGACGGCTCATATTTGGAAAACATATTATTAAAATTATTGAGTCTATGATGGCTCAAAACTTCTCTCTTTTCTTCAACATTGCTATAATGTTTTTTGGCCCATTTTATTACAAAATAAAACAATGCATCTTCTGATTCAACTTGCAATTCATCACTTGACGACAAAGATTTATAAGATCTTCTGCAAACCTGAAAAATAAGAATTATGAGGCAACCCAATGGTTAGTTAGTTGCACAACATATATTTCTTAATGGGTATATGTGACATAATGTCATTCATAACTGTATACTGATCAAATTACCAAGCAAATGTTCTGCGTGCAAATCACTAATCAATTGTAATCAAATGCACTAAATTTCCTACCAACTAGGCATTTTCCTACCAACTAGGCATTTTGTAATCTTGTTGACTTTGAGGTTTCCTACCAAGTAAACAGGACACACGATGAATTTTCTTTGTGATCTGCTGATCTTTTGTGATCTTTGAAGCTAATTTAAGACGAACGTTGATGATGGAATTCCTGTCTTTTTCTGTGTTGAATCTACGATGGTGTGATCTATGATTTTTTCATGTCTTGATTTGAATGATGTGAATTCTTATGATGATATAAAGTCTTATTGATGCACCTAAACCTTGGATCTATGAAATTGTGATAGAATAAGGAATAGTGGACAATTCCTATTCTTTACGCGGAAATGTGGTTCCTACATCCTTTCCTTAAGCATCTCGAGTGAGAGTGCATCTACTTCACAAGTGTTGTTGGCTAGGGTAAAGCCTATCAGGGTTGGTGTTTAGGGAGATTGACAAAACTGTAGGTGAAGGCATGTCGACTTACTATGTGTGTCAACAAAGAGATATAAGGACATAAAAAAAACACATAAAAGGAATCCCATCAAGAAATTGTGAAAATGTGTCAAATCTTGTAATGACCCTCCAAAGGGTTCGACAAAAATAATAAAAATAATATGGATGCATATCATAAAATCTAGATCCAATTAGAATATTTTTTTCTTTCTAAAATCCAATACACACAAGTCATAT
>LPNX010805235.1:518893-544296 GCA_001517045.1 Pseudotsuga menziesii
ACAATACTTTGCTAGCAATTGAAGTACGATTCTAGGATGTTATTGGGAGGATCCCAACCTCACTCACATCTTACTGAATGACACCCTTCCATAGCCTCCTCAGAGACACAAAGTGCTCAAAACTATGGATGGTCCAAAATGTCCCCTCAGTTCTTGCTCTCTTTGTTGATGTATTTGTAACTTTGGAATGTATTCATTTGTATATCTTATATTGTACCTCGATATTCCTATCACGAGAATCACTTATATTTCATTGTACCCCGATGTTCATATCGGGAGAGTCATTAATATAATAAAGTCATGTAAAGTCAATGAGGTTAACATTTCGTTGTAAGTCGGGGAAATAGTCCCCAAAATTTAGTTAAGGTTAACCCTCCTTGTTGATTGGAGGGAAAAGTCCCCAAAGTTGAGGGGAAGTAGGGTTATTAGAATTTCCTAGAGATGTCGGCCCTTGTAAATAATTGTCAAGTCGGAAACTAGTATAAATAGAGAGTGAGACTCTCTATTTGTCACACATACTCACTCAACTAGGGCACATGAGTGAGAGATCAAGTGTTGGCACAAGTGAGAGAGATCAACTGTCAGAGATCATCTTTATGTTTTCGGGTTTTACTTTTGCTACTGGTGCTCATTTTATCTCTGAGGAAGTTGCAGGTTTTTCTCGTTTATGGTTTCCTCGAGGAAAATTCTTTGTGTCTCTTGTCTCTTGTGATTATTATTGTCCATGTTATTCTCTCAGATAAGATCCTAAGATCATATTTCTTAAATGATTAAAATATAACATGGTATCAGAGCTAACCTGAGAAGAAGACACTATGCAGCTGTAAAAGCAAAGGCTTCTTACTTTTTGGGTCTCTCTCCACAATCCATGAGCAAAAGGAGGCTAGGCAAACTCTCCACTGAAGGGCACATCTTTTTTGTCGAAGCAGAATTTGATTCCAAGCATTTTCAGTTTTTATTGCGAAAAATTAGGGATTTTTATAGAAGAGGAATTTTTGAGTGAGCCCAGCATAGGATTACTCTTCTCATCAAAATTGAAGTTTAGATACCAAGGTCGAGACTTTTGGTTGGTTAAAATTCTGAGAAAGTCAAACCCTAATTTCACCGCGGGTCGAAAAAACCCTAAAATACTACAACTGATAAGTTTTGGTACATTCGCTATATCTCGGGATTGAAGAAGTCTTAGGGGATGGAATTTTCACAGGACGAAGATAAAATATTGATGTACCCTGTGTAAAAACTTCAGCCTCAAGTTCACTATATTTTGGGAGATATAATTCCTCCAAATTATGGTTCCAGCCTCTTCTAGGATTGATCCCTAAACAAGACACCTACGAATAATTGCCATATCTTAGGCTACGAAGGTCAAAATGAAATTTCATAAGATGTTCCAGGTAGGGCATGAATTGTACTTTCTGTGGTAAAAATTTTTAGACTATGAAGGTGAAACAGTGACACATGGAAGTTCGTACAAGTTTGCTATGCTGAATAGTCCTGAATTAAGTCACCGTGGGAAAACTATCATAAGTCCTAATTGGTGAAACCAATTCTGATAAAACCTATGCAGCTACCTCAGTACAAAATTTTAGATAGACAGGAGCAGTTCTTTCAGAGATACTGCAGAAAAAGTATCAAGCATTTATGCAAAGGAATTTAGAAAACTAGGGTTTCCTGTTTTGGGAGCTTCCCTCCTATGTTTTCAGAAAAGGAGTACATTGGATAGCTTGCCTTGAAAAGGACTATCGTTCTATCCAATTAGAAGTTTGAAATTCTAATTTTAAAAAATTAGGGTTTCTCTGACAAACCCTAGATCAACGAGCTCTGGAACTAGGACATACACCTCAAATCGGTAAGATCTATTTTTTTGCTATTTACAGTTGAGGTTCTCATTTCAAGATGGCTAATCACACCAGCTTGATAAAAATCTTGGTGAAATGAAAACTTCCAAGCATGGAAGTATATAATTTCACTCGTTCTTGAAGAAAATGAATTGGATACCAACATAAGTGGAGAGGTTCCAATTCCAAAGGGAGATGAGGCTAAATCCTTACACAAGAAGAACTTGGTCAAGGCTAAGAAGATCATTGTTGATTCAATCAAGGATCACCTTATACCACAAGTGTATTTCCTAAAGACACTTAAAGAGATGTTTGATTTCTTCACCAAGCTATTTAAAGGGAAGAACATAAATCAGAAGATGAGTTTGAGAAACTAGTTGAAGAATGTAAAGATCTAGAATGCATAGACCATACAGTCATACTTTACAAGGGTCTCTCAAATCAAAGAACAACTTGAAGTAGTGGATGAAGAAGTAGAGAATGCAGAAGTTGTGATAAGCACCTTGAATGGCCTCCCACAATCATGGGATTCATTCATTCGAGGAATGTGTGCCAGAAGGAAGTTATTACTTTCAGTAAACTCTAGGAAGAGCACACACAAGATGAAGCTCGACCCATCATAAGATAAGAGAAGATGGGAGCAATTGAAGATCAAGCACTCACGATTCAAAGAAGATCCCTCAAGCGATGAGGAATATGAAGGACTCAATTCTTGAAGAACCTCTTATCCATCTTAGCATTTGGATAAGAGATGGTGTTGTTATGAATGAAGAAGACGATGAAGCTGAAGGATCAAGAAGGAGTCTACCCATGAAACAAATAAAGATAAGTATTCAATTGTCATTTCATGATATTGTTTTGTTATACATTTGTTTATATTCAGTTAATGTGTTATGCATGATAGAATGTTTGCATTAATGACAATATACTACTAATATGCATATGATGGGTAAGTAGCTCATGGTTCCATACAACTCTCCATTGCTAATTATCTAGAATGAAACATCTTTGCTGACATATTGGATTAGTGCACAATCTCAATGATGTCATGGTAGAGATGGAAGGCATCTAGAAAGTTTTTGTGAGATATGGATAAATGTTGTATCAGCTAAAATAGTTACATGATTATATCTTTATGCATAATAATTTTCCATTATGAATATGCCTTATGAAATGTTTCTAACCATACAACTGATGCATTTGACTTGTAGGAAAGATCACATACAATTGCCTACAAGAAAAGAAGGATGAGACTTGTTCTAAAGAATAAGTGACGACAAATCAAGAGATAATATGATGATACTTTCAAAGAAAGAAAGAGGTCTCAGACACAGTGTAGTTATGTGACACTGTTAAGCGACATCATTGATGCAGAACATTCTAGCTATGAAGAAGTAGCCAAGAATAAAGGGAAGGAGAGTACCAGTTCAAGAAGAATGATGTCTAAGATGTGGTATCGAGACCTGAAGGGAAGAACGTAGTGTTTTCCATATGGATCTACAAGATCTAGCATGCAGTAGATGACAACATCATGGGATACAAGGAAAGATTCGTAGCACGAGGCTTCTCACAGAAAGAAGGAATAGACTATGAAGAAACATTTGTAGCCAGTGGGAGTTGAGGCACATGACAGGCAGACTCGTGTGTGCAAATTAAATAAGGCCTTGTATGAGCTTAGAAGGCACCCATGGGATAACACATACATGAGAAGCTTGAAGATCACCTAGAGTGATGAAGATCTTAACCTTTTCTACAAGGTTGAAGATGAAAGCCTATATAGGATGACAAGATCACAGATGGGTGCGAGAAGAATGTTTTCAAGATAGAGGATATTAGTATCCAGTGACCCTAGATGGATACATAGAATATTAGTAGTAGAGGAAGCTACTTGTCACTCCAATACAAAATGTTTCAATACATAGAGTATGAAAGGTAGTGGGAGAATGATGCTCCACTTCAGAGGGAGTGATTGTAGAAGATCCTGAGGTTCAACATGGTACGAAAGGATGGACAACTTACTGATGGCTCTAGGATTTACTGAGAGTAAAGAAGATTCCAACCTTCACTTCAAGGTTGAAGGAACAAGACTAGTGATGCTCCTGTTATATGTCGGTGACTTGCTCTTGATAGAAAAAGGGAATTCATTAAAGTTGCAAGAAGGAGACTTGCTACCAAGTTTGAGATGAAGGACTTGGATATGATGCACTACTTTCTAGGAATGGAGGTGTGGTAGAATGCATATGAAATCTCCCTGGGACAAGGGAAGTATGCATTAGAGTTCTTGAAGAGGTTTTGGATGATGCAAGGCCATGACCACACCTATGGCATTGAACCTGAAGCTATTGAGTGTTTCTTCATCTAAGTCAGTTGATTCCACAATGTATCGTCAGATGATTTGTTCTTTTATGTATATGATGAATACATGACCAGATATTTTCTTTGTTGTGAACACATTGAGACATGTTCACCTGATGGTTTCAAAGCATTCAGTGAGGTACCTGAAGGGTACAATTGAGTATGTGCTCAAATATGAAGCAAATCAGAAGACTAACCTGGAGGGTTATGTGGATTCAGATTGGGTAGGCAGTGCCATTGATAGGAAGAGCACTTAGAGGTGTTGCTTCAGTATGGGATTGGGTGTGATCTCTTGGTTTAGAAAGAAGCAGTCATGTGTGGCGCTGAGTACAGTCGAGGAAAAATATATTTTCACTTGCTCAGATATTTGGGAGGTAGTATACTTCTTTTGAAAACTACTATTTGATTTGATTCATCTGACTTGCATTTTTGTATGATGCATAAAGGAGCAGTGAAGCTCCAGTGTGTGATCCAAATTGAGATATCTTGAATGAGGGAGTTCTAGCATAGTTGGTGAGACATGTTGTCTGAGCATAAGATCCTGGCAAATCTCTTAGGTCACAGAGATGTAAATGGTCTTGTAGGTTGTCCTCGGATGTAATCAGTCCTGGTGAAGCTTGCAGGTTATCCTTGGACATAATCATCCCTGATATGATTCTATTCTAGAAATGGCATAGTTAAGTTTGAGTACTTTAGGGACAATCTTGGTGTTCCCTAGATCTAGGTTCCCTCCAAGGGGAGGTGATGAGTCCGAGAGACTTTCTAACATGCTAGGATTGGTTTCTTCTATGGTCAGATATAAGTATAGGAGCCTTTCTGACATGGTAGCAGGTTGGGCCTCCCATGGTTAGACGTAAGTGCATAGCCTTTCTGACATGTTGGTAGGTTGGGCCTCCCATGGTCAGATGTAAGTGTATAGCCTTTCTGACATGGTGGCAAGCTGGGCATCCCATGGTCAGATGTGAGTGTCGGGCCTTTCTGAAATGATGTGGTTAGATGTGAGTGTTGGATGAGCCTTTTTGACATGATGAGGTTAGATGTGAGTGCTGGGCCTTTTTGACATTGTATGGTCAGATGTGAGTGTTGGACGAGCCTTTTTTACTTGCTAAGGTTAGATGTGAGTGCTGGGCATTTTTGACATGATGTGGTCAGATGTGAGTAGGGTATTTTTTAAGGATTCTAATATTATACTTAAGTAAAGTATTCTAGGTGATTGTTCTAGATTGAAAAAACATGTTTATAGATAGGTAGGTGAATATTAAATATGAAACATAAAATTAACACTGGACTGTATAAATTTTGGCGAATATTATAATAAAAAAACATATTTTTATGTAAATATAGGCGATATTAGATACCAAATAGCAAATTTATTTTTTGAAAAAAACCAAAAAAATAGCCAATTGCCAAAATTTTGCCACTAAAAATTACCCTGGATGTGAGTGATGGACAAGCCTTTCTGACATGATGAGGTTAGATGTGAGTGCTAGGCCTTTCTGACATGATGAGGTCAGATGTGAGTGTTGGGCATGCCATTCTGACATGGTGGTAGGCTGGGCCTCCCTTCTTGGTGGGTGGGCCTTCCTCACTGGGTCAGATATAAGTGCTAAACAAGATGAAGACCTACATGGAGGCTAGGCCTACAACCAGCATGAAAAAGGGATGGCTCTGTAGAACTTCCTATGATGAGTACATTTGAGAGATAGCACCAGTTGATCGAGATAGTGGAAGCAGTGATGATCTAGTTTCAATGATTATCCAAGGATGATCCAACTTTGATGATGATCCAGTGATGATCCAACGTTGATGATGATCCAGACTTGATCCAGAGAAGAAGACTTGTACTAATGAATTGTGTCAAGAGAATACCTTCCTAGTTAAGAGGGAATGTTGATGTATTTGTAACTTTAGAATGTATTCACTTGTATATATTATATTATACCCTGATGTTCCCATCGGGAGAATCACTTATATTTCATTGTACCTCAATGTTCCTATCGGGAGAGTCATTAATATAATAAAGTCATGTAAAGTCAATGAGGTTAACCCTCCATTGTAATTCGGGGCAATAGTCCCCACAATTGAGTTAAGGTTAATCCTCCTTGTTGATTGGAGGGAAGATTTTCCATAGTTGAGGGGCACTAGGGTTATTATACTCTCCTAGAGATGTCGGGCCTAGTAAAAAATTGTCAAGTTAGAAACTAGTATAAATAAAGAGTGAGACTCTCTATCTGTCACACATACACACTCAACTGAGGCGCATGAGTGAGAGATGAAGTGCTGGCACAAATGAGAGAGATCAGCTGCCAGAGGTCATCTTTATGTTTTTGGGTTTTACTTTTGCTACTGGTGCTAATTCTATCTCTAAGGAAGTTGCGGGGTTTTCTCCTTTATGGTTTCCCTAAGGAAAATTCTTTGTGTCTCTTGTCTCTTGATGGTTTCCCCCGAGGAAAATTCTTTGTGTCTCTTTCCTCCCTACCATACCCTGATAGGTACTCTCCTTCCCCCAAGATCCCTAAGCTCGACAAGGATGACAATACTTTGCTAGCAATGGAGGTACGATTCCAGGATATTATTGGGAGGATCCTAGCCTCACTCAAATCTTACTGAACTACACCCTTCCATATCCTCCTTAGAGACACAAAGTGTGCAAAACTATGGATGGTCCAAAAATCCCCTCAGTTCTTGCTCTCTTTTGGATTTTACTAACCCTTTTGTTAATGCCAATGCATCCCATGCACCACTTTCAGTTAACTCTTCAGTTTAATTAATCAATTTTATTTTATTTACCCACCCACTTTTAGTTATCATAGGTTCTCTAATTCTTTTTCGATTAGTTAGGATTTTACTTTAGTTCAAGTTCCTTAATTTACTCTTTTAACTATTTTTTTAATTTATCTTTATTTACCTTCATTTCATGATATATATATATATATATTCATTTATTATTATTATTATTTCTTTAACTTACCAGAATTTTACTAAATTTTTTCTAAATATTTTGTTAATCCCCTTGATTCAAAATTGATGTTGATTACCAAAGAATACTCGTCATGACTAGGATTACCAAGGTGATATGCTTCTTGCATGCCCTTCTAATAATTCTCTTAGGTGGGGAGTTGGTATAACAGGTGAGCCAATGTTACCTCAATCCACCTACCCTAGGGAGGGCCAAGTGGTTCATGGGGAATAAGTTCAAATATTTATTACCTAATGTGGATCGATTGGAAATCACAATCCCATCATCTACACATAAAAAATTGTGTGCATAAAATATTATAAACAATATTTCAAACACAATATGAATATCAAATTGACATTAACGGTTGAAGGTTCTCGACTGATATAGAGTCCATGCATACCATACCTCATATCCATCAAATATTATAACCAATATTTCAAACATAGTATGAACCTCAAGATTCATCCACACATTCCATTTGAGAAAAGCTTCATCCACCATAGAAATAGAAATTTAGAGAAATGTAAAATGGTAAATGTATACATAAGCATTGTACTCTGAATCATTCTCTTCTTACTTTGTAAAAAAATTCACTCTTTTCTACCAATATTACTGAGCTCACATAGAGTCTATTCACACTTACTGCAATATTCAAATAATCCATTGCTATACAATAATTGATATGGTTACTTGCACTCTTAGGATCTACATTACAAATGATGGAACAAATGCGTTTACATAGAGATGAATCAAAGTAGTACAATATAATTGAATCCATTACCATGAATGCAGTAGAATCAAAATAGTAGTTAAGGCCAATATCATATTTGAATTGAAAAAGGAAATACCATCTTCATTCCCACTTCTGCAATCTGTTATCAGATGTAACATGTCATCGTAACACCCATCTCCTTCTAAATATGGGAGGACTTGTATTTCCATCATCCGGTCTGAAAAATTACTATCGTTGAAGGAAAATGAGAAGTCTGGTCCACAGATTTGTGCTTTTCTTTGGTCCATGGAATTGTCCCTTTCTTTGGTCCATCCCTACTTGTTCTAGAAGTAAACTAGCTATGGCGTTTTTCACTCACATCGTAAATTCTGCCACATAAATTTCAGACAACACAATAGCCAATCTAGCCGCAAAAATAATATGAAAGATTGGTAATATAAAGTGACAAACCCTCGGAGTACCCAAAAATATTGTACAATTGGTAATCATGAACCTAAGTCACATGATAGAATTTACGAACCTTGTCATTTTGGCTATACCACAAGGAACAAGCAGCTTGGAGAAAGAGGTAACATAATACAATTTATGAAAAAAAGGATTAAAGCACAAATCAGAAACCAAAAAAATGTACATTCTACAGAAAGAAAGAGATTTGATTTATTTATGAGAGGCTTATGGGATTTTTATAGTGTGACTTTCCTGATGTTTGGTTTCTATGGTTATACAGTCTTACTTCACAAGGGTTGCTCAAATGAAAGAACAACTTGAAGCGACTGAAGAGAATGTTGAAGAAGGAGAAATTGTAATGACTACCTTGAATGGTCTCCCTATATCATGGGACTCATTCATTCAAGGAATTTATGAAAGAAGGAGGTTGATCCCTTTCCAGACTTTGAGAAGAATGTGTAAAATAAGAAGCTCGACTCATGAAAGAGAAGAGAAGATGGGAGCAACTGAATATCAATCTCTCATAGTTCACACTAGGAAGAAATTCAAGAAGGAGAAGAAGGAGAAATTTCATCACAACAAGAAGAAGGACAAGAAACCGAAGAAAACCAAGAAATACACTTCAAATGTTTGCTTATATAGTTGTGATGAAAAGGGACATTTTTCAAGAGATTGTCCCATCAGGAAAAGGAGAGACCATGCTCATATTGCCGAAGATGATGAACAACCAAAAAAAATATTTAGACGAGAGAATGATGATTCATATTAAGAGTATGTGCTAATATCAACACTTACTGGAACTATCTCACACAGAAGCAATGATTGGCTTATGGATAGTGGAGCTTCTAAACACATGACGGGATACAAGGGATCATTCGTAAATATGTCTGAACATGATTCACCTCACAAAGTGAAACTTGGGGATGATTACCAATACCCCATAAAAGTGAGTAGAGAAGATCCATACAAGCTTGAATCTAGGAAATATTTAAAGATGTGGGATGTGCTATATGTTCTAGTATTGAAGAAGAATCCTCTCTCCATCTCTACACTATATGCAAAGGGAATTAGGGTTTCTTTTATTGATGGCCAAGTTCTAATCTGGCCTAGAGGAAATACAGTAGAAGATGAAAGAATGATTGGAGAAAAAGTCAGAGGCTTGTATAAGCTAAATGGATAACTTGAACAAGCATTGGTTCATGAGTCAATTTGACCAAGAGAACTATGGAACAAAATTCTTGCACATGTGCACTACAGAGCACTACCGATAGAAAACAAAGCAGTCCCAAGATTTCCAGGGATCTAGGAAAAGCATGAAGGAATTTGCAAAGGATGTGCACGAGGAAATAATGCAAAGAAGACAGTTCCCAAATGTGAGAGCAAGGCTAAAGGAATACTGGAGATAGTACAGTAGGATGTATTTGGACCCATGTCTTCTAGCTCATTAAGCGAGTATGGGTACTATGTTTCCTTTATATATGATTTCTCACGTAAGACTTGGATATATTTCTTGAAAGGGAAAAGTGAAGTTTTTAGTAATTTCAAGGAATATAAAACCTTGGTCAAGAAACAGACGGATAGGAAGATCAAGAATCTACAGTCAGATAATGGCGGATATTCCACTTCAGAATAATTCAAGGAACTCTACAGAGAGTCCGATATTAATAGGGATTTGAGCACTCCATAAAATCCTTAGCAGAATGGGGTTGCATAATGAAAAACTTGAACGATCGTGGAAGCATCAAGACTCTATGTTGCATGACCAGAATCTTCCTATACACCTTTGGGGGGAGGAAAAAAGAACAATTGTGTATGTATAGAACCGTACTCCTCATTGCGTACTTGACAAAAAGACTCTTGAAGAATCATTCTCAAGACAGAAACCAGAAGCCATCCATCTGGGAATATTTGGTTTCCTAGTGTACATACATATCCTAAAGGAGAAAAGGACCATGCTTGATACTTCTAAGAGGAAGGGTATATTCATAGGATACAGTGACACATCAAAGGCCTACCAAATATAATTCCAAGGATTCAAGAATATCGACATCAATAGAGATGTAACCTTTGATGAATACTAGACATACTTCAGATCTAGGAGGAATCCTATCCAAGAAGTCGAGGAACCTAAAGAGATGAGAGTCCGAGAAATGGAAATTGGATCTAAGAAATTCCATAAGACCATGAAGATCACAACATGACATAACCACATGAAATGATAGAGACATTCCTTGAGAAGGAATCCGACAAGAGGAAACCAGTATGGGCATGAGAGCTCATACAAGAAGTTGAAAGGTATGCACTCCAGAAGGAGTAGATAGAGAGAGAAAGAGGAAAATTCCCTACAATATCTATGTGGTCCTACTATGTGACATCACTGATAGAGAACCTTCCACCTATCAAGAGGACGTATAAATAAAGAGTGGAAGGATGCTACAATAGAGGGATATCAATCGATCATGAAGAATGATGTATGGGAGATAGTTCTAAGAACAAAGAAGAAGTTTGTTGTGACTTCAAAGTATATCTACAAGATCAAGCATGTTGTATATGGAAACATCAAGAAATAAAAGGAAAGGTTCATAGCGTGAGGCTTCTCACAGAAAGAAGGCATAGACTACATAGAGACATTTGCACTTGTGGCAAGGTACACTTCCATAGGACCATACTTGCTTTGGTAGTAGTTATGAAATCGAAAATACACCAGATAGATGTAAATACAACTTTCTTGAATGGTTTAGTCTAGGAGGAAGTGTATGTGGAACAACAACTGGGATTTGAGATACATGAAAGGAAGACCCATGTGTGAAAATTGAATAAGGCCTTGTATGGATTGAAACAAGAACCGTGGACATGGTACGACATGATGGAAAACTTACTGATGACCTTGGTATTTACCAAGAGTAAAGTGGACTCCAAGCTTTACTTGAAGGTGGTAGACGAAAGAACTCTGATACTCTTACTATATGTCGATGAATTGTTTCTGACAAGCGAAGAGGAACTCATTATAGATTCAAGAAGGAGACTTGATTCATAGTTCGAGATGAAATACCTAAGTATGTTTCACTACTTCTTAGGAATGGAGGTGTGGTAGAGTGCAAATGGAATATTCCTTGGGCAAGGGAAGTATGTAGTGGAGATTCTGAAGAGATTCAAAATGTTGGAATGTAAGACAATAGCCACACCTATGAATTCTGACTTAAAGCTTCTAAGTGATGCTTCTTCTAAGTCAGTTGATGCCATGATGTATCGTCAAATGCTTGGCTCATTGATGTATCTAACGAATACAAGACTAGACATATTATTTGCGATGAACACCTTGCAAGACATGTTCAGCTGATAGCTGCAAAGCATTTTTTGAGGTACCTAAAAGGTATAGTAGATTATGGGCTCAAATATGATGTGAATCAGAAGATTAACCTAAACGGTTATGTTGATTCCGACTGGAAAGGTATCACCACTGAAAGAAAGAGCACCTCAGGTTGCTGCTTTAGTTTGGGATCTAGCATGATCTCCTGGTTTAGCATGAAGCAATCATGTGTGGTGCTAAATATAGTTGAGGCAGAGTATGTTGCCACTTTCTCAGCTAGTTGCGATGTAGTGTGGTTGCGAAAGCTACTTTTTAATTTATTTGATCTCTAGTTGTACGTGACTTGCATATTCTACAATAATCAAGGTTGCGTGGAGTTGTTGGAAAACCCAATGTTCGATGACAATTCTAAGCCCATCAATATCAATTTCCACTATATCAGGGATATGGTGTATAGAGGAGAAGTGAAGCTCCAATACATGGAAATAGAGGAGAAGATAGATGATGTGTTGACCAAGCCTCTAGTGAGGCTGAAGTTTGAGTACTTCATAGAAATACTTGGTGAGGTCCAGATCGAGATCCCTTGAAAGAGGGAGTGATGTGTTCTAGGATATCTAAAGAGACAGGTTGTTTGAGCGTAACATCCTGGCGAAGCTCATAGGTTGCTCAGATGTAATCACTCATGTAGGCTATGCTTATCTAAGTCCTGGAGAAACTCATAGGTTATCCATGGATGCAATCAATCTTGATGTGTTCTATGCTAGAAATAGTTGATGCATGATATCTCACCTACGAAATGAGACAGGTTTTCTGAGAGAGAAAAATCATGGTAAAGAAAGATGCTTGAACGTAAATATTCATGTCGGTTGTCCTCAGATGTAATTAGTCTTGGTGAATCTTGAACTTTATCCTTGTACATAGTATGTCCTGCGACAGGTTATTTGAGTGTCAAATGAGGCCTAGCATGGTATGCAGGTTACTCGAATGTAATACACCCTGTGGGTTATTTGAGTGTAAAATGAGGTGTGGCGTGGTATGCATGTTACATGGATGTAATAAGCCATCGAGGTTTTCTCAACATAAAATATACTGGACACAAGTTGTTCATATGTAATAAGTCCTTGAGGTTAACCAGAGAATGCAATGGTCCTAATGTAGTAGGTTGTTGGGAGACCTAATGTATTCCCTAGTGTAACATCATGTAATGTGTATTTGGAGTCTCTCTGGGAGAGGTCGATCCTGTTAGGGAAGACATGTAGGCCCCATTATTATGTTTGGTCAGTGACTTGAAAGGGTATAAATTGAGAGGAAATCTCCCTCATTTATACACACCTCACGCTCTCAAGTTTGCATGAGAGAGAGAGAGAGAGACAAAGGAAGAGAGATAGATAGCTACTGAATACTTCTTATAACTGATTTTGATCATATTACTGTTCTGAGGAAGTTTGTTGGTTTTTCTCCATTATGGTTTCCCCAGTGAAAATATTTGTGTATCATCTATATTTTATATCTTATGCATCTTGCTATACTTGTTATTCTTTCATATAAATATTCTCATATATCTCACATGCATCTCTTGGCAACAAACCATTATAGAATATGTAGATTTGAGATTGAAAAACAAAGAAATGAAAAAATGGATGTGTTTTTCCAGTTGTAGGACCAAACCATAGGTTTGTCAATCTAAACCTAAAATCAAAGTGGAAAACTCATCAAAGTTGAAAAATTCATTCGTGCCAAAAAAATTTAAAATTTGAAATTCAAGCGTGTTTTTTTATGAAAAATAACATGTGCACTATTATTCGCTGTATTTTAGATTCTAAATGGAGGTAAACCACAATAATCACCAATAACATTAAATGGAAATATTAAATTCTTAAAGTAAAAATGGCATTCTCCTTATATTTTATTTTCTATCTTTTTAAATAAATTTTTAGTATTACCATTAATTGTTTTAGGATGTTTGAGGGTGGTTCCAACCTCATTGGAATTCATATGAAAAAAATGAATTTAAGATCCCATTTAGAATTCAATAAACTTGAAATTTTTCAAGGTTTAGGATTATAACATTTCCATTGGATTCTATAATGTATGAGGGCCTGGGATTTGAAGTCTAGTCCATGGATTTGTTCCTTTCTTTGGTCCATCCCTGCTCATTCAAAAATTAATAATGAGTGTAGTAAGCTACCTATAGCTGCTATGACATTTTTCAACCAAACCCTAAATCCTACCACACACAACACAATAGCTGATTTAGCTGCAAAAATCATAAGAAAGATTGGTAGTATAAAGCAACAAACCCTCAGAGCACCCAAATAGATTGTAGAATTGGTACATTTTATGAACCTTAGCTTCTTTTTCTTTACCACAAGGAACATGAATCCTAGAGGAAAAAGTAACAGAATAAATTTATGAGATGAGGGAGCAAAGTACATATCAGAAACCAGAAACAATGTACATTATACAGAAAGAAAGATATTTGATTTATTAATTATGAGACACTTACCATCTATTTATATAGCAGCATATACATCTATATTCTCTATCAATCATTTACAAAAATATAATATCAAAATTATTATTTTTAATGTATTGAGGATTTTTATTTATTTATTTATTTGGTTTTAATTTTTTATTTTATAAATAGATATGAGTTTTTTATGAATTTTTAAATCTTAACATTACATATTTTTCCTTTCATTTAGGTTAGGTGACAACATCTTCTCCCATACTTCCATGATAACTAAAAAACCTACTAAAACTATAATTACAAAACTTAACTCTATAGTTTACAAATCTTCAATATTTACTTTATAGTTTTGGTCATTGCCCCAAATTCAAAATAAACAATTATATATTGAGTGTCTATTTACCGCTTTTTATGACAGTTAACTTATGGCCATGGGTGTTCCTCTATAAGTTAATTGGTTGTTCTAGTTAATAGGTGGACAAATTTAACTTATGGAATATTGATTTTTAGTTTTTTTGGTTTATTTTAAGATCATATATATTAGTATAATTTGGTAAAAGCGATTATATAAACTCAACTTTATCTATTAAAAATATAAAACTTAAAATTGGGAAAACTCAACCACTTTAACCCAAGTGGTTTTAGCCCACTTTAAAAACAAACCATTTGGGCTTTTAGACCACTTAAAAAATAATCCATCTTTGAAATTTAAAAAAAGTGAGTGGATCAAGATAAAAATTTAGCTAGGTAAATAAAAATAGACATGTCACCTTCTGCAAGTTAAGTTAAACCGTCGTGTTAGTTAAAAACTGGACAAACTCAATCTCTTTCCTCCAAGAGGTTTTATCCCACATTAAAAAGTTGCCGCAAGTTAAGTTAAATGGTTGTGTTAGTTAAAAAGTGCACAAAGTCAACCACTTTGCTCCAAGAGATTTTATCCCACATTAAAAGGTTCCCCCTAAGTGTTTTATCCCACATTAAAAATACTATATCTTGAATTTTCCACATTAAAATGTTTGATGTCGTCATTGTACCTAGTGCCTACTCTATAAATTGTACCCACACCTACATAGATATGTAGATTCTATACATTTCTTATAAGGTGTAATAACTCTCAAATTCCATAATTTGAGTTGAGGGACTCAACTCCAAGTTTGGATTGACTAGATCGAGTTTAATGGGGCATATGCCATGTGTGGACACATGATCAAAGCTAGTTACTCCATACCAATCTTCGACAAAAGTATATGTAAATCCCAATCCCTCAAAAGATAAAGAAAAAATCATGGTAACCAACCCCAAATCCAGCACAACTTAGAGCACCATAGTCTTCACAATCATAGGTCACCATAAGAATTCAAGGAAGTAATCATATTAATGTAATATAGTAGGTGATAAAACAAAGGGGAATAATGATTAGTATGAAAACAACAAATCCCTCTCTAATGAGCCAACTATTCAATTTCGTAAAGGAAAAGTGTTGTGCATCAATGGATTCCCTAGTCTCTAGTAGAAACAAGGGAGATAAGGGAGGAGCCTTGTAAATATTTGCAGCTAAGGAAGAAACCTTGGTGAAAGGTATTAATATCTCTTTTATGCATGACACACATGGGATTAATAAAGCTAGGGAAATTCACATAACAACAAACGAAATTTTCTGGCATGGTTGGTTTGGTTGAGGGTATGGTATATGCCTACAAAGTGGGTTTGAATGTAGAAATCTATATCAAGGTTATTTATACTAGTAAAATCAGTTTAAGGTATCTAGGTTTCTATGTAAATGGGGCTTTGACAAAGTATTTTTTATCACGGGTTCTCTGTAAATAATTTTGTAAAGATATGTTGATTTATTTGTAACTTCGGAAGATATCTTGATTTGTATTATCATTATATGTTGTTGTACCCCCATTAGAGATGTGTTTACTCCCTTGCGAGATGTATTAATTGTGTCTAGACCTTGAGGTACAACCTTTGTTGTAATTCAAGGCAATAGTACCTAGTGTAACATCATGTAATGTGTATTTGGAGTCTCTCTGGGATAAGTAGGCCCTGTTAGGGAAGAAACATTGGCACAACTCTTATGTTTGGTCAATGACTTGAAAGGGTATAAATAGGGAAGCACTCTCCCTCATTTATACACTCCTCACACTCTCAAATTTGCATGAGAGAGAGAGAGATATAGAAAAAGGAGGAGATATAGATAGATGCTTAACACTTCTTATAATTGTTTTTTATCATCTTACTATTCTCAGGAAGTTTGTGGGGTTTTATCCTTTATTGTTTCCCTAGTGAAAATATTTGTGTCTCGTGTATATTTTATATCTTAAGCATCTTGTTGTAGTTGTTATTCTTTACGATAAAGATCATAGATAATCTGATCAGATCTAAAGAAAAAATAACATGGTATCAGAGCCTCTCTAAAAGAAGGCATGTGTAGGTGCAGAAACTAGGGCTTCCTAGTTTAAGGTGTTCTCTCCACAGATCATCAAGAAAAGAGGATTATGATAAATTGCTTTAGTAGGGTGCAGTTTTTGGTGGAAGAAGTTTTAGAATTGGATAAGTTTCATTTTTTACTGTGTCATTGGTGCCAGGAGGAACTAGGGAATTAAGTTTCAGAGGCTTCCCACTTCAATTTTTCAGAAAGTTACCTAACTGAGCAACTTGCCTCAAGGAGGTGCATCTTTTTGTCTGAACATAATTTCCATATGTAACATGTCATTGTTCCATCCACATCCTTCTAAATTTGGGAGGACTTGTATTTTTAGTATTTTTATAATATGGTCTAAAAAATTAGTATCATTGAAGGAAAACAAGAAGTCTGGTCCATGGCTTTGTCCGTTGCTTTGGTCCATCCCTGCTTGTAGTAAGCTAGGTACATATTGAATGTAGTATGCAAGGTACATCATGTAGTAATCTACTTCCATCCATGGATAATGAATGTAGTAAGGTAGGTACATAATTTTCCTTTCATTTAGGTTTGGTGGCAACATCTTCGCCCATACTTCCATGATAATTAAAAATCCTATTAAAACTATGATGACAAAACTAAACCTTATAGTTCACAAATATTCAAGATTTACTTTATAGTTTTATGGTCATTGTTCGAAATTCAAAATAAACAATTACATATTGTGTGTCTATTTACGGCACTTTATGGAATGTAACTTATGGTTATGGGTGTTCATCTATAAGTTAATTGGTTGTTCTAGTTAAAATGTGGACAAATTTAACTAATAGAATATTGATTTTCAGTTTTTTTGGTTTATTTTAAGACCACCTATATTAGTATACTTTGGTAAAAGTGATTATATAAACTCAACTTTATCTATTAAAAATTGGGAAAACTCAACCACTTTGCACCTATTGATTTTAGCCCACTCTAAAAACACACCCTTTGCGGTTTTAGACCACTTCAAAAATAATCCATCTTTGAAATTTAAAAAAAGTGAGTGGATCAAGATAAATAAAAATAGACGTGTCATGTGCCTCAAGTTAATTTAAACGGTTGTGTTAGTTAAAAAGTGGACAAACTCAATCACTTTCCTCAAAGAGATTTTATCCCACATTAAATGTTTGGTGCAATTTAAGTTAAATGGTTGTGTTAGTTAAAATGTTGACAAACTCAACCAATTTGGTCCAATATATTTTATCCCACATTAAAAGGTTTCCCCTAAGCATTTTTTCCCACATTAAAAATACTATCTTGAATTTTCTACATTAAAATGTTTGATGAAATCATTGTGCCTAGTGCCTACTGCATAAATTGTACCCACACCTACACAGAGATGTAGATTCTATACATTTCCTATAAGGTGCAACAACTCTTAAATTACATAATTTGAGTTGAGGTAGTCAACTCCAACCCAAGAAGTCAACTTGGGATTGACTAGATCGAGTGTAATAGGACACACGCCATGTTTGGAAACATGATCAAAGCTAGTCACTCCATTCCAATATTCAACAAAAGTATATGTAAATTCCAATCCCTCAAGGGATAAAGAAAAAATCATGGTAAACAACCCCAAATCCATCACAACCTAGAGAAACATAGTCTTCACAATCATGGGTCACCATAAGAGGTCAAGGAAGTAATCATGTGAATTGAATCTAGTAGGTGATAAAACATAGGGGCATAATGATCAATAGGAAAACAAAAAATCCCTCTCTAATGAGCCAACTATTCAATTTTGCAAAGGAAAAGTGTTGTGCATCAATGGATTCCTGTTGTAATCTCACAGATCACATAGGGTTACCAATAATATACATTAAAAGCATACATACATGACAGAGAAAAGAGATAAGAACAAGTAAGTGGAATAATAGATTGTATTATCATGAAAGGGTCCATACAATACAGAGAACTGAACCAAGTTCTCATCTAGCTCAACAACCTAATATATATGAATTACAAAATAGTTACAAATAACTACCTGTCGTTTCGATCAACTGACACGACCTTATGTGGCCGACCTAATATCTAATTAGTCGACTGATCGACTTAGTCGGCTAATTGACTAATTCGGCTATCATTCTAGTTGGCTTACCAACTTTCTCCTCCAACATCTCCCCCAAAAACAAAACATTTCTTCATCTCGAAGAAACAGGGAGGTACCAAAATTTCTTTGCTTGTCGTAAGTAGTTATTTCTGTGTTTGATCTTCATGGGCTGTGAAGTCTGATGGTTGGTCTCTTTTGTACATAGACTTCGACAATTGCTTCAGCTGTTACTGCCAGCTAATGTTGGAATTCTGTCCAACTTTGCAGTACTTTTTGAATGTCGATGGTTAATGTAGCCAAACTTGATAATATCGACATCTTTTCTTGAATGGAAAGTTTTGCTATTCTTTCCATGTCGGGACCCATAAACTGGTCCTTTTCCTCTATAGTTTCAAAAATTCATTTCATCTGCAGGAATATGAGGTCTAATTTTTCTAAACTTGGAATTTCTTGCTACACCCACTGATGTTCTTGTCACTCTTGCTTCTGTAATTTGGTTGTTTCGAGCAATATTTGATTTTCAATTGTGCTTCTAAGTGCTTCCTCTGTGCTTTTTCTCTTCTCCAGTGCTTGGATTTCTTGTCGGGTCTTCCAGATTTTCTGATAGACTTGCCCATAATAAGCAGGCCAATCTCATAGTATTTCTTCTGTAATAACCGACTCCTCCATGTGATCTTGGATTACCTTGTATGTTTCAGCAAAAGTTGTATGTTGCTGCATCAACAGTCCAGTTGTTTCTTCTTTCTGTTCCTCTCTTGTGTCCTACATCTGTGCTTGTAGCATTGACACCACGCTCTCAAACAACTAATAATCTCTTTCTAAGGGCTTGTCGGTGTCATCCTTTGTTGGTCCATTGATCACAGATTGTGCAAGGTTTCTGCATTTGTTAAGGAACTCGACTTGTTCTTTTTCATTGTTGTCGAGCTCCTTACGTCTATTCTGGTTCCTTGTTCTTGCTTCTATTGCCAATGTTTCCAGGAGTTTCCCTAATTCTCCATCCCTTAGCTTGGTTGCATCATGTTTATTTTGTTGAACCACCATTGGACTTGCCCATTCTGATTGGTCAATAGGGTAGATAATTCCTGCTGCAAGCATGTTATCAATCTCTTTCTTGACTATCTCTTTGTATTTATGAGCTAGTTTATATGGTCTTTTCTTTACAGGTTGAACATCAGGTTTAATGTCGATCTTCATTTCACCCATTTCATGTACTAGAACTTTGAGATCCTTATAGTCTCTAGCAAATACATCCTGAAATTCTTTCAGTAGGTTTACTATCTCTGTTGTCTGTGCTTTAGTCCAGTAATCTCTAATTTTTTCTATTTTTGGTTGATCATCATTTGATATATCGACTTCTTTGATTTTCACTTTAGTGTCTAACCATTCAGGGGATTTTTTCTCATTGATTAGTCGACTCCCTTCTTTAAACTGTGAAAATGTAGCAGGAAAGTCTGCTGTAGTCATTCGGTCAATGTCTTCCTTATCTGTTGTCTCGACTTTGAATATTGTGCAAATTGGTTTTGTTGTTTCGGCATGGTTTGATTTCCATCTAAAGCTTTTCCCTTCTGAATTTTCATTTTCCATTTGTAGTCTTGTTGACTATGGAATTTTCCTCGTTTGTATATTATTGCATTTTTTTGTCGGTCGGTCGTGTTTTAGGGTTTTGTTTTCTGTTAATTGTATAAATGCTTTGATATGTTTTTCTAATTCGACCAAATTCTCATTTTGGGGTACAAAGTTGAAATCTTTGATAAAATTCTCTTTGAGTTCATGCCATAGGAATGTTTCACCTCGAGATTCTTCCATTTTGTACCATTTGTTTGGTAATTTGGAGAGTGTTGATGGGAATAGGTGTGGCCATGTTCCCTCATCTTTATATCCAAGTCTTCTCCATTCTTTTTCACATGTCTTTATGTGGTTTTCTGGATCTTGTCCTTGGGTAAATATAGGTATCTAAGCTTGGTTGGTTAACTTCTTTCCTCCAAATATTTCTACAAAATAAGTCGAAGTTGTTGTTCATGTCTGCAGTCTTGACTGATGGACATCCCACCATCTAGCAGCTTGTCCTGTAAAAGTTTCCACTAAGCTTTGTAATCAGCCATGTTCACCAATGTTCCTAGATACTTGCTTTATGTGCATAACTGGTGATTCTCTTTCTTTATATCTTGGGCTTTTGTGATATTTATATTTGTTGGTTTCAAGGTAGGATATTCCCTAGTTTTCTTCTCAAATATTTTTGGGATGATGGACACCACAAAGCATTGTTTGACTGGTTTCTTCTGTAATTTTTGAATGGTCCAACATCCTCTTGCTTTTGTTTCATAGTTTTCAACCTCCCAATCATATAGTTCCGTGTCTGAATTGTATCCTACTGAGTCTTGGTTTCCTAAGTTGTTGGAATATAATCCGTTAGGATTATACGTTAGTGTACATAATAGGAATATGAATAGTTACATAGGAAGGTGAAAAGGCTGGTCGGAAGATGAATCTCAACCACCATATGAAATGTATAAATGTATGGATTAGCAATGGAATAGAATTGAATTTGGGAGTTATTTACCTAACAGTGGTATAAGAGCACCACCTGCCATAACTCCTGCCTGATGCATTTCAGTCCTAGCAGCCTGAATGCTTTCCAGTGCATTGCCAGACTGCTGGCCCATTAATGTTCCTGCCCTCTGCGTCCTCTTGCCAATAGACATTTCAAGAATTCTTGCATGTAGTCTAGAATTTCCCAAGTATGGTATATTCCCTACCATTTGTAACTCCTCCTTCATTTTTGCATGGATAAGACATATCTATTCAGTGTCATGTTGGTTTTCTGCCTTGCTGCGTTGAATGTAGTTTTTGCATCTATGCTCATGAACATTGTTGAATCACTGTGAAAGTGTTCTCTCCAAAGTTTATGGAAACCCTAATCTTCGTTGCTGTGTATTATGGACCTCGTGGATATGCACTTCTCCCACGATGTGTTCTACTCCATTAAAGTGTGAATACTTTGTGTTGAAATACTCTACATACTCTCTAGTGAACGTGTGAAGACTCTGCATTGAAAGCACAGAATCTACGACGATCGTGGAAGATTATTGAATTTGTCTGATGTGTCAATGAAATGTGTTTGATGGGGTTCTGTTTAAATAGACCTGTGAACCCCCACTTGTCTTTTGATTGAATTAATGAAACCCTATTTTGTTAGTGGATATCGTTGGTGAATTCTCCGATGAAGACTGCTGCAAAAACAAGGACATGTGTGTATCTGTTGGGTAGATTTTCTTGATGAGTTTTGAGAGATATGCATTGATGTTGTTCTTTAGCCATTCAAACCCTACTTCACTGTTGATCCATTCGTACTGAAATTGTGAATACTCACTGCCACAGATCATGAAGAATGATTTGGTGTATTGTGGAGACCATTGTGAAGACTGTTCTCTCCGTTGTTGGATTTGCGTTGGTGTAATGACTGCTCCGTTGTTGGAATTGTGTTGGTGTAATGACTACTCTGTTGTTGGAATTGCATTGGTGTAATGACTGCTACTTATGCCGATTGAAATGAGAGCTCACTGAAGATTCACGCCATATTTAACTGCGTGAAGGACCATGGAATCTGAGAAGACTGTCACGTTGAAGAATAGGAGCCGAGGATTAAGGCTTGGCCTTCTTTTCTATGTACTGCTAGGATATCTCAGTATTTACTGAGAATTCATTGAAGACTAAAGCTATTGAAGATTCCTTGCTACTTTGTTGCTGCAAAGTTGGTGAATAATGATAGAAGGATGAAGAATCATGTTTTTCATTTTCCTGAAGAGTGAAAGTCTTGTTTCTATGAATCCTTTGAATCCCGATGATTGAAGACCGTAGGTGAAGATTCACACCTTTGAGTGGAGGTAAAATATTTTGTGACCATTGGGTTGCACAAACCCTAACTTCTATCCAAACTTATATGCATGGAGTTTGCCTACAAATATTTTTCATATGCATAATATGGATATTGTATGAGCCTGAGAGTATTAATTGTTGTATATTTTATGAGCATGTGTCTTATGTATGAACCTATGAAGGATGAGTGTGAGCCATGACCTTTATAATGAGTTGTGAATGATGTGATTTGAAGAGTGTATGATAAGACTAATGGTGGAGACTCATGCTCTCATACATTTGCGTGGAGGTAAAAGCGATTCATATTATATGTTGCAATTGATTCATAAACCCTATATTTTTGCGTGAAGTCTATCTAGAAACTTCTGCAAGCATTTGTTTATTGAGTGAAGAGCCTCGTGATTGCTATATTGGAACCGTGACTGTTGCATATTCTACGAAGTGCTGCTATGAATGTTATAACATGGAAGTGTTGTATTTTCTCATTTCAATTTGTAGCTATGCTTTGAGCTCAAAACTGTGACCAGTGTAGGAGAAGATTGTTGTTCTTTGCTGTGACCACTTTGAAGACTGATTATCATTGGCATTGTTGTAAAGCTTGAGGAAGGTGGCAAAGACTTAGACCTGCACCTTTACTCTTTCTTATTTTTGTTTTAGTTGCAGATTCATCACAGAAGATGCAATCTATAGCATATTTAGTTGGTGCCACTCTCTCTGGCAAAGAGAGAGGCAGAGGAAGAAGAAACTTTAGAGGTAGAGGAGGCAGAAACAACTCCAGCAAAAGATCATATTTGAAGTGCAAGCATTGTGGAAAGATTGGACACACAACAGATCAGTGTTAGGCTTCGTGGGACTCCATCAAAGACAGACATAACCAGAAGAAAGATGACAATAAGAACCAAGGTGCTAGTAAATCTTCATATTCTGCTCATTGTATTGTTGCACATTGTAATCTTGGTATTAATGAAATGACTTCACTTTCATCTTACAAAGATTGTTGGCTACTTGATACTGGTGCAACATCACACATGACTTTTAGAAAATAATGTTTTGAAGAACTTAATGAAACAATAAATGGCATAGTTTACTTTGCAGATAAGTCAAGTATTAAACCAAAGGGAATGGGCACCATTCGGTTGAAGATGCCTAGATTCCCTGATTTCTTGTTGAAGAATGTTCTTTATCTTCCAGAGTTGCAGAGAAGCCTGTTGTCCTTGGTGGAGATTCAACAGCAAGGCCATTCCATCCACATTTTTGATGGAATCGTAGAAATAAGAAAGTCCTCTGATAACCAAGTCATCATGACTGGATATGAATATGGGAAGCTACTGAAGCTAAAGGGTTCATCTGCAAGAGTTCAGAACTATGCCTACTTCTCTCAGCATGGAGAAGGTAATTTGTCATCAAGTTTATTGTGGCATGAAATATTTGGTCATCTGAATTATAACAGTCTTCGTTTGTTGAGAAAGAATGGTGTATTTGGTTTGCCCACCATTCCCAAAGATAAGAGCAAATGTGATGCATGTATATTAGGGAAACACAGTAAGCTTCCATTCCATGAATATAATTTTAGATCAAGTAGGAAATTAGAATTAGTGCATTCTAATTTATGTGGCCCAATGTCAACTCCTTATGCTAATGGGAATAAGTATTTTATGACCTTTATTGATGACTACTCAAGAATGTGCTGGATTTACTATTTAAATACAAAATCAGAAGCATTTCAAACATTCAAAGACTTTCATGCATTGATAGAAAAACAAGCACAATCTAAAATTGGTACACTTCGTACTGATAATGGGAAAGAATACACTTCAAATGCTTTTGAATATTATCTTCGCCAACATGGAATTGCACATCAGACTACAGTTCCCTACAATCCTCAACAAAATAGTGTAGCAGAAAGAATGAATAGAACCATAATGAATATGGTACGCTCAATGATGTTTTTCAAGAATGTAAAACTAATGTTTTGGGGTGATGTAGTGAAATGTGCAGCCTATTTGAGAAACAGAAGTCCCTCAAATGATCTTGATAAAAAAACTCCACATGAAATGTGGTTTGGCCATCTCCCTTCAGTCAAACATATCAGATTTTTTGGTTCCACCTGTTATGCCTTGATTCCAAAGGAGCAAAGAAACAAGCTTGGTGCTCGAAGCAGAAAATGCATTTTCCTGGGGTATGAAGAAAACTCCAAGGCATACCGTCTGTATGATGAGGTAAATAAGAAGTTTGTTATTTCCAGAGATGTCATTTTTCTTGAGAATAATAAAAATGACCAGTCCATTGAGAGACAGCTTGATCATTTGGAAAAATATCCTCATCCAAAGAAATATTCTGAAAATGAATATGAAATTCCAAACCTTGGAGGGGGGATTCCTATTCTGGATCAACCTTTGGAATTTCCATATGAAGCACCAACTCCCCCGCACGAAGAAGTTCCTGCTACTTCACCTGAACAAGAGATTCAACTGGATGATGTGATTGAGAGAATTGGAAGACTCTCAATCAATGATGAAGCACCACCAGTTGATCAACCAAGACCATCATGGAAGATTCCTAAATGGGACACAAAGACACTTGAAAGTGTCCATCCAGATGAAGTTGGAAAGATGGGAACGAGAAGTTCAAAAAGACATGAAGATAGAGGAGAAGCAGATAATTCAGGTGATGACATGGATGTATCATTTGATTGTGAATTTAATTTATCTGCTAACTTTGAACCAACTTCCTTTGAATAATCTTCTACTCGAGTTGAGTGGAAAGAAGCTATGCAGAATGAGTATGATGCACTCATGAAGAATGGAACTCGAAAGCTGGTTGACCCTCCAGTTGGAACCAAACCAATTGGCTGCAAGTGGGTGTACAAGAACAAATACAGATCAGATGGCTCACTTGACAAGCACAAAGCAAGGC
>LPNX010805235.1:545926-635139 GCA_001517045.1 Pseudotsuga menziesii
TGGGATTTATTTACCTAACATAAGTAAATTTCACTGTATATATTAGGTTCTGTGTAATCTTCATTATTCTGTATCTGATATAGTTGTCAGATGTCAACTTCTTCATCAATTGGTTATGTCCAAGGTTCTCCTTGGGATGGATGAATAGGTATAATGAATTTTTTTCCATTCCCTTTTAATTTTATTCTTTCTTTGTCTAAGGATATTGAGGCTTTCATTTTTCTCCCCCAAGGTTGACCTACTAACGCTGGGAAGGAGCTGTATCCTTCCTTAGGGTCAATAATTTCAAAGTCGACTTTGGTCGATATTCCTTTTATCGTTGTGTCAACATTTTTCCAGACTCCAATAGGTTCAATTAGGCCTTGGTTGGCTAGTTTTAGGTATATTCCTGATTCGTATAATGGATGTCTGCCTAACTATTCCCATGTGTCTCGAGTCATAATATTTACCTGTGATCCGAAATTGAGCATGACTTGTCGGACATGATATCCTTTGATTTCTAGGGTGACAAGTGGGTCACCATCACTTTTATCTTTTTGATTTAGACTACAAATACTCTTTTTTTGTTTTTCAGTGTTGTTGTTGTGTCTTATTTTATATAATAAGTCAATGAATTGAGATACTGAGTTATATTTTTGTACTAAGTGTATTAAATATTTTACTGTGTTATGTCAGTTGTCATCGTGTTCTTCTTGTTGTGAAAATTATCTAAATACATTTGTTGCATCTTTATATATTTGCTTTTCTTTAATTGGGTCAAGATGAACATTCTTTTATTTTATTTTTCTTATTCATGGGTTATCATTCCCAATTTTTGTCCCTTGTCGGGTTACTATATGCAAATTATTTGTATTAATTATATCATGTTTTTGTACACACGACAAGACATTAAAATTTTTCTTCTTATTTATTTTTTCAAGCATAGTAGGGAAATCCTCTAATTAGTGATCCCCCACTCCACAATTAGTACAAAATTTTAGGTCAGTCCTGTCCTTGTATGGACAGTCTGCATATCCGTGTCCTTCCTTGTAACATGTGAAACATTGGATGGGCCGACATGGTTAGTTGTCTCGATTCTCGGAGAATCAACCTTGACTTCCATATCCTCCATGCCAGTTGTCGAAGCGGCATTCGTATCGACGACCTTCATATATTTGATTAGTTTGATCGTTTTGCGCATTATTTCATTGTTCATTGTTTTGTGTGACTGCATTAGTCATGTAGACTGCGTGATAGTTCTGTCGACTTTTTAGGTTTAGATGGCAGTCGGCCGTGGCATGATTCTTTGTTTCATAGATAGCACACCAAGATGCTTTGTCGTTTTTCATGTTAAATGGGCAATATTTTGTCGTGTGATCGCCACGATCTTGGAAAATGTCACAAAAACACTTTGTTTGCACAAATCAAACGTCTTGTCAGCTGATATCCTGTCGACAGTTGTGTTTTGAATGTCTGTTCGTTGAACATTTTGTGCACCAGATATCCCGACTCTTAAGGTTGAGCTCTTTTAATGATTTATGCATGATCTCAAGTTGTTCCTCCAGTCTATGATCTATGGGGTATACTAGAATATCTTCATCCATTTCTATTTGTAGAGATTTAGTAAGCGCATCTTCATAAGTTTTGAATGTCTCCAGACTTATGTGCTGATGAATTTTCTATGGAAGACCTGTAAGAAACCACTGGATTAATAGTTGCTCATCAATGACATAATCCAATTGGCTGAGAAGGTCTTTCTAGCATTTTCCATAGTTGTGGACAATTTCTCTTAAATTTTGTGATGTTGTCTTCAATTTATTAGCTTCCAGATGTTTTGCATTTGGAGTTTTAAAGAATGATAAAAATTGTTCTTTGACTTCTGCTTTAGTTGCTCCAGGGGTTCTTTTAGAAAAGGTCATATACCATGTTAATGCCCTTTTCCTTAAGGCACCAGTGAACTATGCCATTTGTCTATCTTCATTTGTAACTTAGTTTTCCTCCCATGTCGATTCGCAGATGAACCAATGTCATCTGGGATCCTCATCGCCCTCATATAGAGGGATGTGTGCTGACCCATGACCCATGTCTAAGTCACTATCACTGTCTTCTTTAGGAGGTGGCGGTGGTGGGGGTGGTGGTGGGGGTAGTGGGATGTTTTTATTCCTTTATGCAGAACTATTGTCGATAGAACTCTCGTTTCCATCGGTTGTATTAGTTGTCATTTCTTCTTTGAAAAGCATTCGGTCAGGGTTGACTTCTCCTGTCGATGTCCAACTGCAATTATTTGTCTACAGCTCCAAATTTTCTGTGTCTTCCAAAGTTGTATTTGTCAAGAGGGGGTGCTCCTTCATGTGTCGGGTAAAGTAAGTGGATACTTCAGTTGGAGGGTATCGCTTGAAGTGTGTTTAGGTTTAGATGGCAGTCGGCCGTGGCGTGATTCTTTGTTTCATAGATAGCACACCAAGATGCTTTGTCGTTTTCCATGTTAAATGGGAAATATTTTGTCGTGTGATCGCCACGATCTTGGAAAATGTCACAAAAACACTTTGTTTGCACAAATCAAACGTCTTGTCAGCTGATATCCTGTCGATAGTTGTGTTTTGAATGTCTGTTCATTGAATATTTTGTGCACCAGATATCCTGACTCTTAAGGTTGAGCTCTTTTAATGATTTCTGCATGATCTCAAGCTGTTCCTCCAGTCTATGATCTGTGGGGTATACTAGAATATCTTCATCCATTTCTATTTGTAGAGCTTTAGTAAGCGCATCTTCATAAGTTTTGAATGTCTCCAGACTTATGTACTGACGAATTTTCTGTGGAAGACCTGTAAGAAACCACTGGATTAATAGTTGCTCATCAATGACATAATCCAATTGGCTGAGAAGGTCTTTCTAGCATTTTCCATAGTCGTGGACAATTTCTCTTAAATTTTGTGATGTTGTCTTCAATTTATTAGCTTCCAGATGTTTTGCATTTGGAGTTTTAAAGAATGATAAAAATTGTTCTTTGACTTCTGCTTTAGTTGCTCCAGGGGTTCTTTTAGAAAAGGTCATATACCATGTTAATGCCCTTTTCCTTAAGGCACCAGTGAACTACGCCATTTTTCTATCTTCATTTGTAACTTAGTTTTCCTCCCATGTCGATTCGCAGATGAACCAATGTCATCTGGGATCCTCGTCACCCTCATATAGAGGGACGTGTGCTGACCCATGACCCATGTCTAAGTCACTATCACTGTCTTCTTTACGAGGTGGCGGTGGTGGGGGTGGTGGTGGGGGTAGTGGGATGTTTTTATTCCTTTATGCAGAACTATTGTCGATAGAACTCTTGTTTCCATCGGTCGTCTTAGTTGTCGTTTCTTCTTTGAAAAGCATTCGGTCAAGGTTGACTTCTCCTGTCGATATCCAACTGCAATTATTTGTCTGCAGCTCCAAATTTTCTGTGTCTTCCAAAGCTGTATTTGGTAGGGGGGGGTTCTCCTTCATGTGTCAGGTAAAGTAAGTGGATACTTCAGTTGGAGGGTATCACTTGAAGTGTGACCCAATTTCCTTCTTTTGTTCAATGGATAAGTAGATGAATATCATCATTTCTCTCGTCGTCTAGTTGGCTCCAAATACCAATGTCACCAGCTCTTAGTATGAGGTCCTCTTCGACAATGGTTTGTATCCTAGTACTTGGATTCATTGGAGATAGAGGTCTTACCTCCCGGGGAACTTCTAATTGGAGAGATTCTCTCTTCTTTATCCACAAATCTTATTCCATAGGGGATGCTTCTTCTTCCATGCCTTCTTCTTATCGGTCATGACCCGACTCTGGCGGGTTTCTCTCTTGGTCTATCACCCTAGTACTCATTCCTCTTTGCAATGCCATAGCTCTTTCTCTTCTTTCTTCCCTTCTTTACATCCTCTTCTCCCTCTCTATTTTCTCTAAGTCCACCGTTCCTTTGTGTGACACTATCCTTTCGATTTCCTTTTTAGGCCAAATTCTCATCACTGGTGAATGGTATCTCCTTAGTTGACTAGAATCCTCTCCACTTTACCTCGACATATGACCAGCTACCCCGCCATTTCCTACTTGATTCTTTAGCAAGCTCGGATAGTTATGTTTACTTGCTTAGTAAGTATTCCCACGCCCTTTCGGCAATGAATTTCTCCCACTTCTTTTGTTTCTTCACCCAGTTAATATTTTGTAGTGGTTCACGTAGTAATGGAGGAGGTTCAATGATATGACCCACTGCTTTCTCTATCAGGAACTTGAACAACATGGTCGGTAAGGAACAAAATAATTTCTCGGCGAGGTCTATGTAGAATTTCTTCTAGATAGTTTCCACCAAAGTTCTTTCTACTATAGCTTGTTCCTCACAAAATTCATCGGTGATATTTTAAAACCACTCCGATAGGTTTGTCCTTCCCCCTCGAATTAGTTTTTCTAGCAACTATTAATATTTAGTTGCTTCCGTATTTTTCATCTTGGAGTTTCTTCAAAATCTAGGGCACTGATTCTATAAGCTTCTCATGGGTTTCAGTAAAGAACCTTTCCTTTGCTTGAGCAATTGTTAATCTTTTTCTTCATGCATAATTTTGCAAGTAGTTTGCTATTTTATGCTCCCACCAGTCCTTAATCTCTTGTTCTAATATCATCTACTTGTATACATATTAGACATGTACTACCGAAAACGGAACCAATGTTGTAATCTCACAGATCACATAGGGTTACCAATAATACACATTAAAAGCATACATACATAATAGAGACAAGAGATAAGAACAAGTAAGTGGAATAATAGATTATATTATCATGAAAGGGTCCATACAATACAGAGAACTAAACTGATTTCTCATCTGGATCAACAACCTAATATATATGAATTACAAAACAGTTCCAAATAAATACCTGTCGGTTCAGTCAATCGACATGACCTTATGTGGCCAACCTAATCTCTAATTAGTCGGCTAATTGACGTAGTTGGCTATCGTTCTAGTCGGCTTACCAAATTGCTCCTCCAACAATTCCCTAGTCTCTAGTGGCAATGAGGGGAATAAGGGAGGAGTCTTGGAAATATTTGCAACTGAGGAAGAAACCTTGGTGAAAGGAATTAATATCTCTTTTTATGCATGACAAACATCGGGGTACTAAACCTAGGGAAATTCACATAACAAAAAACGAAATTTTTATCACTCAGAATGAATCCTAGGTTGCAGAGAGTAAACCCCAAGGTAACAGTAGAACCACTTTAGGAAAGGAGATATTTCTTCTACCTTTCCAGAGATGGATATCTCATAGATTTATATCAGGGCCATAATTAAAGATAAACAAATTCGATTTAGAAATGGTTGAAACAAGGCAAGCATAATTTGGTTATGGAGTCACAAATTATAGATGGATTACAGAACACTTTGTAGGTGAAGATACATAGAGGAAAGGTAGCACTCAGTTATAGTCAAATAGTTTTTTTCTGGTGATAAAGAGAGAACATGAACAATCCATCAACACAAAGCATCTACAGGATGAAGTCTGCATCAATTTTGGAGGGAGAGATTTGGTGAATACCTGAAAACAATAGACAGAACATACAAGATGAATTTTAAGCTATTATACACTTATTCAAGGCATGAATAAGACATAATGGAAATATTAACAAGGATGCATGCACAGAGGAAAGAAAGTAACATATAGTAACTACGAATCACACATGAATATCTGCAACAACAACATGCATTCGACTCTACAAATTTATTAGGAAAAAACCTCAATAAATAATAATAAAAAAATTTCATGGGTTTCAACCTTGTTTCCCTATATGGAGGGAATATTTATAGCTTCCTAGACCCCCGAGACCAACCTCAAAACATGGCCAAAAACAATTTCAGTATAATGATGAAAATCATAACAAACAATGATCTGGTAGATCTTCCATGATCATGAAATAAAACATAAAACACACGTAGGAGCACATATGATAAATAAGTTGAGGAGTTTTGACAGCACCGATGTTGAAAATGACCCTTCGGAGGGTTTTCTCCATGGCCTGCAACATTTTTTCTCCATCTCTGAAATTTACTAGCAAAAATAATTTTGGACCATAGATCTCATACAGAGATTCATTGTGAACCATTGATCTATGGTCTAAGGAATGTGGAAGGTGGGTTGGAGGTATTTCTAAGGTTCAATTCTGCTTTTTCTCGCCTCTGCATCATCTTTTCCACCCCTTTTTTTTGTGCATCGTCGATTTGCATCGGATCTATTTTTAGCTGTTGACCTGAGGTCTGCGGAAAACCCAAAATAACTTCAAAATCCTATATTTTTTTCCTTCCATCATTTAAATTTACCTTTACGTTCAGGATCAATCTAGATGCGGATGGTTTCTGGACCTTAGATCTGGTGGATATCGGAAATTGGAACTTCAGATTTTCAAAACCAAAACTTTTGTCTTTTTGGTTTTTGGTATCTTCCCTTCATCTTTCTTTCTGCATCGTTGGTATGCGTGGAATAATATCTGACTATAGATCTAGCAGATATCAAAAATCAGAACTTCAACTTTTCATGCCCAAATCCTTAGACTTTCTATTTTCTCATCCCGGATAGCGGAAATAGGAAATCGAGACTTTATCTTTCCAGGACCGAACTTGTCTTTTCCTGATTCCAACTTTTACTCATGCGATTTCTAGCGGTTGATTTTCCTAGAAGCCATTATTTATCGTTGTATGTAGACTGTATGAGGCATAAGTTGGATTTAACACTTTTGTATCCAAACCTTACCTTGTTCTGGACTTTCTCTCCTAATTTTCCTTGTGCGAAAATGATTTATGGCCTTTGATATTTTCCACAGTGCATCTAGACCGTCCATCTCCTGTCAACAATTTATCCTATGGCAGATTTCCTCATTCATGAACATTTCAAGGTCAAAAATCATAATTCCTTCAATTTTTTTGCATTCTTACTCTGGAAATACCCCTTTCCAACACCTATAGAACTTCATCAATGATATTAAGGGTCAGATGATATAAAAATTTATAACCCTATTTCTCTTTTTGATGGCCAAACCCTTCACTAAATAGTTAGCCCATACAGGGTTCTAACAATTGTCTCCATCTCACGATGCTATCCTCCTTGTGAGGTAGAAAAGAAACCCATAGACCATGTGCCAAATCCAATGGGTGGCTCCCAAAATTTTGTGAAATCCCCAACATGCTTTGAAAAGCAGCATTGAACTAATCCTAGAACAAAACTGGAAAACTGAAAATAGAACTAAAAACTGGTCGAAGAAATGCTCGCCATGTCGAGCTTATTCACATCTACTTACCTACCCTACTTACTAAGTGTCACTGCCTATTCAAGTAATCTCTGACTTCTAGTGAATCCAACCAAGCAAATGATCCCATAAACAACATTTTCCTAACGCTTTATCAAAAAAAGAACTGAAGGACATAATGGTAAAAGGTTATGGCAGAAATATTATTCTTTACTATACACACATAACCCACTAATTCTACTACAAAAATACTCCATGTACTCAACCAATGGACCATGATATCCTTCAAATATTTCTGTTATTTGTTTGCCATGACCAGGCTTAGTAAAAAACATAAAGGAAGAACTTAATGGAAACAAGTTATGATGACATATCTGATCTTTAATTTACTCCCATAACCAACCATTCCCACTGCAAAAATTCTCCACATAGTCAGCTACTGGATCATAGTATATTTGACATCCTTCATATTTTTCTATTATGTACCTTCCATGATAAGGCTACTCCAACTACAACTCCTCTAGCACCCAGTTGAAATGCCCTTAAAAAAACACAAGCAAGGAATGCTCCTAACAATTTTCAAATGAGATATCAAATTCTTCATCTCAGATATTATAATTTAAAACATGATTCCTTTCAAGTATTTCAAAGGAAACGTCGTTGTGTTCATTAATAGAATAAAGCAAAATAATTTCTGAATTTGAAAAACATAAAGGAATATCCCATTTGGAGTCCTCTCCTTCTTCAAGAAAATCAAGTGAAATGCATTCTTCTTGACATTCTGAATTTGAAAAACATGAAGATAGATCCCACTTAGGACCCTCAATTTCTTCTAGGTGGTCCAATCCATGATTGCTAACTGTTGGTTCTTTAGGTGCATGATCTAAATAGTCATATTCATATTCATCATATATAGGCATTCCAAAATCCTTTTTAAAGCCATCATTAACATAATTTATGACAAGATGATTGCATTCTTCATAAAACAAATCCTTATAACCCTCTTCTTGTACAACATTGGATTGACCATATTTATTAACTTCAATTGGTAGAAGAATTCATGGCTCACAAAGAACACCATCATTAAAGAAACTGGAAGACCCTAAGTCAGTATCAACAGTATAGATATCATGATTATTTGGTTGAAACTTTACCTGACTCCTGATTATATCTGCTATTTTATCCTTGTATTCCCTATGTCTCAATAATCCATTGAAAAGAATGGAAAATCTTACTTTTGAAAGCTCGGTTTGCAAATTGAAAGCTGAATTTTTATTTATTTATTTTACTTTCATATTCTTTATATCCAATAGGATATTTTTGCTTTTCACTTTCCTCTTTCATGTTTTGTTGGATAGTAGAGGGTTTCTTTTGATTGATCCCTCCTTTATTTACCATAGAATCTCTATTTCTCACTATGATCTTTCTCTGCACATCATCTATAGCATGCAAATATCCTCTATAGTACTGCTTTGAATTTTCCTCAAAACCATTATTGTCCTCCTCTTGAGTAAGCGTACTATAGTATTTCTTAGTGAGGTATATTTCAGAATCCAAATCACCAAAATGATGAATATGACCCTCAATAGACTCAGCCTCTCCTTTATATGAAACATAATTCTCAGGGAAATGTGGCCTTATCTTCTCATCATCTTGATTTCTAGGATTCCTCCTGTATCTCGGTCTAACTTGTGGAGGTGGGGGAGGGTTTGGCCTTCTAAATTTTGGGTTTCTTATTTGAGGTTCATTGTGTTCCTTGTTTAATGTTTTATTATTCACATTCAGCTCATCCATCATTTTGTTCATTGTCTTCATCATCATTTCAAACTTAGCATCATTAGGAGAAGAGGCAACAGAAGTAGAAGGCACATTTTCTTCTCTAGATTCCATTCTATCTGTTTCTACCCCATGCTTTATATTTCCACTTTCCATCATATTATACTCCACTTCTAAAGAATATTGGAACATAACAGGAAGACTCAATGATTTTATTTCTCTCAATAATAATGCAAAGTCACCGTCAAAGGAATCTGCATAATGGAGTTTTGTAGCACCTACTAATGGTTGAATTTCTTTTGGCATACTATAATAAAAACTTGCAAACCTCTAGTTAAAATTAGACATGGTTTCATCCTCTTGTTTCTTCAGGGAATAAAAATCTAAAAGAACTTGGTCCAATTACCTTCTCTCACCCAAAAAATTCAAAAATATGGTAGAAAAATCTCCCTGTGTACTGATGGATTCAGGATGCAAATGTATGAACCATTCTCTAACATCTCCTTGCAATGAGTGGAAAAAGGCCCTCATGTAAACATCATCATGTTCTACTTCAAATAGGTCAAGGAAATGCTCAAAGGCTTGTAGATGTTTCTCACCTGTAAGGCTCTTGGATTCTCCATCAAACTTAGGAAGGTACCTGAAGTTTTATGTAGGAAAATCATGAAGGATAGGAGGCAGGTAAAGTGGTCTGTACTGGATTAGGATATTGTATTAAACAAAGCTATGGGGAATGTACGTATTATCAGATGTGGTATCATGAGGGTCATAGGGATGATATTTGATGTCATATGGTTCAAATAAAATTTCTTGATCAAATTAAAATGTACAAGATGAAGAAGTACTTTCAGTTTGTAAAGAAGGATATATAGGAGTAAATTCATGATTTGGTTTGGAGTGCAATAAGCAATGAGGGATTCTTTTGACCAACCTAGGAAAGGATAAGAAAATATTTACAATAAAGGGTAAGATGTCTTGGAAAAAATTGAAAATTGAGTACCTTATATTTTCACAATTCCTTTCCATGTCTTTAGGATGAGTTGATTTCCCTAGTGGAGTCTGCCAGTTTTCTTGAAAACTTGATCTCTGGATCATGCCTCCCTGGTGGTGTCACTGAAATTAGATTCTTAAAGATGGAGTCGCTAGGAAAAATATGTACCATCTTCTTGATGTTTGACTGTTGTTCACCATAAACAGTTAATTCTCACTTATGTGACCCCTTGAAAGCAAGGATTTCTTCTGAAATCTTGTTCAAAAATGATGTGGAGTCGCTAGGGAAAATTATACAACCTTTTCAAATGCAGAGGTCTTTGTTTTCCCATAGAAAGCCTTTCTTCTTGGAATATTTGTCATTTTTCTTGAGGTTGTGTTGCACTTGCATTGGTTTGTTATCATTCAGAATGACCCCTAGGTTGTAGAGGGTAAACCCCAAGGTAAGAGCAGAACCACTTTAGGAAAGGAGATTTGGATTCTACCTTTCTAGAGAGGGATCTCTCATAGATTTATATCAAGGCCAGAATTAAAGATAAAACAAATTCATATTTAGAAATAGTTGAAACATGGAAAGAACAATTGGTCTATGGAGCCACAAATTATAGATGGTGTTATCTCCCAAAAAGTACGACGTCATTTTGGGTGAGGTTAAATTTTTTATTTCTGTGAATCATGGCCTTCAAAATCCAATATTTCAGCTTTCGGCAGTTAACTAAGTCTGTGGAAGTTTACTTAACTATCGAAACAAGTCAGTTTCGGCAGCTAAGATAGTTTGCCACAATGGCCTTAAACTACCGAAAATGTTTTCATGTTCAAAATTTAAATTTCATGCTCTTGAACGTGCCAAATGTCAAACTATATATCAATCATCAAATTCCAGTCCACATGTCAATTCACAAATTGACATAACTAAAACCAGCGCTGAGTCAAACCCCAAGACCGACTGCAGGTGTCTTGGGTGTGGTGAAAGTCTTTGCATTGTGGAAAATCTGACAGGTCGAAGGTATCTGGTCTCTAATCGAACCATGATTCAAGCTGTGGATTAAGTCACAAGCCAGGTCAACACATCATACCACACATATTGCCGAGTTTCAGATGCCAGATTGATAACCTAGAGACCAGATGTACGCATATGATGTTTACATATGTTCTAATGATAAGATCACTGCTGCTGGGCATCAAATATATTAAAACGCATGGTTGGTTCCATTGAATCTTCTCCAGACACAGCTAATATATTGGAAAGGTCACAACCCATTTGCAGACAGGTGCTATTCATCACTCAGATCTTGTTTTCGTTTGAGTTTCTGCAAATCAAAGTCATATTGGGGTTTACTCCATGTATTAAAACAGATCAGATAGCATCGATCAAGGTAGATGAAGTTGTGTATGGTGCATTGATAAACGCATTTGCACAAGCTGGAAATGTGGAGGAAGCTGTTCATTACTTTCAAATAATGCAAGATCGTGGCTTTGTAGCAAACTGCACAGTGTACGGCTCTTTGATCAAGGTATATCGGAAGATTGGCCGTTTGAGAGAAGCTCAGGAAACATATGAAATGATGAAGAAATTGGGAGATGGTCCAGAGGTCTTTGCAACAAATTGTGAAAGCGCTGCAGAATTGTTTGAGTTACTCTTCAAGATGGTCGAGTCTGAAAATGCACGATTGTTTTTGACAGTCAAGGGGTTCCTAAGAACGATATGTAGATTAATAACAGAAGAGGTAGTCCGAATAGAGGCACAAGAGCGAAGCTTCCACATTGACATATCTCAGGGCTTCATACTTCATAAATTGATCAAGCTTCTTAGCAAATTCCTGGAGGTTCCCAACATACGTTCGAGATTCATGCGTGATGAACTGCTGTCTCAAGTGTTGGAGGCACTTCTAGTGATAAGAGGTCTGATTGTACAAAAGACGAAGATAATCAGTGACTGCAATCGCCTCTTAAGAGAGCTATTGGATTCCCTTCTACTTGAGAGTAATAATAACAAGCGTCTTTTTATATGGGCATGCATACTGGGTCTGCAAGGTCATGGTCAGTGAGGCAGAGTCAATTTTTTAATGACTTAAAGCAAGGGGGAAGAGCTAATGAATTCTCTTATGCCATAATGGTGTGTCTATACAAAAAGATTGACAGACTTAGCCAAGCCATCGAAATTTCAAAAAAGATGCAGGAATTGGGGTTTCTCACAGATCAGTTGTCTTTTAATAATGTCCTTGGACTATATGCAGCAGAGGGAATATTGAGGGAAGCTACTAAAATTTTCCAGCAGATGTTAAAAGCAAAGGTTTTACCTGATGATGTCACATACAAAACATCGCGTACAATTTTGAAGAAAGGAGGTCTTCCATTAGAGGCAGTAAATCAGCTTGAAACTGCATGAGAAAATGGAATCCCCCACAGTATGCCAGCATTGATAGTGACTCTTTATTCCATGGCGGGAATGCATAAGGAGGCTTTGGAAGCCTGTGAAAAATTAAAAGAGATCGGTCAGGAACTAAACTACAACTCTCAATTCCATGATGAGTCATGTCTTTTGACAATCTACATGAATTGACTGAGTCTGATTTGAAGCTTTCTGTGATATTTAGTTCATTTCATAAATATACAGAAGATTAGCATAAATATAACAACTGATATTAGAAGGGATCTTATTGCAAGTCACATCTTTCATCCATGGCAACATTCTAAGAGGCTCCTCCTGGAGACACCAAAGCTGGAAACAAGGACATATCAAAAAGTTTGATCAAGGAATAGCCACAGCTGATATTATAAGGGATCTTATTGCAAGTCACGAGAGGGAAGCTGCTTTGGAAACTAAATTGAAAAAGCGAAACAAAGAGAGGCAGACCTGGAAAATGAGCTTGCAAATATATGAGTTCTTGTTTCAAAACCGAAGAGTGATTCAGAAGTGGTGTGATTGACTCATATAATGAAGACTCTAATAGCAAGTATTGTAAAGTTGCTTTGTGGCACAAAATGCAGCTGTTCTCTTTCCTTGTCAGCATTTTGTTTTGTGCAGGGCATGTTCCATGGCATGCACAGAATGCCCACTTTGCAGATGTCTTATTATAGACATAATCATGACATAAATATTGCGCTGGAGTGCTATCATCTATTCTTGGGACAGAGCATACCCATCTTCATGGAAATAACCAAAATGATATTGACAAAGGCAGAGTATCACTACTTTCCAGATTTACAGGCAACAAATGTGCAGATGGCAGCAAATACTCCATATTTTGTGCAGCTGTTAAGGATTCGATTCATCTTTCCAGTCGAGTTTTCCAGCAGCAAGATCAAATGTACAGGTGGCAGGGAATTCATCAATCAAAAAATACCTTATCAACTAAATATAAATAGTCAAAGAATCATCTCTAGATTTCTAGGGATCGATTCTGTTATGTACCAAATCGAATCCCACCGAGCCTTGGGAGGCTAACTACACTTCACCAACTATCAAGCACGAGAAAGGGGACCAACACATGATCATTTCCTTGACTTAAGGGATCATTTCCTATCTTTTTGCATTGGCTATTCTAGTTAGGATAACAAGATCCATGTTTTTAGGATCTTGAAACTACTTTGTAAAGACTATAAAGTCTGAGTACTGAGGCTGAACCAAGGGTTTGAGCTTGGAGAAACTTTACCTATGCTTTGGTTGCTTACTCTAATAAAAAATCACAGTTTCCTCTTGTTTCTGTAATAAGACTTTTTCATCCATCATTATTCTGCACTCTGTTTGAATTAGCTTAGCATATGCTCATGATTTGAAAGGAGGAACTTCTTATTGCTTAGTGTGACCCTGCGTTATGTATGTACTTGGTTGCATAAACCCTGCATGTTAATGTACTTGGTTGTCTAGGCGATATTCCTCATACCTTTCTGTTATTTGACAATCTGATTTACAGTTTCTAAGAGCACTGGCTCATTAAACTATTTTGATAAGCAATATTTCCATCATGCTATCTTAGTATCCCCTCAATCCACTTACTGAAAAGTATTGAATTCTTAAGTTACCAGGCATACCTAGATTATAACCCTAGGTAGTTTCCTGGAGTGATAACAAATTGGCGCCGTTGCCGAGGAGTGAGTTGAGAAGCCGATCTTCCTGGGAGACGACATAGATATACTCTTTGATGATAGACAAGGGGTAGACACTTATTGGTTATAATCATCTATCTGACGACTCCATGAGGACGGATTCAGTGGCGACTCCATTGTTCAGAATTCTGTTTGTGATTCCACTAGTATGAAATGGAAAAGATCTTAGCTAAGAGGTATGCTTTCTGTGATTTTTCAGATATAGCTGGTTTTACGCATCCAGTGCCAACTATAAATGAATAGGATGATTATCTTCCTAGATTCAGAGGAAGTAAGTATGATCATCCCGGTGAGCACTTATTCAATTTTCATCAATGCATGCTTGAACATGGCTTTGTTCACGAAGATGTCTTGATCAAGCTGTTCAAATTTTCTTTAGAAGGAAATGCTCGTGAATGGTGTCAATTCCTTCCTGCTGTTAGTATCCATTCTCTGAAGGATTTCCATGTGGCTTTCAATTCATATTACGAGAAGATTTATTCAGCTGATCTTCTTTTTTCTGAGTGTTGTCATGAGTTTAATTTTTCGAAATTAGAACTTCAGGGAGAGTATGCTGCTAAAGAAAATACTCTTCATCATGATCAGGAGATCATTGATTCACCCCATGATAACCTTAGTGATGCTTTTGACATCATATCAAATGCACCTACTGATGTATGTTGTCATGAAGATGAGATTGTTCCCTCTGAAAAGTTCGAAGATGTTGAGCAGAGTGACATATCAGCAAGTGATAGTTTCAGATCTGCTGAGATTGAAGAGGACGGCCTACAATTTCCAGATTTGCAGGGGCTGTCTAATCTTCAACTAGAACACATGAATCATGATCCTGGATGTGTTGATGTTGCAGCAACATATGTTATGAGCAGCCCACATCTTCCAGACTTGCTGAAAAAGATAGATTGCAGCAGACTTTTGCAGGAAGGGCAGCAAAATGATTCAGATTAGAAATTCAGTTCATATGTTTCTCCAGCAGATCTCAAGCAGTCTACATACAGCAGTGATTTTTGTGGAGGAAATGAAGAGTAGTTGCAACACAGTCAGTTGGAGCAGCAGCTCCAAGAGGTATTTCATTGTTATTTTGATGATCCTTTTGCTGACTATTTAAAGTCTATGAGCAATATAGATCTTAAAATTTTTCTGCCAGAAGAAGATTGTCTTTATCATCTGTTCAAACCTCTCTTCTGCATGAAATGGTCTCCATTGTTTCTCGGGTCAAGATCTAGCATGATGGCATTAAAAAAGTTCCTTACATGGATTCATTGGAAGCATCACTTCATTTGATAAAAGGCAGTACAGTTGGTTAGTGTAGGGGTAGGTAGAGAAATAAGCTTGCCATACGAGCAGTTAAATCTTTTTCAGTTTTGCTCAGTTCATGAATAAGCAGAACAGGCTGCATGTAAGCTATAGTTGGGATACAGGTTTACAGAGGGATCAGTGTTAAAGACTTGATGACTCCATGCCCAATGCTAAAGGCTACTGGAACTACTTGGTTCTGGGATTCTTCGGAACCTCACTGGGAGGATTCCATCCCCGAGTAGGAGCCAGATGTTATCTCCCAAAAAGTACGCTGTCATTTTGGGTGATAGAATGGGTTAAATTTTTTATTTCTGTGAATCATGGCCTTCAAAATCCAATATTTCAGCTTTCGGCAGTTAACTAAGTCTATGGAAGTTTACTTAACTGCCGAAACAAGTCAGTTTCGGCAGCTAAGATAGTTTGCCACAATGGCCTTAAACTGCCGAAAATGTTTTCATGTTCAAAATTTAAATTTCGTGCTCTTGAACGTGCCAAATGTCAAACTATATATCAATCATCAAATTCTAGTCCACATGTCAATTCACAAATTGACATAACTAAAACCAGCGCTGAGTCAAACCCCAAGACCGACTGCAGGTGTCTTGGGCGTGGTGAAAGTCTTTGCATTGTGGAAAATCTGACAGGTCGAAGGTATCTGGCCTCTAATCGAACCATGATTCAAGCTGTGGATTAAGTCACAAGCTAGGTTGACACATCATACCACACATATTGCCGAGTTTCAGATGCCAGATCGATAACCTAGAGACCAGATGTACGCATATGATGTTTGCATATGTTCTAATGATAAGATCACTGCTGCTGGGCATCAAATCTGTTAAAACGCATGGTTGTTTCCATTGAATCTTCTCCAGACACAGCTAATATATTGGAAAGGTCACAACCCATTTGCAGATAGGTGCTATTCATCACTCAAATCTTGTTTTCGTTTGAGTTTCTGCAAATCAAAGTCATATTGGGGTTTACTCCATGTATTAAAACAGATCAGATAGCATTGATCAAGGCAAATGAAGTTGTGTATGGTGCATTGATAAACGCATTTGCACAAGCTAGAAATGTGGAGGAAGTTGTTCATTACTTTCAAATAATGCAAGATCGTGGCTTTGTAGCAAACTGCACAGTGTACGGCTCTTTGATCAAGGTATATTGGAAGATTGGCCATTTGAGAGAAGCTCAGGAAACATATGAAATGATGAAGAAATTGGGAGATGGTCCAGAGGTCTTTGCAACAAATTGTGAAAGCACTGCAGAATTGTTTGAGTTACTCTTCAAGATGGTCGAGTTTGAAAATGCACGATTGTTTTTTACAGTAAAGGGGTTCCTAAGAACGATATGCAGATTAATAACAGAAGAGGTAGTTCGAATAGAGGCATAAGAGCGAGGCTTCCACATTGACATATCTCAGGGCTTCATACTTCATAAATTGATCGAGCTGCTTAGCAAATTCCTGGAGGTTCCCAACATACGTTCGAGATTCATGCGTGATGAACTGCTGTCTCAAGTGTTGGAGGAACTTCTAGTGATAAGAGGTCTGATTGTACAAAAGACGAAGCTAATCAGTGACTGCAATCACCTCTTAAGAGATCTATTGGATTCCCTTCTACTTGAGAGTAATAATAACAAGCGTCTTTTTCTATGGGCATGCATACTGGGTCTGCAAGGTCATGGTCAGTGAGGCAGAGTCAATTTTTTAATGACTTAAAGCAAGGGGGAAAAACTAATGAATTCTCTTATGCCATAATGGTGTGTCTATACAAAAAGATTGACAGACTTAGCCAAGCTATCGAAATTTCAAAAGAGATGCAGGAATTGGGGTTTCTCACAGATCAGTTGTCTTTTAATAATGTCCTTGGACTGTATGCAGCAGAGGGAAGATTGAGGGAAGCTACTGAAATTTTCCAGCAGATGTTAAAAGCAAAGGTTTTACCTGATGATGTCACATACAAAACATCACGTACAATTTTGAAGAAAGGAGGTCTTCCATTAGAGGCAGTAAATCAGCTTGAAACTGCACGAGAAAGTGGAATCCCCCACAGTATGCCAGGAATGCATAAGGAGGCTTTGGAAGCCTGTGAAAAATTAAAAGAGATCGGTCAAGAACTAAACTACAACTCTCATGTCCATGATGAGTCATGTCTTTTGACAATCTACATGAATTGACTGAGTCTGATTTGAAGCTTTCTGTGATATTTAGTTCATTTCATAAATATATAGAAGATTAGCAGAAATATAACAACTGATATAAGAAGGGATCTTATTGCAAGTCACATCTTTCATCCATGGCAACATTTTAAGAGGCTCCTCCTGGAGACACCAAAGCTGGAAACAAGGAAATATCAAAAAGTTTGATCAAGGAATAGCCATAGCTGATATTATAAGGGATCTTATTGCAAGTCACAAGAGGGAAGCTGCTTTGGAAACTAAATTGAAAAAGTGAAACAAAGAGAGGCAGACTTGGAAAATGAGCTTGCAAATATATGAGTTCTTGTTTCAAAACCGAAGAGTGATTCAGAAGTGGTGTGATTGACTCATATAATGAAGACTCTAATAGCAAGTATTGTAAAGTTGCTTTGTGGCACAAAATGCAGCTGTTCTCTTTCCTTGTCAGCATTTTGTTTTGTGCAGGGCATGTTCTGTGGCATGCACAGAATTCCCACTTTGCAGATGTCTTATTATAGACATAGTCATGACATAAATCTTGCACTAGAGTGCTATCATCTATTCTTGGGACAGAGCATACCCATCTTCATGGCAATAGCCAAAATGATATTGACAAAGGCAGAGTATCACTACTTTCTAGATTTACAGGCAACAAATGTGTAGATGGCAGCAAATACTCCAGATTTTGTGCAGCTGTTAAGGATTCGATTCATCTTTCCAGTCGAGTTTTCCAGCAGCAAGATCAAATGTACAGGTGGCAGGGAATTCATCAATCAAAAAATACCTTATCAACTAAATATAAACAGTCAAAGAATCATCTCCAGATTTCTAGGGATCGATTCTGTTATGTACCAAATCGAATCCCACCGAGCCTTGGGAGGCTAACTACACTTCACCAACTATCAAGCACAAGAAAGGGGACCAACACATGATCATTTCCTTGACTTAAGGGATCATTTCCTATCTTTTTGCATTGGCTGTTCTAGTTAGGATAACAAGATCCATGTTTTTAGGATCTTGAAACTACTTTGTAAAGACTATAAAGTCTGAGTACTAAGGCTGAACCAAGGGTTCGAGCTTGGAGAAAATTTACCTATGCTTTGGTTGCTTACTCTAATAAAAAATCACAGTTTCCTCTTGTTTCTGTAATCAGACTTTTTCATCCATCATTATTCTGCACTCTGTTTGAATTAGCTTAGCATATGCTCATGATTTGAATGGAGGAACTTCTTATTGCTTAGTGTGACCCTGCGTTATGTATGTAATTGGTTGCATAAACCCTGCATGTTAATGTACTTGGTTGTCTAGGCGATATTCCTCATACCTTTCTGTTATTTGACAATCTGATTTACAGTTTCTAAGAGCACTGGCTCATTAAACTATTTTGATAAGCAATATTTCCATCATGCTATCTTAGTATCCCCTCGATCCACTTACTGAAAAGTATTGAATTCTTAAGTTACTAGGCATACCTATATTATAACCCTAGGTAGTTTCCTGGAGTGATAACAGATGGATTACATAATTGTTTGTAGGTGAAGATACATATAGGAAAGGTAGCACTCAGTTATAGTCAAATAGTTGTATGTCTGGTGATAAAGAGAGTGACATGAACAATCCATCAACACAGAGGATATACAAGATGAATTATGCATCAATTTTGGAGGGAAAACTTTGGTGAATACCTAAAAACAATAATCAGAGCATGAAAGATAATTTCTGAGCTATTATACAATTATTCCAGGCATGAAGAATGCATAATGGAAATATCAATAAGGAGACATGAAAAGAGGAAAAAAGTAACATACTGTAACTACAAATCACATAGGAATCTCTACAACAACAACAAGCATTCGTCTCTACAATTTTATTAGCAAAAAACCTCCATAAAGTAGAAAAAAATTCTCACAGGTTCCAACCTTCTTTTCCTATAAGGAGGGCATATTTATAACTTCCTAGACTCCTGGGAGTAACCTCGAAATGGGGACAAAAATAGTTTGAATATAATGATTGAAATCATAACAAACAATGATCTAGCAGATCCACCATGATCATGAAATCAAACAGAAAACACATGCAGGAGCAAGTATGATGAATCAGTTGAGGATTTTTCATAGCAGGGATGTTGAAAATGACCCTTTGGAGGGTTTCCTCCATGGTCTGCAGCGTTTTTTCTCCATCTATGAAATTTACCAGCAAAAATCACTTTGGACCGTAGATCTCATAACGAGATTCATTCCACACCGTTGATTTATGGTCTGCAGAATGGGGAAGACGGGATGACGGTCTTTCAAAGGTTCAATTATGCATTTCCCCCCCTCCCCATAATCTTTTCCACCCTTTTTTTTTGCACCGTTGATCTGCATCGGATCTATTTTCAGCCGTTGATCTGAGGTCTGCGGAAGACCCAAAATCCCTTCAAATCCTGTCTTTTTCGGCTTCCAGTCTTAAAATTTACCTTTACATCCGGGATTGATATGGACTATTGATATGGATGCAAATAGTTTCTGGACTGTATATCTGGTGGATATCGAAAATAAGAACTTCAACTTTTCAATATCAAAACCTTTGTCTTTCTGATTTCTAGTATCTGCCCTTCTTCTTTCTTTCCACATCATTCATCTATGTGGAACAATTTCTGATCATAGATCTGGAAGATATAAAAAATTAGAACTTTGTCTTTTCACGCCCAAATCCTTATACTTTCCTCTTTCCGATCCTGGGTAGTGGAAATAAAAAATCGAGACTTTCGCTTTCCGGGACCGAACTTGTCTTTTATCAATCCCTACTTTTACTCCTGCACTTTCTAGTCATTGGTTTACCTCGAAGCCATTATTTATCGTCAGATCTAGACTACAGGAGGTGAAAGTCATATTTAACACTTTTGTAACGAAACCTTACCTGTTTGGGACTTCCTCTCCCAATTTTCCTCGTGTGGAAATGATTTATGGCCTTTGATCTTTTCCACAGTGCATCTAGACCGTCCATCTCATGTCAACCATTTATATTATGGTGGATTTCCTCATTCATGAACATTTCAAGGTCAAAAATAATAATTCCTTCAAGTTTTTTGCATTCTTACTTTAGAAATACCCCTTTCAAACACCTACATAACTTCATCAGTGATCTTAAGGGTCAGATGATATAAAAATTTATGACCCTATTTCTCTTTTTGATGGCCAAACCCTTCACTAAATAGTTATCCCATACATGGTGCTAATAGAAAGTTTCTATTGTGGTTGGGTTGGTTGAAGGTATGGTATATGCCTGTAAAGTGGGCTTGAATGTAGAAATCTATATCAAGGCTATTTATACTAATCGAACTGGTTTAAGGTATCCATATTTCTATGTAAATGGGGATTTCACAAAGTATTTTGATCACGAGTTATCTGTAAAACATTTTGTAAAACATTGTTGATGTATTTCTAACTTCAGAAGATATCTTGATGTGTATTGTCATTATATGTTGTTGTATCCCCATTGGGGATGTTTACACTCTTGTGGGATGTCTTAATTATGTCTAGATCTTGAGGTACAAGCTTCATTGTAAGTTGAGGAAATAGTACCCAGTATAACATCATGTAATGTGTATTTGGATTCTCTCTGGGAGAATTCATCCCTGTTAGGGAAGACATGTGGACCTCGTTCTTATGTTTGGTTAGTGACTTGAAAGGGTATAATCAAGGAGGCACTCTCCCTCATTTATACACACCTCACACTCTCAAGTTCAAAAGAGAGAGAGAGAGAGAGAGAGAGAGAGAGAGAGAGAGAAAGGAGGATATATAGATAACTTCTTAATACTTCTTATAATTTCTTTTGGTCATCTTACTATTCTAAGGAATTTTGTGAGGTTTTCTCCTTTATGGTTTCCCTGGTGAAAATATATGTCTCGTGTATCTTTTATATCTTATGCATCTTGTTGTACTTGTTATTCTTTCAGATAAATATCCTAGATAATCTAATTAGATCTAAATAAAAACTAACATGGTATCACAACCTCTCTGAAAGAAGGCACTGTGCAGTTGTGGAAACTAGGGCTTCCATCTCTCTGCTCAATCAATCATTTACAAAAATATAATATCAAAATTATTTTTTTTTAATGTATTGAGGATTTTTAATCTTTTTATTTGGTTTTAATATTTTATTTTATAATTAGATATATTTTATTTATGATTTTTTAAATCTTAACATTATATAATTTTCCTTTCATTTAGTTTAGGTGACAACATCTTCACCCATACTTCCATGATAATTAAAAAACCTATTAAAACTATGATTACAAAAATTAACCTTATAGTTTAGAAATATTGAATATTTACTTTATATTTTTATGGTCATTGTTCCAAATTCAAAATAAACAATTATGCATTGTGTGTCTATTTACCGCACTTTGTGACACTTAACGTATGGCTATGGGTATTCCTATATAAGTTAATTGGTTTTTCTATTTAATAGGTGGACATATTTAACTTATGGAATATTGGTTTTTAGTTTTTTTGGTTTGTTTTAAGGCCACATATATTAATATAATTCAGTAAAAGTGATTATATAAACTCAACTTTATCTATTAAAAATATAAAACTTAAAAATTGGGAAAACTCAACCACTTTTCCCCAAGTGGTTTTAGCCCACTTTAAAAACAAACCCTTTGGGGTTTTAGATCACTTAAAAAATAATCCATCTTTGAAATTTAAAAAAAGTGAATGGATCAAGATAAAAATTTATCTAGATAAATAAAAATAGACATGTCACCTTCTGCAAGTTAAGTTAAATGGTTGTGTTAGTTAAAAAGTGCACAAACTCAATCTCTTTCCTCCAAGAGATTTTATCCCACATTAAAAAGTTGGCACAAGTTAAGTTAAATGGTTGTGCTAGTTAAAAAGTGGACAAACTCAACTACTTTGCTCCAAGATATTTTATCCCACATTAAAAGGTTTCCCCTAACCATTTTATCCCACATTAAAAATACTCTATCTTGAATTTTCCACATTAAAATATTTGATTTCATCATTGTACCTAGTTCCTACTCTATAAATTGTACCCACACCTACAGATATATGTAGATTCTATACATTTTGTATAAGGTGCAATAACTCTCAAATTACATAATTTGAGTTGAGGAAGTAAACTCAAAGCCAAGAATTTAACTTGGGATTGACTAGATCGAGTGTAATGGGACACGAGCCATGTTTGGACACATGATCAAAGCTAGTTACTCCATGACAATCTTCAAAAAAATTATATGTAAATCCCAATCCCTCAAAGGATAAAGAAAAAATCATGGTAAACAACCTCAAATCCATCACAACCTAGAGCAACATAGTCTTCACAATCATGGGTCTCCATAAGAAGTCAAGGAAGTAATTGTGTGAATTGAATCTAGTAGGTGATAAAAAATAGGGTCATAATGATCAATAGGAAAAAAACAAAGCCCTGTCTAATGAGCCAACTATTCAATTTTGCAAGGGAAACGTGTTGTGCATCAATGGATGCCCTAGTCTCTAATGGAAATGAGGGGCATAAGGGAGGAGGCTTGGAAATATTTCCAACTAAGGAAGAAACCTTGGTGAAAGGTATTAATATCTCTTTTTATGTATGACACACATGAGAGTACTAAAGCTAGGGAAATTCACATAACAACAAATGAAAGTTTCTAGCATGGTTGGGTTTGGTTGAGGGTATGGTATATGCCTACAAATTGGGTTTGAATGTAGAAATATATATAAATGTTATATATACTAGTCAAATTGATTTAAAGGTATCCATATTTCTATGTAAATGGGGATTTCACAAAGTATTTTGATCATAGGTTCTCTATAAATCATTTTGTAAAAAACTGTTGATGTATTTGTAACATTGGAATATATCCTAATGTGTATTGTCATTATATGTTGTTTTACCCCCATTGGGGATGTGCTTCCCCCTTGCAGCATGTCTTAACTGTGTCTAGAACTTGAGGTGCAACCTTATTTGTATGTTGGGGCAATAGTACCCAGTGTAACATCATGTCATGTGTATTTGGAGTCTCTCCAGGAGAAGTTGGACCTGTTAGGAAAGACATGTGGGCGCTGATATTATGTTTGGTCAGTGACTTGAAAGGGTATAAATAGGGATGCACTCTCCTTCATTTATACACACCTCACACTCTCAATTTTGCAAGGGAGAGAGAGAGAGAGAGAGAGAGAGAGAGAGGGAGAGAGAGAGAGAGAGAGAGAGAGAGAGAGAGAGAGAGAGGAGGAGAGATAGATAGATGCTTAATACTTCTTATAAATCCTTTTGATCATCTTACTATTTTGAGGAAGTTTGTGGGGTTTTATCCTTTAAGGTTTCCCTAGTAAAAATATTTGTGTCTCATGTATCTTTTATATCTTATGCATCTTGTTGTACTTTCTATCTTTTAAGATAATGATCCTAGATAATCTTATTAGATCTAAAGAAAAATTAACATGGAATCAGAGCCTCTCTCAAAAAAGGCACTGTGCAACTACAGAAACTAGGGATTCCTAGTTTAAGGTGTTCTCTCCACAAATCATCAATAAAAGAGGGCTAGGATAAATCACCTCAATAGGGTGCATCTTTTGGTGGAAGTAATTTCATAATTGGAGAAGTTTCATTTTTGACCCTATCATTGGTGCCAGGAGGAACTAGGGAATCAAGTTTAGGAGGCTTCCCACCTCATTTTTCATAAAGTGACCTAGCTGAGAAAATTTCCTCAAGGAGGCGCATCATTCTCTCTGAACATAATTCCCATATGTAACATGTCCTTGTTACACACATCTCCTTCTAAATTTTGGAGGACTTATATTTCTAGCATCTGGTCTAAAAAATTACTATCGTTGAAGGAAAACAAGAAGGTTGGTCCATGGAATTGTCCTTGATTTGGTCTATCCCTTCTTGTTCAAAATTTACTAATGAATGTAGTAAATTAGCTACAGCTGCTATGACATTCTTCACCAAAACACTAAATTCTTCCACAAACAACACATAAGGTAACTTAGCTACAAAAATAATTTGAAATATTGGTAATAGAAAGTGGAAAATCCTCAGACTACCCAAAAATATTATAAAATTGGTAGTCATGAATCTAAGGAACATGAGAGAATTTATGAACCTCGCTTTGTCTTTACCACAAGGAAAATGAAGCCTGGAGAAAGAGGGAGCATCATCCAATTTATGAAACCAAGGAACAAAGTACAAATAAGAAATAGAAAACAATGTACATTCTACGGAAAGAACGAGATTTGATTTATTGATGAGACGCTTACCATATTTTTATAGAAACAAATATCTATCTCTCTGGGATATCAATCATTTGCAAAAATCTAAAATCAAACATTAATTTTTTTTAATAATATATTTATTTATTTTATATTGAGTAATTTTTATTTTTTATTTTATAAGTAGATGTGAGTTTTTTTAATAGTAACATTACATAACTTTCTTTTCATTGGGTTAGGTTAGGTGACAACATCTTTTCCCATTTATATATTGTGTGTCTATTTACCATACTTTGTGGCACTTAACTTACGGCTATGGGCGTTCCTCCATAAGTTAATTGGTTGTTCTAGTTAATAGCTGGACAAATTTAACTTATGGAATATTTCTTTTCAGCTTTTTTGGTTTATTTTAAGACCATATATATTAGTATTATTTGGTAAAAGTGATTATATAAACTCATCTTAATATATTAAAACTATAAAACTTAAATAATTGGGGAAACTCAACCACTTTGCCCCAAGGGGTTTTAGCCCACTTTAAAAACACACCCTTTGGGGTTTTAGACCACTTCAAAAATAATCCATACTTCAAATTTCAAAAAAGGTGAGTGGATCAAGATAAAAAATTATCTAGATAAATAAAAATAGACTTGTCACATGCCGCAAGTTAAATTAAACGGTTGTGTTAGTTAAAAAGTGGACAAACTCAACTACTTTCCTCCAAGAAATTTTATCTTGCATTCAAAGGTTTCCCAAAGTTAAGTTAACTTCTTGTGTTAGTTAAAAAGTGGAAAAACTCAACCACTTTGCTCCAAGAGATTTTATCCCAAGTTAAAAGGTTTCCCCTAATCGTTTTATCCCACATTAAAAATACTCTATCTTAAATTTTCCACATTAAAATGTCTGATGTCATCATTGTACGTAGTTTCTACTCTATAAATTGTACCCATACCTACATAGATATGTATATTCTATACATTTCCTATAAGGTGCAATAACTCTCAAATTACATAATTTGAGTTGGGGCAGTGAACTCCAAGCCAAGAAGTCAACTTGGGATTGACAAGATCGACTGTAATGGGATATGAGCCATGTGTGGTCACATTATCTAAGCTAGTTACTCCATGATAGTACTCAACAAAAGTCTATGTGAATCCCAATCCCAAAGGGTAAAGAAAACATCATGGTAAACAACCCCAAATTCATCACAACCAAAAGCGACGTAGTCTTCACAATCATGGGTTGCCATAAGAAGTCAAGGAAGTAATCATGTCAATTGACTCTAGTAGGTGATAAAACATAGGGGCATAATTATTAATAGGACAACATAAAAGCCCTCTCTAATGAGCCAACTATTTGATTTTACAAAGGAAAAGTGTTGTGCATCAATGGATACCCAAGTCTCTAGTGGAAATGGGGGGGATAAGGGAGGAGCCTTGGAAATATTTGCAACTAAGGAAGAAACTATGACGAAAGGTATTAATATCTCTTTTTATGAATGAAATGGATGGGAGTACTAAATCTAGGGAAATTCACATCACAACAAACTAAAGTTTCTAGCATTGTTGGGTTGGTTGAGGGTATGGTATATGCCTACAAAAGGGTTTGAATGTAGAAATATATATCAATGTTATTTATAATAGTCAAATTGGTTTAAGGTATCCAAATTTATATGTAAATGGGGCTTTCACAAAGTATTTTGATCATGGGTTCTCTGTAAATCATTTTGTAAAAAACTTGGGCATTAACCTCAGGGACTGTAGGTGGTTGGGTGTTTCGCTTCTAAATCTTGAATTATCTCAAAAATATTTTGTTCTTGAAGGCCCATGGTGAAGGTAATATCACCACATAAGAGATAATTTTGTCCCTTGAACCACTCAATTAGGTTCCTCTCCCAAATATTTGTTGGCTTTTGGGTTTTTAATTTATCAAGTCTTTTTTTAGTCATAGATGGACTTAGATGTTCGTATTTGTATGAAAATAGAATTCATGGGAAGGACTTGAATATTGATTATTTTGAAACCTTTTTTAAGGAATTGAGAATTAGCCTCAATGAATGCTAGTGGTTGAATCTTTCAATTACGAGCCTCAAATTGCTTTACAATTCTACATGTACTTGAAGGATTGCAGTGAAGGTTATCACAACAACAAGCTTTGGTTTTGTCTCTTGAATACCTCAATAATGTGAAGCTCCTCAAAATTTGTCTTCTTGGTTATTATCTTATCCTTAAATGGTTGCTTCTAGATATTTTTCTCAATAATTTAAATACACAAATAGAAAAATGTTTAATGCAATTCCGCAAATAGAGAAATATTTTAATGCATTGGATTAGAATTTAGAATAGGTTTGTTAACAATATATTTTGGTATTTTTAAAACTCAAGAACTTAAATTATGCACCAACAACCTCTATATTTTATTAGGATGAATGGAAGTCTATTTTCATGTTGGCCTTGAATCCATTAGATATATAATTGGTTACATTGGTTTGGTAACTAAAAAATGTGTGTTTGTATCTCTTAAATTATGGGACTATCAAATTTTAATTGTTTTTCCAATTGTATTCCCAAACCATAGGTTTGGCAATCTGAACCTAAAATCAAATTGGAAAACTCATCTACCACGTAGATTGAAAAAGTCATTCGTGCCAAAAAAAATTTAAATTTGAAATGCACATGTTTTTATATGAAAAATAACATGTGCATTATTGTTTCCTTTATTTTAGTTTCTAAATCTAGGTAAACCACAATAATCACCAATAACATTGAATGAAAATATTACATTCTTAAAGTAAAAAGGGCAGTCTCCTTATATTTTATTTTCTATCATTTAAAAAAAAAATAGTATTACCATTAATTGTTTTAGGACATTTGAGAGTGTTTCCAACCTCATTGCACTTCATATGAAAATAATTAAATTTTAGATCCCATTTAGAATTAAAGAAACTTAACAGTTTTCAAGGTTTTAGGATTGTAACATTTTCATTTGATTCTATCATGTATGAGGTTTTGTGATTCGAATTTAATCAAGTGCATAAACCCTTCTATGTACCTCAACATTGGTGGTGTTGGTTTTTAAATTCGATTGTCATGAACTAAGTAAAAATGTACCCTTCAATCAATCATCATTACTTATTAGTCATGGCATGTTTTTTCTACCTTTTTTAATGCTTGGATTGGGAGGTTACTTCCAAATTGCAGGGTGTCAACTAAAGTCCTTGAAGAATAAAATTTTATATTCATAGAGGAAAGTGCTAGATCTTATAGGTGGGTTCAACCTGGTGCTATCGATGAAGAGGATCCCAATATAGACAATGATTTTGATTGTATGTATTTATTTGTTAATGGATGAAGTTTAAGGATACATATTGGGTCTTTACTTTTGTATACATTAATGAAAAAAGAATCAATATATATCCCCCTCATGATACCTCCCCTCTCCACCTACACATATCTCTCTCTCTTATCCCTTATTTCTACCAATTTTTCCTTAACACCCCCCCTCTCTAATACAACTCTCTCACTCTCTAATCCCTCTCCTCTAGAAACCACTAACCTACACCCCTCTATCTCTCTCTCCCCTCCTCCACCTACCCCTAAATCCCCCCCTTTCTCTCCCCAAACAACCCATAACCCCCCCCCTCTCTACTACCCCCTCTCTCTATCTCTATCAGTCACCCCTCTTCTCTTTAATCTCCATCCTTTCTCTCTCTCTCTCTCTCTCTCTCTCTCTCTCTCTCTCTCTTTCATCCCATCTCTATCCATAAATCCCATATTCTAATAATATCTTTCACTCTATACCTAATCCCGCCTCTCTCCATAACTCCCATCTTCTAATATCCCCACCATTAAAGCCCTCTATATATTTATCCCTCCTCCTCCTCCTCACCCTACCGCTAAAAACCCATGATATCTCTCTCTCCCTCTAACCCCAAAACCCCACTCCACATTAATACCTCCCCTTCTCTATAACTTACCTAATCCTCCCCAAACCCCTAACCCTTTCGATATCTATATATTTCTCTCCCCCAAACCCCCTCTTCCACTCGTCTCTCTCTCTCTCTCTCGCAACAATATTGTTCCCTATGATCCAACTTACATCATATGATCCACCTTTTAAAATTTATTTCTCTCTGTAACAAATCCAAAATCCCATAAGTAAAGAAAAAAAAGAAGTTATTGAGGGTTTAGATCAATATAAGACCTAATTCTAAATTTACATAGCCCTTAAGAAAATAAAGGAAACTCTACATTCCAGTTTCAAACTAGGACTTAGCCTATAAAGACAATTTTGTAAAACAAAAACTTATCAATTTGAGAGTTGTTCATTTCATAAATGAATTCATGTAATCACTACACTAGGATATTGTTTCTAGGTCTTTATGATAAATTTCTTGTTTTCAAAGCAGTTTGAAAGTTATCCCTTCATGTCATAATTTATGGGTGTGTGCTTGTGTTGTTTTTAGAAGAACAATGGATTCGTCATGTTTATTCTTTTTAATCCCTTTGCATGTAAACCCTAATTCGATGCAAGGGTAACTTGGCTAAAGGTCTTACTTAGCTTATTCATAATCTAATGTATTGTAATTTTTGTATTAAAGGAGATTCCTTTGATGAAAGACTAGCTAACCTAAGTGTCAAAAGGAAGATATGGTAAACCCCTATACTCTACGCGTTCCTAATCAAGTAAAAGTGCATAGTCACAAACAATATGATGATGATAAGGAAAAAATATGGTAACAAAATGAAGATGCTCTCAAACTATAGAGAAAACTAGGTATCAACACAAAGATTTATGTGTAGGTAGATGAAATTTTAAAGTGCCATGTGAGAGGATTTCTTAGTGCTTTATAGATGTGGAAAAAAAGGGGTTAAACCCTAAAGGAAAAATATATGGGTTTAATCTATTGTGAACTTCTTCTGCATCATGGGACTAGTGGGGAGAGCCGAGGCTCTCTGCCCTTCCAATACTTAACCCTTCATTCGACACTATGAACATGTTCATCATTGTCTTCGTTACTCTTAGCAAAAGATTGTAGATACATGATTTCGTCCTGCCTCCTGTTTCTTCACAAAGTTAAGGAGGTAAGATGCATCCTTCACATGGATCTTTTTAGTTTTCTTCATTTTAATTGTATAACATTGTAGACTCAGATTCTTAACCTCTATTTTGTTTGATTTACAGGTAGTTCGATGGAAGTTTCTTGGCTTAAAGAAAACTCGGGTCGAGGGTAACCAACGTCTTAGGTTTTTGGTAAGACCTAGCATCATTAACCCTATGATCTTTGATGTTGTGAAAAGAAACCTAGAACATCGTTTTCTCTTTTTGTTCTAGAGTTGTTTAGTTGTTACAGGTTTTATATGCGCCTTTTTGCTGATGGTAAACAATCTATGTTTTTTCCTTTATGGCGTTGATGTCAAGGATAAAATAAATTATTTAGAAAGCCTTCAGGCTAAAGCTATGGTTTATTTTAGATAAATTTATAATTCTAATTTCCTTTTTCTTATAGACTGTGGAGTCTATAGGGAGAAATGTAGTGTGGTTGCTTGAGAAATTACTGTAAATTTTAGCAGGGTTTATGGAAAACAATTACTGCGGTTTTTTTTTTAAACTTCAAATCCCTCCTGGTGCTACTCTGTGTTTGGTTTAATAAAATTTATATGTATAGTATTTGAATCATTTATTACTTCCAGCACCATTCTATATGATATTTTGTTTTATTGAAAGTGGAAGATTTTGTTCTACAAATCCTTCGATTACTTTCGATGCTACTTGTGTATATAATGAAATTCTATTTATTTTATCATTATGTAAATTGGTTATTAATAATACTCTAAAATTTTATATATTATTTAACTTTATGTGTAAGGATTTGTATACAACCAAAACGTAAAAGCTTTCATCCTTCTAGTTTTTGGAAAGGGTTGTAGCGTTTTCTTTAAAACTTGAACCTAGGGTGCCTTTACTGTAATTTCTAAATTTCAAAAAATCAGCAATTGGAATTCTTAGCCTTACAAGCTTCGAACTCTTGACCGGTAGTAATCCGATATTAGTTGACTATAAAAGTTTTAACTCTAAATTCATTATTGGAATAAAGTGATAAGCCTCTCAACTATATGTAAATTGTATCCTAGGTCGATAAAGAAAACATTGAGCCTTTCGACTGTGTAATTCTTTATATTGAGTGGATTACTAAATTCTTATGGGTTTTGAACCTAGATCTATTGTTTTGGTAGAATAATAAATTTATGGTGTTTAGTTATGATAAGCCCTAGCTGTAAGAAGAATTCATTATTAGGTTAAATATATGATAGCTTCTATTTAAAACCCTCGTTACTTCTGTGTCGATTTATAAGAAAAGTTGCAATAATACTAATTATTAGTTATCTATGTATATTATTTATTATCAAATAAAACTATATAAAAATATGGTATTGTTTCTAAATAATAAATATAAGAGATCCTATTATATCTACTATGAAAATTCTTTGTAAACAATAGCATTTAGTAACTGATAATTTGCAGAAAATAAACTTTCCTACTTACTTCAAAACAATAACGTTCTAGGGAATATTTTAACAAACATAAAAATACTTCAGAAAAAAGATGTAAAATAAATTAAAGGTAATAATTCCATAACATTATAGAACCTGTTAATTTTTGAAGGGGACAAACACCCAAAGACGATTGTTCCTCCCAACCGTCTCCTAAAAGAAGCTAAGATCACTTGCTTTAGGAACCCCAAGCCTATTCACTAAACCACCAGGATGAAGATACTATGTATAATCCTATTCAGTACTCTCTGTGACTTATAAGTCACACTTACAGATAAGTCTCTTAGCAATTCACTCTAGCTTTCCCCTCATCGAATTTCCTCTTGTGTGCCTAACATTTTAGTTTCCAACAAATCCACAAGTTCTCTTCTCCAGAATAGTGGTGAGCCTCCATCTCATTCGATGGTATTTATAAGCTTGCCTAGGTATTTGGGCTAGCTTTTCAATTAAATGAGCCACCTTTTTAGTTCCCCCTTTCTTGGGAACATGACCACATTTATAGGGAAGCTTCCTCCTACAGCAACTAGAAACTGAATGATGTTTTTTCCAATTGTCAATTTACAGATCATTCCTCCTAGTGGGTCAGTGAACACTCTTCAACATTCTTATTTGGATAGGTGTATCTTCTTTTAGTTATTTAATAATAAAATATCCAATTACAGTAATCTTTGACCATCCTTGGTCAACAACATAATACTTTACAATAACTTTTAAAGCAATGTCTTTTCAAAAAATAAAATGTTTTTAGTTCTAGGTGGGTTACACTCTCTCCCTCTCTCTAAGGAACAGTGTTCTCTATGATCCACCTTTTTGAATTCATTTTTCTCATATGATATTGTCCCCTTGTTACCTATATTGTGTGTGTATATATTCTAAGAAGAATGTTTTTTAACTTGAAACGTTCATTACTCATGTTTTGTGGGGATTTTTTTGTGATTTTTTTATCTTTCAATGTTGATTTCTACAACTCTTATTTTGAGGGGCTTCATGTGTCTCTAAAATATCTTTCCAATGATATTGTATTACTTGATCAAATCTGTTAAGTATCATGGCCATAATATGCATTTTAGCGACTACATATTTTGACTGTACAAAATCCAGTTCTTATGGGATTACTATATAAAAATTATATATGAATATTGAAAATATAAAAATATCCTTTCTGTGCATGCCTAATCTACTCTCCAACACAATTGAAATAATTGAAAACGAATAAATATTGAAGGAGAAATATCAATTTTACTAGTTATGGCTCCAAAAAACAAGAAAATTCCTTCGCAAGCACATTTTCTCCTTGGATTTTATGAATTTATAGTTGTATTTATTCATGGATTCTTCTTCAAACTTGGGAATTCTCCTATCAAGGAATCTTCCTAAAAATCAATTTAACCTCGTCTTTAATTTTCCCAACAAGGGATTAAACTAGGTAATTAAATTCACCCAACAAGAGAAAAAACTCTCATGGATAACATGATTTTGAAAACCATCCAAACTCTCTCTATACCCTCATAACTAAGGGATCTAATACTAGTTTTAGGTGCCCAATAGGGAAGATAATTATATTTTCCAAAAAAAAAAAACCAAATACACAAGATGAAGCACCACAAAGACAAAGAGAGATACTGTCAAAGCTCATTTTTTCATTAATGTATGCACATATAAAAAATATGAGAATGACCCTTGGTTTCCAAATTCCAATGTGTCTCTTAGACTCCCAATTACTATTCACATTTTCTCTCATAAATGTGAATAGTAAATATAATACAATAATATGTCTAACCATATGGATTAGGTTCCCAACATAATGGACCAAAACCGTTGTAAAATGACACAAAATGACATAACCCTTGATAAATGTCATAATACAACAAATACATTATGGAATAACTATAATGCAAAATAATCATTCAAGAAAATAAGCACTAAGCAGCATCCCTATTTAGTTTCTTCACATTCTTCATATTACATGTATTATTTTCATCCATAAAAGTCAATATGATTTCCCATATAGTTTCTTAAGAGTTGTTTTAGTTCACATGTTGCATACATTTCCTTTCATAAATATGGATTCCATAGCAATGATTCTTTTTAATGAAGGTTCTGAAGGAGCAATTTATTAGGGTTTGATTCTGGCATGGTGGACATGTTCTTGTCTTGAGTGATTCCCCCTTCCTGGTGCATTGTTTCTCTCTTTCCGGAGATGGGATGTCCTCGACCGACAGACTACACTTTCCTTCATCAGTTCATTTTTTTTCCTCGGTTGTGAACTGTTCTATTTCTAAAAGTGGGGGCACCTGTTGAGTCTCCCTTCTATTGTATTTTTTATTTTTTTACATGGATTCCATCCTCCCAAAAGAGAACATAGTACCAACCATGTTTTAAAAAAGTGGGAAGTAATGTTTGTTGCTTGGGTTTTCACATTTTCTCATTTTTTCCATGGTTATTAGTAGCCTCATTGCATGCCCATTCTTGATTTCGTGATTTACGCTGTGAGGAGCACTATGTTTTATGCTTTCTGGGTACCGAGACTTAGGGTTTCCTAGTGTTTAAGGTTGAATTTCGGAAGGGGTCTCTTCGGGGCTTCGGGTGATAGTTCCTAAAGATACTATTTTTTTTTTAATCTTTTTACTAGTGTTGTCTTCCTTGAATTGTTTCTTAGGACCCTTTCTAGCTAATGTGATATCTTTGGTGTTTGGTCATTGGTCTCTGTCGGCTTCTTCTATTTGTTTTTTTTTTAGGTTCTGCTCGTTAAAGGGTATTTATTATTGCTTTGGATTTTTTTTATCGGTATTATCGATTCCCTCTTGTGTTGATGGTTATAGGGATTTTTTCCTTGTTTTTTTATCTAAGTATGGTTTTAGGGTTTGCTGGTTGGTTTTATGACTCTCCTTATTTTGGGGTATTCTTCCTTTTGGGATTTATGGCTCTTGAATTAACTACTTCTTTCGGGGGATTCTAGGTAGTCACAGAGACACGTTCCTTCCTCCTTTCACTCTTGATGAAAATCTAAAGTTATTAAGGCTCTCAAAGTGAAACATGACTTTTTTTTGTGCATGGATGTGTACATGGATAAAGTGGAAGACCTTTATTGCAAAGCCTTGGTGGGGATTTTGGAATACTATAGCATGAATAAAGGTGAGTGGGTGGACCAGGCTACGTTTCATTCGAAGCCTTTACTTGACTACTTCATCAATACTAGTCTCTTAGAAAATAGGTGGTTGGTGTTTAGTTTTCTAGATAACAAAGATGCTTTGTTAATAACTGGATCTCATTGGAATATTAGGAAGGGATCTCTAGTTCTCAGTCATTGGCACACCAGTTTTGACCCGCTTCGGAAGCATGTTATTAAGCGTCAATTATGGGTTCTTCTTTTGGAACTCCCCTTGCCACTTTGGAACAAAGATATTCTGGTGGGTATCACGAACTACTTGGGTTGCTTCGTAGCCGTGGAGGATAATTTTATTCACAAATTTGAAAAATGAATGGCTCAGTTCCTGGTTGAACTTGATGTCTTGTGCAGTCTTTTGGTAGAGATAGAAATTATCTACAATGAAATTATTATCATTTAGATGCTTGATTACTTTAATGTTCTATTTTGATGAAACTTTTTCTACAATACGGGTCACCTCAGATGCTCGTGCCCCTCTCTTCTGCATGGTCGGCCTTGGTTGAGGGACAATGTTGTTAAATTTTCATATGCTTAGCTAAGACATCAGTATTTCAATTCATTTTTATAACAAAAGCATATAAACAGGATCACTGAAAGATAGACAAGCACAACCATACAAAAGGAACACAAAGATTTATCCTGGGAAAATCCTAAAGGGAAAAACCCAGCAAAAGCTTCCTCAATATAGATGTCCCAAAAAGATAAAAGATAAAACTAGTAAGGAGATCAAAGCCTGATCCTCCTCCTTCTCCAGCTACTTCTCTTCTCCACTAATGTGCTACACAAGTGAGAGTGTGTGTCTCAAATGAGGAGAGCTACACCTCTATTTATATTCATCCGTTCACTTCAATTAACTCATCTAACATGTAGGCTCGATTTAATCATGTAGGCTCAATTTATACATGTAGGATCAAGTAACCACACTGGGGTGCTAATGACCCACCTTTACAATTAGAGGGGACAACCTCATGACTCTTATTAGTTCTTCTGATTAGAAGCATCGGGGTACAAGATAATACAAGTGGTTCTCCTGGTAGGACCATCAGGGACCACAAAAGATACATATAGAATATTCTTCGAAGTTACAATATTTCAACAAATGTTAAGGTGGTTCATCATTCTCATTCTATTATTATTTTGGATACATCCAATGAGGACCCTCCTTCTCTGACACTTGAAGGTATGTATGTCTCTGTCTCACCCACTAATTATGAATATTTAATGAAAGGTGAACTACTCTTTATCGAAGATGTGGAGAATTCATCTAGATTTATAAAGTTTAATTATGTTTTTCCCTTGGTGGCTCATGGTATTTTGTATGATATGCCGGGCCAGCTCTCTGAGTGATGCTTGTATGTGGCATTCGGTCACTCCTTATTTAGACTAGGTTGACTCTGCTCTCTAGACCAGGTTGACTCTGCTCTCTTGGCCCCCAAAAGTGCTTATTTCCTTCCTTGTGTGGAATTTGTTTGTGCTGCATAATCAAGCTCTGTCGGTGATATATTACCTCCTACATTAGATCCTGTGGTCTGGAAGTCTCCTGCTTCGGATATTTTTTAAACCCATTTTATTCTAGGGATGAATTTCCTCCTTTTCTGGGTGTTCCCTCTACACCTATCTCTTGCATTATTAGGCCTAAAATCCCATTGGATTTTTCTTCCTTTGGCAGATTCAACCCTCTTGAGTTCTCTTTCCATTTTTTCTAACTAACACCCCCACTACCCCCCCCCATTGATTCTATCATATTTGAGAATGTCACTATCCATAGGACAATGAATCCTAAATCAACTGTGTTAGATAGGGTCACAGGAAGCTTGAAACCATATACCCATTTATCAGTTAGGATCAAGGATGCGGTCATGGCCTATTCTCCCTTACTCAGTCCCTCCTCTTCTTGAGTGCTTAAGAATCATCACCCACTGTTAGGGTTTCCTCATGAAGCTCCTCTCCTTTAATATATGTGGGTTTTGAGGGCTTACCAAATTAAAATCCCTTTGGTCTCTGTTTGTGGACTTAAATCCAGATATGATATTTTTTGAAGAAACGATGTGTGGTCACTACCAATATCTCCTTTTGTTTGCTAAACTTAAACCTGGTTGGGAGTTTTGTGCTATTGAATCCACTGGTCTCTCGGGTAGGTTATTAATGGGGTGGAAACCTAATGGGGTGGAAACCTCTGGCCGCTCGATGCAAAGCCTTTATCTATTGTGTAGGGATTCTTGTAAAAGTGAGATTCATGGGTCTCAACTCTGAACGTTTTATGCTCAATTTCTATGGTATGTATCTAAATAGGGATTTTTTTGGAATAATTCCATTGTGGGGGGTATTTTTGATCTTCCCAATCTTCTTATTGTAGGGAACCTTAATTTTAAACTTTATAATGTTGACATTTGGGGCTTCAAGGAGTAGATCAGCAATTTGGATTCTTTATTTTCACAACTTTTGGTTAGTACCAAACTGGTGGATCTTTCCCCTTCTTTTTCAGGACCAACCTGGGATAATGGTCGTGTTCAGATTGAGGGCATCAACAAAATACTGGATTATTTCTTGGCTTCTGACTATTTGTTGCCTCTCTTTCACAGATATAGAACATGGTCCCATTCCTTGGAAATTTCTAATCACTTTCTGATCTGCATGGAATGGGATGATATTTCCTTTATGCACATGTATCCTTTTAAATTTAATCATTCTTGGTCCCTGGAGGAAGACTTCACATAGATAGAGGGAAATTATTGGCTATTAGAGGCACCTTTATTAGTCGTTGATGATATGTATCTATTAGTCTTCAAGCTTAAAATAATTAAAGGAGTGGCGAAAGGATGGGAAAAGAAGCAACTCTGGAAAAGGGGAAAGGACCTTGTTGATATTGAGGCAAAGATTCAGACTCTCTTTGAGTCATACCCCTTGGGAATACTTTCAAAGGATAGTGCCCTTTGTTTATCAACTTTGAAGAGACGAAAATAAAATTATTTAGCTCATGAGGCTCTGACCTAGAAATTGAAAAAGTAGGACCAACTAGATTAAACATGGGGACGATAATACAAAATTTTTTCACAATGTTGCATCGGCAAGAATGAACTTCAATGCCAGCTGGGAATTAAAGAATGATGATGGTGAGATGGTTAATGATGGATCACATCTCATAACTATGGGGGAATTTTAATTTTCCTCTATTTTAAAGGATTATGGTAAATATATTATTTAGGATCAACTAAAGGTGATCAATACTTACCCTTCTTTTTTATCACCAGAGGATTCATTCAATTTCTGCTCAAAAGTATATTTATTTGAGGTGGATGGAGCTTTAAATTTTTTTAAAGAGGATAAAATCCCTAGTCTTGATGGGTGGCATGTAGAATTTTTCATGTGGTTCTTTGAGTTGGTGAGTGAGGACTTATTGGGGGTTGTTGAATAATTTGGTTCTTTGAGTTTTTTTATCTTCTCTCAATTATAATTTTTTAACTCTCATTCCGAAGTGTGAAAATACTCAAACCTTTATTGACTTTCGTCCTATCTCTTTGTGCAACTTGATTTACAAGATTATTTAAAAAATCATAGCTTATGGTATCAAACCCCTCTTGGAAAAGGATATCTTGACAGAGCAGTATGGCTTCTGGAAGAACATGCAAATCCTTGAACCAAGGGGCTTTGCATAGGAAATATTTCACTCCATTCAAGCTAAAAGGATGAAGGCCTTGGTTATTAAATTGGATCTTGTCAAAGTGTTCGATAGGGTGAATTGGACTTTTGTGAGGCTTGTACTATTGCAAATTGGTATTACTTTGGATGGGGTTAATTGGATCATGGATTGTGTAGTATCTTCCAATTTCTCGATTCTGGTAAATGGATCTCCTTCCAATTTTTTCGATGCAACTAGTGCCATTCGTCGAGGATTCCCTCCATCTTCCATTTTCTTTCTTTTAGTAATTGAAGGCTCAAACTACTCATCAATGATTCTAAGTGTAAGGGTATAATTAATGGGGTTAATATATCCATGTCTCTATCCATAACTCATCTACTCTTTGTGGACGATGTGGTGTTGTTCGGAATGGGATCTATGGGAGAATGGACTGAATATAAGGAAAGGTTGGAACTTTTCTGCTCAACATCTCGTATGAGGATCAATGTGGAAAAATATTCTTTTATTTTTAATGATGTTGACGAAGAAGTCTGTAAGGGAACCTCAATGTTATTTCCCTACAAAATGGAACCAATTGATCTTGGCTTTAAATATATGGGGTATTTCCTTAAGCCACTAGGTTATGTTGTCAATGATTGGAGATGGATCCTAATTTTTTTTAGAAGATAATTAGTCATTGGTCCCTCAAATTCTTATCATTGGGGAGAAGACTGATTCTATTTTTTCTATTTTAGCTGGTATACCTGTTTACTGGTTTTCTCTAGCTATAATTCCCAAGTATATCCTAAATAAACTTCGTCAAAGCATATTCTCCTTTCTATGGGGTAGCACAAATCATAAGCATAGGATTCACTTAGTGGACTGGAAGACAATCTCGAGGCCTTATGACTATGGTGGATGGAACATAAAAAACTTGGAATAGTTTGGTATGGCGCTCAGACTCGAGAGTCTATGGATGGTTTTGAAATGGGTGAGTATTTTATTTGTACAAAATATCTCAAAAATATGTCAATTGAAGGTTGGTTGAGAAGGAAAGGGTTCATTGTGCATGTGACCTCTCTTTTCTGGAATGGTTTCATCTGGACTATCTCTTGGTAAAGTTGCAAGATGGGTTGGAAAGTAGGGAATGGAAATATTATAAAATTGGGCATTGACCCTATCTAAGGGATGAACTCATCTTTTATAATTTTAGAAGAGTTGTGGGTTTATCTCATGGGTTTCAACATCATCTCACTCAATTATTCTTGCAACAAGGGGGAAGGATTTTATGCACACTCCTATTGGTTTACCGCAGATGATTTGGACCTGCGTGGCAGTTGGAAAAATGAATGGACCCTTTTCATAAATAGCTTATCCCATGGAGGTATAAAACTTTCTGATGATCAATACTCCATCCTTTGGATGCACAATGTTGTGAATGGTGAGGTCATGACCAATCTTGCATATGATCTTATCGTATCCTCCAAATTGTTGAAATATCATGTATGGATTTGTACACAGCTATGGTCCTAGCAAACTTTGATTTAAATAAAGTGTTTTTTGTGGCTTAGCTTGGATAAACGCATTATTACTTGGGAAAATTTGTTAAAAAAGGGTTGGTCCGGTCCTAATAGATGTTGTTTATGCATGTCAAATGAGGAGAATGTGAACAATTTATTTGTCTCTTACACCCTTGCACAAGCTATGAGACACTCTCTCTGTTTGAAGTATAATTTGGTCTTCCTGTGGATAGAGCCTTTTCTTTCGGAGAACATTAATATGTGGTTTTATGAAGAATAGGGATTGTCTCTATTTACCCTTATTTTTCATCTGTAACATATGGTTATGTCACAAATTTTGTATCTTTGAGGACATAACTATGCATATTATCCCTATCTACATCATAATTATGGAACAAGTTTCATCCTACTATGTGGCTTGTAAAAAACAGAAGCATATGGTTATTGGTTCTCCTTTGATCATCTGCTATCCTTCTAGGGTTTTCGATGGGGTTCCAACTACCAAGATTGGTGGACCAGGATTAACTCTTTCTATAAATCAACCAAATTCGTTTCTTTTTAAATTGGGTTGTTGACCTAGCACCAACACTAGGGATGAGATGTTAGATCTCTAGGATTTTCTATACATTGCGGCTGCAATGGATATTCCTTCTCTTTATGTGTGTGGAGATTCATTTTTGATCATTAATTGGGTAAATTCCGAAGCAACTCTTTATGCTTTGAACCTAGATCATTCTTGTGACAAAATCACTGATATTAAACCTAACTTTCTTTCTCTTGACTTTCACCATGTCTATAGGGAGAACAATAAGAATGAAGACCATTTATCTAAGGAAGGACTTTCTTTGAAGTTTGGCCTTCTCTCCTTCTCGAAACTTTATGAAGGAAAAATATTTGGGGGAGGAATGATTCAAATAAGATTTTTTTAATTTTATTTTAGTGGCATACTCATATATGTCTTTTGAGTAGGGGCTTTCAAATCCTCCTTTTGTTAGTAACTTTTGGGGATGTATTTCCTTTTTTATGATCCCCATGGGGTTGGATATATTACTACTCACCCTTACTGCTTCCTTAGATAATATTGTTGGGTTCTTTATGTTTTCTTGGTGGATATTCTTGGTAGGTCACTTTTAGGAAGAATCACATGGTTTCTCAGCATGGAAAAGTTTGTGGTTCCTTCTCTTTGTTTCAGCTTTTAAGTGATATTTATGTCACAATTTTGTACAAGTTACCTTTAATTCTTAATTAATATCAAGGAACATCTATTTTTCTTCTGTAAAAAGAGTTTGTTCAAGCCTTCAAAGTGACAGTTGCGATTTTTAACAATTTCAATGTCATTTTTTCGACCTAGAACATCCATTTAATAGATTTATGTGGGGTATGCTTCAAATTAACAAATTATGGATGTATTTTTGTATTATCTTCTTATTTGGAAATATACTATATGTGATTCTCATTTGATGGTTCTTATTTGAGCTAATCATTGTCGTTATTTTCACATTTTTCATTGTTTATGTTGTGTTCTTTAGATGCATTAGATTCACTGGATACCCCAAAAGAATGATCATGCTCTTAAAGTATATAGTGAAGTTTCTAAGAGGATGTATTTAACAAGGGTTGAAGTTGTTTGGAAATGCTGATTTTAGTTATAAGAGGTGTTATTTTTGTCACTATTATTTCCATTATTCCTTCTACACAATTTACAACTTAATAGAAATGGAGAATAACCATAGAACTATGAAATTAGAATCTCAGTTCAAGTGGTCCATTAGAATCTCTTTTTTTTACATGGAATAATTTTAAGCATGATAAACAATATTAATCCAAGCATGGTCATCAAATAGTTGATGCTTTATCTTTAAATTCTCAAAATGAAAGTGTCCATGAAGGCCATCATTGTTTGATTATTTTGTTTTATGCTCATTAAATTGCAAGGAACCTAATGTGTTACTTGACCTTAACATCCACAAAAACAAGTTCCATATATAGATAAATGCTTCTTATATATTCATAATTCATTATATTATATTTCATATCCCTCCTCAAATATATTTGGTGTATATATAATACACATAAGTGATAAGTCACATCCCCAGGGTAAAGGGTGAAACAATTAATAATTACATTATAATATTATATAGGGTATTGAACCACAAAAGTACTTCTTACAATATATAATTGATAATTATTAAATACTGGTAATATACGATATATATATATTACAAGTATTCCCTATTTGAAAGTGCTTTGTCCTCTAAGCATGGTATCAACATAATGCTTGATGAAATAAACAATATCTGTTAAATATTCACATATGTAATAAGTTTGATGACATGAAACAAAATAAGGATCACTCCACCCTAAATGAATCCTCTCTAAAATTGTCTGATGAAAAGACTCTTAATTTGATCTTCTTTGATGTTGTTTTTGAGATGTATAGATGTTCAAATGTTGTGATATGTAAGAATATTACTGGCATGTGTATGTTGATTTTTGTGTGTTCCATTTCCTGTAATTGGGGATCCAATGTGATACGCTAATACATTAATCTTTCGTAATATTTGGTTTAAAATTTTAATCATGTACTTGATTCGAAAAGTTGGAATTCGACATTCATGTATTGACTGGTGTGAAGATGTCTATATTGTTAGTGGGTGATGGAAATTCAACCTTCACTAAATCTAGGATGTTTACATGTCACTTAATTGTGGCTTCAACTTGATTTATGGATGTTCATTCACCAATGAATCTTCATTTAATGTAATGTCACTCTGATTTGTTTTAATTTTTGGATGCTCATGCTCACTTTGATTTTGAGTTTTGAGTCCATATATTTAGGGTGTGTTGAGGTCATTTTATCTACAAATTTATCTTTCAAGAATTTCCTTGGTTCTAATGGATCAGTTAAAGCTTTCTTATCGACCTTAAAGGCTTGTATATCCTTATGTTTTAGTTTTTTTATTCATGTGATAAAAATTTGATTCCGATTCCTTAAATTGTTAATCTCTTTGTCTTTATCTGAAATAATTTTGTCAATATATTTCTTCTGATCCTTCTTCTTTTGAGATTATTGATCACACTGAATTGTGACATCTTTTATGATCCTTCTTCTTTTGAGATTATTGATCACACTAAATTGTGACTTCTTGATGACTCGAAGCTTGATCCTTAACTAATAAGTCACAATTCTTTTACTTTTCTTATTTTAAACTTATGATTTGTTCTAACAATTTGTGATTAAGGTTCTTCAAGAGGGAACCTTCTTCATTCTTCTTTGATAATTTATTTTCAACTCTTGATTTTTTATTTATTTGATAAGTGTCCTTCTTCGTATCCTTTAATTTTGTAATTTATAATAATAATATTTTTACAGTGAATTTTTAGGTTTTTAATTTTGTCTTCTTTTTCTTTGAGACCTCTCAATGAAGTTGAAATCTATGGTATTGTAAATGGTAGATTCATTGCTAAATTTTTTGTTGATCATAGTTATAAAGTCCATAGGTTATCACACTTCATGCTTTTCTCTAACCCCTCTGCTTTCCTCACCCATGCCAATGAAGCAAGCAAAATTTGGCATGAGAGGTTCGGTCATCTAAACTATAAATACCTTTCATATTTGTGTGAAAAAATATATGGTTTCAGGATTACAAAGATAAAGTTTTCCAAAGGAGTCTATCAATGTTGCATTCTAGGAAAACATCTAGAGCATAAGTATGACAGAGTCAGTCATGAGCGAACTTCAACACCTCTTGAGCTCATCCACAGTGACATTGATGGTCCCTTCCCTAATATGTCCATGAGGCAATCGAAGAATGTATTAACCTTCATAGATGACTTTTCTAGGTATTGTTGGGTTTACTTCCTTAAACCCAAGTCTAAATTTTTTTACCACTTCAAGGTTTTCAAGGCCTTGGATGAGAACCAGTCTGGGAGGAAACTAAAGATACTAAGATATGATAATGGTGGTGAATATGTCAAGTCTAAGTTCATTAATTATTGTGAATGTGCGGGTATCCAGATGCAACACTTTATTCCCAACACACTTAGCATAATGGTGTGGCTGAGAGGAATAATAGAAGCCTCAAGGAGATGGCTACTTGTATGTTAGAGTCTAAGATTTTTCCACTGATGTTTTGTGTTGAAGCTATAAAATTTGCTTCCTACATCCAAAATAGGTTTCCTCACAATAAAATTGATGGATTTACTTCTTTCAAATCTTTAAGTGGGCACAAACCAGATGTGTCTCATTTCAGGATTTTTGGCTCAAGATAATGGGATAGAATTCCATTAGATAAAATGAGGGATTTGGAAAACCAAAGACAAGAGTTCCTATTTTTTGGGTATTATTAATATTCAAAAGTGTACAAGATTATTAACATGAGCACTCAAAAATCCTCCATTGAAAGGAGTGTTCAGTAAGAAGAGCCTATGGTAGCAATAGAAATTGGAGAGTCCTCTTCACCTCCTCCACCTTTGGTTGTAAGTGAAGGAACTAATGGAATTTTAGATCCTAATATTTATTATAATGATGATTTAATTTAATATCGAAATATCCCCACAATGCTAGAGTGGGCAGCAAATACCATCCAAGCACGTGGTGAACTAGCTGGGAATCCTAGTGATTCTAGGAGGACTAGATCTCAATTCAAGAGTGCCCTTTTTGTCAAGGAGCCATTTTTTGTTGATAAGTTTTTTATAATGATTTGATATGAACCAAATACATATGGAGATGCATGTGAATATGCAATATGGAAAACATCCATGAAGGAGAAATTTTATTCGCTCCAAAAGAATGACACATGTGATCTAGTCATTCTCCCCCAAGGGAGAAAGCTAGTCAAGTGTAAGTGGGTTTTCAAAACTAAATTTTATATTGATGGTTATATTGTGAAGTATAAGGCATGTTTGGTGGCCAAGGGCTTCTCCCAAGTCCAAGGAATTGAATACAACGAGACCTTTGCACCAGTTGCAAAGATTGACTCCATAAGAATAATTTTGGCAATTGCAACTTACAAGCATTAGGACATACACCACATGGATGTAAAGAGTGATTTACTACATGGTGATCTGAAAGAATAAATATATATATGCACCAGATAGAATATTTTGTGGCTAATCCATATCTTGTGTGTAGGTTGAAGAAATCATTGTATGGGCTAAAACAAGCTCCCAGAGCTTGGTATGCCAAGATTGATGGCTTTTTTCTATCACTGAACTATTGTAGATGCAAGTATGATACTAATGTCTATTTGAAGTTGATTCATGGTTCCTTAATTATAATTTTATATTATGTGGATAAAATTCTAATCATAGGAAGTTCCATGAAAGAAATTTCCTCCTTGAAGGATGCAATGAACCATGCCTTCTCTATGATAGATTTGGGACTGTTAAGCGAATTTTTGGAGATTGATATTTATCAATAATATATTGGAATCAAGGTACATAAGTCCAAGTATGCTTCATATCATCTGAATAATTTCATAATGAATGATTTCAAACCAGGAAAGACTCCTTTCCTTTCAAGAGTTAAGCTTGAAGAAGAGCAGTCAACTCCGTTGGAAAACACCACCCTATATAGGAAACTAGTTGTTTGTCTTATTTATTTGACTCATACTCGACCTGATATATCTTATGCAGTGAGTGTGGCTTCCAGATACATGGATCAACCTCATGAAATCCATTTGAGTTAAGCAAAAATAATCCTAAACTTTGTACAAGGAACAAAAACAGATTGGATTCATTATGTTGCATAATCTTGCCTCGCGTTAGTTGGTTTTACTAAATATGATTGGGAAGGTGATAACGCTGATAGAAAGTAAGATTATGGATATTTTCTTATGCTTTCATATGGGCAAATCAACTGGTCAAGTAAGAAACAAAGTGCAATTGCACTTTCATCTACAGAGGCAGAGTACAAAGGAGATGTGAATGCAAATACTCTATATTTTTGGTTGCAAGGAATACTTGGAGAGTTTGGGATCAAGTTAGTGACTTCTATAGTCATATATTGTGACAACCATAGTACCATTAAAATATCAACTGACCGAGTACCAAGTCCATGAACCAAACACATTAAGATCCATATACACTGCATGATAGGACTTGTACATGATGGGGTCATTGATCTACAATATTGTGCATCATCTGAGCAAGTTGCAGACATCTTCACCAAGATTTTTTCTGAGAGTTCCTTCAACAATATCAAGTAACTAATTAGGATATATGATCATGTGGTGAAGACGTATTGAAGACCATATTTAATATAGTTTGGTTCATGTACATGTTGAAGGGAGGATTTTCCCCTTGTGCTTTTACCTCTTTCCTTATTTTGTATGGTCATGCAGTATGTAAAGGGTGCAATACTTGATAATAAGTTGATAAATTGATACCCAAATGTTGGAATATATTATATTTCTTGGAAGGCAATAATGTCTTTGTATTATGTCGGAAGTTGTCTACAATCTTATGTAAAAGAGTAATACATTTAACCCATAGTTATATGGTGTTGTATTTACTTGTGTAGANCAAGGTATTGTATTAAGAGATGTTATTTTGGAAAATTATATTATTCCACATGCAATATGTGAGAGTAATTCCTCCTCATTTCTTAGTATATAATAGGGTCAAGTGAGTCTCTACATATCATGTATTCTTGATGTAGTAGTGGTACTATTGTGACATTGTTGTACATCATCTATATTCTTTGGGGCATTTGTGCCTTCCTCTCTTGTAAGATTGGAGAAGACATTTTAGAGATAATAGAAGACTACCTTCCCATGGATGTCACCCATTAGGGTGAACCACATATATTGGTGTTCTCTTGTCCTTTTCATTCCCTGTTCTTATCTTTTATGATATGTTGTTGGTTTCTTAGATAGGTTAACTAGTTTAGATTGACTCTACTATTATAACATGGTATCAGAGCGGGTTGCTATGATCTAGTACCTTCTATAGATTTCAATCAATAAGGATTATCATTTGGGCATTTTCATTTTGTTGTAGATTTTCTTTCAATTTAGTAGCCATTAGGCTTCTCTTCAAATCTAGGCATATTTTTGCATTTTTTCTTTTTTACCCTAACCCTAACTTGTTGTGTAAGGTTTTTGCAGAATTTTTTCAAGGGTTTCTTAATGTTTTTTCTGTAGATCTACATGATTTCAAGGCTTTCCTGAAGGAGATATTTCTTCCAATTATTTTTTACCAAAAATTTTGTTATAACCTATTTTTGGAACTAGAAACGCCATTTTGGATCCACCAACGTGACTAGAATGGAAAATTGGGCATTTATGGGCTTCCTTTTGATAATAAAAATGATAGTTATAAAAAAGGGCTGTAACTTGGTCATTTCTTACTGCATTTTTTATTATAACCTATTTTTGGAATTGGAACAACCATTCTAGATCCGCCAAAGTGGCCAAAACAGAAGACTGGGATATGTTGGGCACATTTTTTCAAAGAGTTGTAAGTAAAAGTTTCTTTTTCCTTTACTGTTTTTCTAACTATATTTTTTACAGTTTCAGATCAATACTGTAAAGTATTTAATTTTTCGGTTATTCATTTTTTTTGCATTTAGGTTTTGCTTCTAATCATGTTTATTAAGATATTATTTCTTGTTTTTTCTATATATCTGTCTCACATTTCTATATCGAAATATTGGCATCTTTTAAGGGCATGAATCTCTAATATTTTGTCATGATGATAGCTATAAACCATCTAATGCTTATTGTTTTTTAAATATACTTAATAATTGATTTGCTCTTTTATTTGTTTTGTTTATAAAAACAATTTTATAAGAACAATCTCATATGTGTTATCTAGTGATCAGTATTTACTTTATTTATATGTTATTGCTGACCTTTGTGTAATTAATTTCATTCTTTTACAAGTAATATATTTATGATCATTATACTCTTGCTAATTAAATTCTTAAGTAAAATCATTTTTTTTAATCTATGTGATATCATATTTTTTGGCTTGTCATAAGTTATTTAATTGGGATATAGTTTTTTTTTCATGCATTGCAGACATTGTATCTAGTTTCGGTGCTATTTGTCTCTAACATTCCAATATGGAAGCATTGACATTTCCAGGGAATTTCATCTCTTGCATGTTTACATAGTGTTAACATGAAATGAACCCATGATTAAGACAATTAGTGACTTGTCATTTCATATTTTTTTATAAGTGATATCATGAGTTGATCATAATTTGCTATATGTTGATCATATTAAACATTTTGATTTATCTATATCTCATGTTGTAGTACCTCGTATTTTTGACTCCGACATATTTATCGCTTACACTTATTACAGTGTATTTACTTATTATCTGTGGACTCAACTATACTTCATGAACTATATTTTGGTAGGTTATATGTGATTATTTACGGATGTTATGATGTTATCAAGATTATGCTCTAATTATGATATTATGATGTTATCATGCTTATACTATACTTTGATCATGATGTTACGATGATTAACATGCCTATGTAGATGCTTTGATTATGATTTTATGATGATTATCATTTATATGAAATTATTGTGCTTATGCGATTATCATGTAGTAGTCATCATCAGATTCATTTATTTCATAACTAAAACATATAGTTGATAGTAATCCTTGGTATGATGTGGTACATGGGTACCCATCCATGATATGATTTATTTTGTGATTTTATGATGAAAGGAAATGATGTTGATGATATGGACCAGCTATTGATTTAATATTGTTATGAATGCATGTTTTGCATAGTGCTAACCTGCAGGGTAAAGGGGCTATATGATAGCCAAGTGTGTGATGCAAAGTATGACTCAATACATATCTTGAGGAAGAGCCTTAATTGCCAAGTGATGGTACGATGACACGTACCAATAAACCCGATAGCAACGCGGCATAGTTTGATGAGTATGTACCCAGTATGTTGAGAGGGATGGATGCATTTCCCATGCTATGTCACTTTGATACCTGAGGTCATGGGAGGGCAGTGCTGAGACACGCTCCCCAAGTTGTTGTGATGATGATGGTCGGATGCCTGCTAGGAGAGGCTAGGTCCGCTAGATAGCCGATGCTACCGCTCTCAGGTTCTGTGTGGGAAGGTCAGTACAGCTGGCATCCACTTTGTACTAGCAGAGGAAGGATAGGGAGGATGCAGGCGTAGGTTAGGATGGGTGGACATATTAGTTATTATTGTTGAATGTTGAACAATTATGATACCGGATTAGTGATGGTAGGTACCAATCTTAACTGACTGATTAATAAGAACATAATTGTTAAATAACTCCGAATGTCACAAGAAATCATATTATATCTGTATATGGGTCATGTTGCGTGAAATATTATTTGTGTCAGTTAGAATTTAGGGGTTTTTGCTATAGTACATGTGCAGTCTGTGCATGTACTGGCCATGCATGCACACCTCACACATGCACGCTAGTATGAAATATTAATTGAAAAACATTAAATAGTTGGATAGGTTAACTAAGTAATTGTGATTTACAATTAATTAATTATTGGTTAATAATATTAATTATTGTTTTACTTCTGTTATTATTTATTATTATTGCATATTATTAATTACTTTTTTTACCATTTTACCATTAGCGTAAACATTAAACAAACAAAATTGAGTAATGTATGACAGTTGGGTATGTTATGAATTAACACGTACAATTCAATAGGATAAACATTTTAGTAATTTCCACCTTCTCTTCAGGGGCAAGGAATTGCTCATATCAAGAAAATTTATTAGTGCATAACAAATGTCAAAACAAAATCTGAACCGGACTGCCCAAGATAGAATTAAATAATTAAATTAAATAAGAAGGGAGGCAGTGGAAGAAGGAAGGCGGTGGAAGAAAGGAGGGGAAGGAGGTATAAGGAGGGGGGCAAATGGTTCAAAGGGGGATGATTTTTGGGGATTTTTCTAGAGAGTAGTCGAGAAAATTTTCAGAGAAGAATAGAGAGTAAGAAGGGATGGAACAGGGAGGGAAGAAGGCTGGAGGAGGGGGTTAACTCCAGAGGGCAGATTTACACTCAGAGAAGAGGGAGTTGCTATCCGGTTTATCGGTACGTGGGCTCGGGGGCTAGGAAACCCATCGGTTTCCTAGGGTCAGCAGGTTTGCTGGTCGACCGGGTGGATCATCTGAGTTGGCATTAAGGCTCCTACAGGCTCAGGCAAGGGAAAGGCAAGGCTGAAGGAGCAGTAATCAGGGACAACCTTTAGCAGTAAAGCTCAGGTATTTTCGGTGAACCATCTCTTTATTTTGCAAATAAATGAAATATGAATAAAAATTCATGTAATTTTTGCGGTCACATACTAGGACTGAAAAAAAAAATCAAATTAAGAGTAAATGCCAAATTTTTGTTAAATATTAGAACTTAGTACTCTGCCTAGCAAGCAGAGCACTACAGAATGGTATCAGAGCCATGGTTCCAAATCTGGAACCAGAGGGATCGCAATTGATATGTGGAATGAAATATATATATATATAAAATAAAAGAATATGTATAAAACATTATCTGTGTGTTTAAACTAGGATCAGCGCATCAATATCGTAGACTTGTTTCTCAGAATCCTTATGTTCACCAACTGTGCTAATTAAAAGCATAGATGGAAAGCAAAAGAACTGTTAAGATACTATGCCACACAGCCTGCTCCTAGATTGTACAACAATTTTAGTGGAAATATTAAACATATTTTATGAGAAATAGATTAGAAAAACCATAAACCACAAATTTGCAGAACCACATACTAAGACACCAATATAATTTACTCATTAGAATTCGCCAGCCATTAGAGACGTCCCATCTCTCTCCTTGCTCAGAATCGCATACGTTGGGGAGAGGCCCGCCGATTGAGACCAGGATCTATGCCCGTATCACCCACGCGTTACCAGCACGCTGCCGACCTCTCCACATCTTTACCAGCTTCATTGGTTGGATGGTTGCCCCTCTCCTTCCAAGTAAGTGCTGAATGATGCATGGCCATCTTTTTTATTTATTTATTTTCCATCACAGAGATCATATCAAATTTTAGGGTCTGTTACTTCACGCCTGTATCCCAATGTTGATGATAAACTTGAATATTAAAAAAAACTGCACACCTGCATCCCATTTTTGAATATAAAATCTCAATGTTGGTGACAAACTCAATTATTAAAAAAAAAACTGCACGCAAAGTAGACATATACCTTATAAAATTGAAAAACATTACCCAAATTCCAGTATATTATAACGCTGGAGCCACAATACCATAGCGAAGCAATAGTGATAAATTACTTCTATAAGCTAGGGGTTCCATGTTGTATCACCACAATGTTGAAAACTTTGACCTAATTTTTTTTCCAACTCCTCTGTAATTTCTATCAACCATCCTTCCCATTTCTATTTACCAAATGGCAATGGTTGCATTCCATCAACAATCAGTGGTACTGGTACCATGTATCCTTCCCATTTCTATTTACCAAATGGCAATGGTTGCATTCCATCAACAATCAGTGGTACTGGTACCATGTATTCCTAAGCCATAAACAATTGCAGCATTGATGTGAAGAAAACCTTCACCAGGTCTCTCTACCTTCACCTTCTCCAAACAGGATTTAGGCCCTTTCTGGATTAGGACGAGTTGCAATGGGGATACAATTTTCCTTCTCAAATACACCACGCCATTGGTTTTGCCTCTGTACACATGGAAATATTCTCCCCTGATATGCTGAATATATTGGTCCATAGATTAACTCATACTGATGTTGAAATCAAAGGCTCCCATTATTCTAATATTTTACCGTGTCACGCCCGCTGAGGTTCAGTGGACTCCAGAAGAGGGAATTTATGCTCAAGGCCTAAAAAAAACACTGGCAGAGAAGAGAACTAAGGAAGGGAAGCTGCGATAATACTCCAAATCTTAAACTATCTCAATCTATGGTTAAATACACAAAAACCTAATCAATATTAAGCTCCCTTACAGGCATCAACGCCGTGCAAATCGTTGGCTAAAATCATTCCTGTGTGCTGAAAGGCCCAGGGAGCCGGCACCACCCGCCTTTTCATGCCATCTGCTGTATATCTTTCTCTGGATACCTAGCAAGCTTGTGACGGTGTCGAATTTGCAGAGCTCTGTGTCAAAAACCGGCCATGAATAATGAATGACTATGGAGAAACTAGGCTTTTACCCCCACCCTTGACCTGCTGGGCAGAGAAGGACCTCGCGTGCGGCATGCACCGGCTGCCTTGGCTGCATGTTGGTGGACAGGTGGGGCGCATGCAGCCTCAAGTCACGTGGGTGTGGGGCCGCATGAGAGATAAGGAAACCGACGATATCTATTTTAAGTTATCCTAAAAATTTAAAACTTGAAAATAATAATAATAATAATAATAATAATAAATCTAATAAAAACGGAACTAAGTATATACTAAACCTAATATATATATATACATATATAGAATCTAAATTAATATAATAAATACTTCTGACCTTTCTAACCTGTTTTGCAATGAGAAATTCAAGTCAATAAACCTTAAATTTATAAATAAATAAATAAATAATATTATTCAATAAACATAAAGCTATTCGAAAATGTATTACTTGTTTTACAATTAGGGTTATTTTATTAACATTCAACTCCCAACATCTGGAATGTATTAACTTGGTAATTGCGACTAAAATCTAATAATATCTAGAGCAATTACCATGTTAATTCCATAGGGTTTGGATTGCCCTTATTATATTATAATATGAAAGGAAACGGAATAATTACGGTGGATTTAAAATGTAGGAAAAGCCTCTAATTTACCTAGCTCAATCTTTGAAAAACACAGATCAATTTAGTGGGTTTCAAAATGAAAATCTTTCTGGAAGGTGGATGTAACTTTATATTTAATTGTTTTAGTTAGGATAATTGTAAAACTTAGTGTTGATTAGATTTGTGCCTAACAATTTAATATTTATTCTTGAAACCGTCCCAATCTTTTCAAGAAAGGATCCATTAAAATTTAACCAATTTTATTTTTGGTTATTTTATAATTTCAAAATATCACTTCCATTAAATTTTGTGAACAATAATATTTATCCCAAACCAAAAATGATTTTGATGACGTGTTTTGAACATTCTTTCAAAATTCAATTAATAACTTTTATGCATTTCAAAGAATTTTGTAAACTCTTTCCAAGAGTTGATTGAAAATTTTCATCATTTATATAACATTATCACTATGCATAAATTCTTATTATCAAAAGTTTTCATTATTTGAAAGGTGATAAACGTAAAAATTGCCAGATAGTAAAGGAGAATGGTTGACGTTGGAAATTCCGTTCATACTTCATAATTGGTAATAAGAGATGATTTACATGAAACCTTTGATTGTTTGGTTTTATTGTTTTTTTAAGCTTTAACGAAATCAATTGTAAGTATGGATTAAGTTTTAAATAAAATTATATAATTTAGTATTTATTTATAGTTCAAGTTTATTTTATTTTATTATTATTTTATTATTTTGGAGTTAGTTTTAATAAAATTTTATTATTATTATTTAACATTGAAACTTGTTAATATATTAACATTTAGTATAAGTTGTATTTAAGTTAACTAATTTTATTGCGTTATAATTCATCTATTTTAGATGTTAGCTTTAAATTAAGCTAAGACAAGTTGTATGATTAAAATAGAGGTTAGGTTAATTAAATATAATATTTAATGTTATTTTGCTTTAAAATGTAACATTAAATGTTTAGCCATAGCATTTAAATGTTAAGTAATTGAAGTTGAATGTTAATTCTAAACCTAACAATATAGATGACACCAAAATTTAAGAATGGTAATGTTAGTTAGTCTATGTTATTGGAAATTCAAGTATTAAACTTAAGACATTACCGAGACTTTGACTGATAGTCGAAGAGGCGAGATGGATGTGAAATAAGAAAAATAAGACACTGTTAAGACTAGCATTATGAGCTGAACGTTAAAGAATAGATTAAACCCCAAGACGAAATCGTTTAATGAAAGCGACTATGCAAGTTTTACGCAAATATTGACAATTTGTCTCGATGCATAAATATAAGCATTGCATAACTAAAATTTTATCTCTACAATTATTAGATTAAGATAATAATGGCATAATATTGTTGAATATGTCAGGAATTATCATGGTTCAAACATGCAGAGGTTGAAGTCAAGGTCGAGGGCGGGGTCGAGGTTAACCACCCTCGCCGCCACCATAGACCCCAGGTCAACCACCCTCACCGCCACCACAGATCCCACCACCAACGCCACCAAGGACAACCTCGAACCCTGAGATGGGGGTGATACTGAGGTCCTTGGAAACCATCATGGCCACACTAAACAGAAAGTCGGAGAGGATTGTAGAGGTAGAAACCACACAAGTGAGCCGAGAAAAATCTAAGAGGGCACAGAGCCCAAGGCAAGAACCGCTTCAGGATATTTCTAGGGAGCTGCAGAAGATCAAAATTCTTGAGTTCTTAGGAGGACGACCGGGTAAGCATGCCGAAGTGTGGCTCGAGGGTATGAAGAGGTGCTTCGCACTAAATGAGTATACCTCAAGTTCCAAGGCTATAATGGCCATCTTCCAGCTAAAGGGCGATGCCCTAAATTGGTGGTCAGACCTCAAGAAACAATTGCATCTTACTCCTTTGTCTGTTTCATGAGAGTTATTCAAGGAGAGGTTCAACATGAAGTATCTTTCGACTTATTATAGGGAACAACAGGCGGGTTCCTTTCATGCTTTGGTACAGGGAAACATGACAGTGGAAGAGTATGAAGCTAGATTCATGGAACTGGTAAAGTATGTTCCATACTTGGACTCAGATGATTGACAGGTGGAGCGATTTGTGTATGGACTCAACTACAAGATCAGGGCCGCAGTACGGATGTGGAAGCCATCTTCAGTTTCCATGGCAATTGAGTATGCTCGCTATGCTGAGGATATGTCAGATGCAAAGGGATGAAGCAAGTTGATAGGATCCAATCAGTATGTTACAGGGAAGGCCCCATGACCATACTTCAAAGGAGGACAATCCAGACCTCCTCCTTATGGTAACAAGTTCACCCCGAGGGGTAACACTTTAGTTAACTCAGTATCGTAGGCTTCGTCAACAAACCATGGGAACCAAGGATGAACACAGGGCAATTCCTATAGAGGATCGGGAGGTTTGAGAGGATCTCGGGGAAGGAACACATCCCGGAGGACTCCTCCCAGCAACATGCAAGCACCACCTAATGTCTCTTGTTGGGGATGTGGAGGTCCTTATTTTCAGTAGGATTGTCCTAAAGGGCAGACTAGCAGCAGGCAACAGGAACAAAAAGCATCCATGAGCAATTCTGATAACACTCATCGGATTCATGCAGCTGTTCACAACCACCAGGCAGAACATCAGTCCACCGTAGTAGAATCCTCTGGTAAAGTAAACAATGTCAAACTTAAAATTTTATTTGATCCTGGTGCAATAGATAGTTTTATTTCACCATATGCATTAGATAAATGTGGGTTGGCAGCCTACGAGCATGATGATTTTGAATCGGTTGAGATGGCTTCAGGGGTTAAACAGATAGTAGGTCTTAAGGTAAGGGGGTGTCAAGTTGACTTAGGAGTATGCACCACTAAGTTGGATGCTTATGTCACCAATTTGGGCACCTATGACCTCATTATCGGCATGGATTGGTTAGAAGACCACAGAGCTTTCATGGATTGTTATGCAAAGAAAGTCTTGTGCCTTGATGACGAGGGTTGAGCAATTCAAATCCAGGGTCGAAAAAGAAAGATATCTCTCTGTTTCATCTCCGCAGTGAAAGCTAAGAGGTGTTTAAGACAAGGATTTCAGTTGTTTGTACTTGAGACGGTGAGCGATAGTAAAGGACCTTCCTTGAATTCTTACCCACTATTATTTGAGTTCAAGGATGTCTTTCCAAAAGAACTTCCACAACTACCTCTAGAGCGAGAGATTGATTTCACGATCGAACTGAAACTCGGTGCGGAGCCGATCTCAAAGACTCCTTATAGAATGACAACCCCTGAGGTTCGAGAGTTACAGTTCCAGTTAAAAGAGTTGCTAGAATTGGGACTAATTAGACCTAGTATCTCACCATGGGGAGCGCCAGTGATCTTTGTTAAGAAGAAGGATGGATCCTTGCAACTATGCATAGATTATAGGGATTTGAACAAGGCCACAATGAAGAACATGTACCCTATACCAAGAATTGATGACCTATTTGATCAGATGAAAGGTGCATCAGTCTTCTCTAAGATTTATTTGTGGTCGGGGTATCACCAGCTCAGGATTAAAGAAAATGACATTCCTAAGACTGCTTTTCGAACTTGATTTGGGCATTATGAGTTCGTAGTAGTACCATTTGGTTTGACAAATGCTCCAGCACTATTCATGAGCCTCATGAATAGTGTCTTTCAGAATTACTTGGACCACTTTGTTCAGGTATTCTTAGATGACATTCTTATATATTCTAAGAATGAGAAGGAGCATGAGGAGCACTTGCGGTTAGTCTTAACTTGCTTAAGGGAACATAAACTATTTGGTAAATTGTCAAAGTTTTCTTTCTTCCAAAGGGAGATTCACTACTTAGGGCATATCATCTCAAGAGAGGGGATCTTAGTGGACCCAAAAAAGGTGAAGGCCATCAAGGATTGGCCAATCTAGAAGAATGCGTGTGAGGTGAGTAGCTTCATGGGACTAGCAGGGTACTACTGAAGATTTGTGGAAGGATTCTCCAAGATTGCAAAACCCATCACCACCTTGCAGTGAAAGGGAATCCGACATGAGTGGACCAATGAATGTGATGCCGCTTTCACTGAATTAAAGAGATTGCTGATGAGTGCACCAATATTACGGGTACCAGACATGGATAAATACTTCATGGTATGTACCGATGCATTGAAGCAAGGGTTAGGAGTAGTTCTAATGCAGGAAGGTGGTGTAATAGCTTATGCATCTCGTAAGTTGAATCCTCATGAGGAGAAATATGCCACACATGATCTGGAATTGGCAGCAGTTATGCTGGCACTAAAATTATGGAGACACTACCTGGCTGGCAGAAGTTTCACACTTAAAACAGATCATCAGAGTTTGCAGTATATTTTTACACAAAGGGATCTAAATGCTAGGCAGCGACGATGGAGTGAGTTCATGAGTGAGTATGACTTTGGTATCTCCTATATCAAAGGAAAGGAGAATGTGGTGGCAGATGCTCTAAGCCAAAGGCCGAGGATTTTCTCCTTAATCCCCTTGAGAGTGGGTTTGAAGGAGAAAGTGCTCAAACAACTCTTGGGAGATGGATGGTATATAAAGATAACCTCTGATATCCAGAGTGGGAAGAAGTGTGATTCGAAGTATTATGGGTACCATATTGAGGAAGATGGGTTGCTGCGGTACCAAGGGAGGATGTATATCCCTAAAGAAGGTGGTCTCAGGGAAAAAATCCTTAGAGAGTCCCATAGGGCACATTATTGTGTGCACCCTAGAGTGAAGAAGATGTATGCAGACATGAAGAAGCTCTTCTTCTGGGCCGGTATGAAGAGCGACGTAGTGGATTTTGTTTCGAAATGCCTAGAATGTCAACAAGTCAAGGCAGATCATCGACACCCAGTCGGTCTCTTACAACCTCATGATATTCCTGAGACTAAATGGGAAGTCATTTCCATGGACTTTGTTGTGGGATTTCCCCTCACATCCTCGAGACATAATGCTATACTCATGGTGGTCGACAAACTGACCAAAAGTGCCCACTTCATTCCAGTAAGAGACACTTATGATGTGACAGATGTAGCAAGGGTATTCATAAATGAAATTGTATGCCTTAATGGAGTTCCAAAGAAGATAATTTCTGACCGAGACCCTAAGTTTACCTCCAGATTTTGGACAAGCATGCAGTCAGCATTAGGGACCCAACTGAACTTGAGCTCAGATTATCATCCCAAGACAGATGGGCAGACAGAGAGGGTGAATCAGGTAATGGATGACATGCTTAGGATGTATGTTATGGATCAGCAGACACAGTGGGAGAAATATCTTCCTCTAGTAGAGTTTGCTTATAACAACAGTCATCATAGCTCCATTTGTATGCTTCCATACCAGGCATTGTATGGGAGACCTTGCAGGACTCCACTAAGTTGGGACAGGTTGGAGGATCGTGTTTTAGTCGGGCCTGAGTTGCTTCAGGAGATGGAAGAGCAAGTGGTACACATCAGGAAGCGGTTTAAGGAAGCACAGGATAGACAAAAGAGTTATGTTGATGCACACAGAACTCATAGAAGTTATGAGGTAGGGGATCGCATATTTATACACATCCGACCGAATAAAATTACCATTCGATTTGGAAAGGGGACCAAGTTGTCACCTCGCTTTATAGGGCCATTCGAGATTCTTGAAAGAATCGGATAGGTAGCTTATCGTCTTGCACTGCCACCCCACTTGTATAGGACTCATAATGTATTTCATGTTTCAGTGTTGCGACATTACATAGCTGATGAGTCTCACAAGATTCATTGGAAGGACTTGCAGGTCTTGGACGAGGGAACCTTCACAGCCGAACCATTATGTATACTGGATCATAGAGTTCGATAGCTATGTAGTCGACACGTGGAACAAGTCAAGGTCTAGTGGGACAAGTATAGCCCAGGATCTGCTACCTGGGAGGACACGGAGACTATGCGTCGAGATTTTCCCTCACTATTTTGACCATAACTTCGGGACGAAGTTAGTACCCCATATTTTTGACTTCGGCATATTTATCACTCAGACTTATTACAGTGTATTTAATTATTATCTGTGGACTCAACTATACTTCATGAACTATATTTTGGCAGGTTATATGTGATTATTTACATATGTTATGATGTTATCAAGATTATGCTCTAAGTATAATATTATGATGTTATCATGCTTATACTATACTTTGATCATGATGTTACGATGATTAACATTCCTATGTAGATGCTTTAATTATGATGTTATGATGATTATCATTTATATGAAATTATTGTGCTTATGCGATTATCATGCAGTAGTTGTCATCAGATTCATTTATTTCATAACTAAAACATATAGTTGATAGTAATCCTTGGTATGATGTGATATGTATGATGTGGTACATGGGTACCCATCCATGATATGATTTATTTTTTGATTTTATGATGAAAGGAAATGATGTTGATGATATGGACCAGCTATTGATTTAATATTGTTATGAATGCATGTTTTGCATAGTGCTAACCTACAGGGTACAGGGGCTATATGATAGCCAAGTGTGTGATGCAAAGTATGACTCAATACATATCTTGAGGAAGAGCCTTAATTGTCAAGTGATGGTACGATGACATGTACCAATAAACCCGATAGCAATGCAGCATGGTTTGATGAGTATGTACCCAGTATGTTGAGAGGGATGGATGCATTTCCCACCCTATGTCACTTTGATACCCGAGGTCGTGGGAGGGCAGTGCTGAGACACGCTCCCCAAGTTGTTGTGATGACGATGGTCGGATGCCTGCTAGGAGAGGCTAGGTCCACTAGATAGCCGACGCTACCGCTCTCAGGTTCTGTGTGGGAAGGTCAGTACAGTGGGCATCCACTTTGTACTAGCAGAGGAAGGATAGGGAGGATGTGGACGTACGTTAGGATGGGTGGACATATTAGTTATTATTGTTGAATGTTGGACAAATATGATACCATATTAGTGATGGTAGGTACCAATCTTAACTGACTGATTAATAAGAACATAATTGTTAAATAACTCTTATTGTCACAAGAAATCATATTATATCTGTATATGGGTCATGTTGCATGAAATATTATTTGTGTCAGTTAGAATTTAGGGGTTTTTGCTATAGTACATGTGTAGTCTGTGCATGTATTGGCCATGCATGCACACCTCACATATGCACGCTAGTATGAAATATTAATTGAAAAACATTAGATAGTTGGATAGGTTAACTAAGTAATTGCGATTTACAATTAATTAATTATTGGTTAATAATATTAATTATTGTTTTACTTCTGTTATTATTTATTAATATTTATTATTATTGCATATTATTAATTACTTTTTTTACCATTTTACCATTAGCGTAAACATTAAACAAACAAAATTGAGTAATGTATGACAGTTGGGTATGTTATGAATTAACACGTACAATTAAATAGGATAAACATTTTAGTAATTTCCACCTTCTCTTCGGGGGCAAGGAATTTCTCAATTCAAGAAAATTTATTACTGCATAACAAATATCAAAACAAAATCTGAACTGGACTACCCAAGATAGAATTAAATAATTAAATTAAATAAGAAGGGAGGTGGTGGAAGAAGGAAGGCGGTGGAAGAAAGGAGGGGAAGGAGGTATAAGGAGGGGGATAAAATGGTTCAAAGGGGGATGATTTTTGGGGATTTTTCTGGAGAGTAGTCTGGAAAATTTTCAGAGAAGAACAGAGAGTAAGAAGGGATGGAACAGGGAGGGAAGAAGGCTAGAGGAGGGGGTTAACTCCAGGGGGTAGATTTACACTCAGAGAAGAGGGAAGTTTCTATCCAGTTTATCGGTACGTGGGCTTGGGGGCTAGGAAACCCGTCGGTTTCCTAGGGCCAGCAGGTTTTCTGGTCGGCAGGGTGGATCATCCGAGTTGGCATTAAGGTTCCTACAGGCTTGGGCGAGGGAAAGGCAAGGCTAAAGGAGCAGGAATCAGGGACAACCTTCAGTGCTAAAGCTCAGGTATTTTCGGTGAACCATCTCTTTATTTTGCAAATAAATGAAATCTGAATAAAAATTCATGTAATTTTTGCTGTCACATACTAGGACTGAAAAAAAAAATCAAATTAAGAGTAAATGCCAAATTGTTGTTAAAGATTAGAACTTAGTACTCTTCCCGGCAAGCAGAGCACTACACATGTCATGTTTATTTCGATCATCTTTTACTCAATATTTATATGGCTTTGAGCAATCTTTAAATCTTGAACTATTTATCATGAGCACCTTCTTCTTATTGCAATGAGATTTCTATTCTTATGATTGCAGAGGTTATCTCGTTCCTACTTGTCTCTAACATTCCTATATGGAAGCATAGACATTTTTAGGGTATTCATCTCTTGCATATTAACCTTATACTAATAAGAAATGCACCTATTCTTAAGATTAGTTGCTTGGTGACTAAATTTTCATATATTTAAGTGAAATCTTTGGCTCACTATTTATATGTTGTGACTGACACTTAATGTGTAAAAGTAACTTCATTTTCCTTAATGAGCAAGTTAGTATTTTATTTGATCATATTATGTTTCCATTCCTTTATATGATGTTTGCTAACCTTTGGTATATAAGCATTTTCATTTCTATATGAGCAATTTTGTTTTATGATCTTTATATGCTTTAATATTCAAAGGTCTTGTGTTGATAAGTTCTCTGTTTAGGATTTCACCTTATTCTAGAAGTAATGAACCACCATCTTGTACTATTAAAGTCATGATGTTAATCTGTATGATATAATTTTCGATGTATAGACCATTGGGGTCTTGTTTCTTCGATGTTTGAGGTCTTCTACAGATATTTATATTGCACCTTGATCAGAAGAATGTCTTCTATCCACATGTGTATTGGCCATTTGAGATTTTTTGTACATTGTTGTGGTGTGCTTAGCCACATATTTTGTTGTATTGGTCGTCAGAATGTATCTGTACATTGGTGTGGATGTTATATCATAGTTCTTCACCTATCATGTATGGTTGTGATGATTCTTGTGGTGATCTTGGCATCTTGTGGTTGGATTACGTCACATGTTCTTGGCATTTTATTGTTGGGTCTTTCATCGTACAACCTGGTACGTGTGCACTTTCATGATTCAGTAAGAAGTGGTTGTTCATTATCAAATTCCATCAGCTGAAGTGTTCTTCTTTTTAAGATTTAGTTCTTCTGGAAATTGTCATCAAGGAGGAGCAATAATGACTCCTTCGTTCCTTAGTGTTAGTGTGGGCCCTTCTCCCAGCCATTATTAAGGGGGAGTGTTGGAATATATTATATTCCTTGGAGGGTAATAATGTCTTTGTATTATGTCGGAAGTTGTCTACAATCTTATGTAAAAGAGTAATACATTTAACCCATAGTTATATGGTGTTGTATTTACTTGTTTAGAGTATTTTTCCATGGTATTGTATTAAGAGATGTTATTTTGGAGAATTATATTATCCTACATGCAATATGTGAGAGTAATTCCTCCTCATCTCTTAGTATACAATAGGGTCAAGTGAGTCTCTACATATCATGTATTCTTGATGTAGTAGTGGTACTATTGTGACATTATTGTACATCATCTATATTCTTTGGGTTATTTGTGCCTTGCTCTCTTGTAAGACTAGATAAGACATTACGGAGATAATAGAAGACTACCTTCCCGTGGATTTAACCCATTAGGGTGAACCACCTATATCGGTGTTCTCTTGTCCTATTGTTTTCTTGTTCTTATATTTTATGATTTGTTGTTGGTTGCTTGGATAGGTTAACTATTTTATCTTGAATCTACTATTCTAACACCGACTCCACAAAAGTAATATGTTCCACTTCTTAAAAAAATGCTTTAATATTTTCTAAAAAATGATCCCACCAATAATGTTTGTTATTCTTTGACCGTATTATCCTCTACTTGGGATTGCTAAATTTGAATTGAAATTATCTTACAATTGATTCTAATTATTATTATTATTATTATTATGAGAAATCCATTATTAAACTTCGTGTAGCTCTTGCCTTTTAATACGATTTGTTTAATAACACTAGTTAAAAAGAACTTTTCTTTGTTTATTTATTCTTATTGATATATTTAATTTCTTGGGTAGTAAATATCCTTCTTTATTTTTCTAACTATATTTAGTTTCTTGGGTGCTAAATACTTTCTTTTTTTGGTAAATATATTTACCTTCTTTTCTTTTTACTTTCCATTTTTTTTTTAGATTTTGGGTCAAAAACCTAAAGGAGGTTTTTTTCTTTAATAGAGGGCCACTAACATGATATTGTTTATCTATATCTTTGTAAAACAAATTCTAGCCAGATGCAAAAATTTTAAACTGGTCCATAATCCTCCAATATATATTCCACAAAAAAATAGGCCAGTTGAAATGAATGTCTATGATACCAACTGCAAGGAACCCAATTGGTTACTTGACCTTAGTATCCATAGTAAAAATTAAATTCCTTATAAGGATAAATACTTCTTGTATATTCATAATTAATTACATTATATTTCATATCTTTCTTTGTATACATTTGGCGTATATAATACATATAAGTGATAAGTCACATCCCCTCAGAAAAATGGTGCAACCATTAATAATGACATTATACTATTATATAGGATATTGAACTACATAAGTACTTATTACAATATATAATCCATAATAGTTAAATACTAGTAATATACATTTGGTATATTACATAAATCATCTAGATAAGTTAATTTATTAATGTCAAGAAAATGACAACAAAACCAATCAATGGTTCTGCAAGGGTAGAACTAGTGTAATACAAAGTGGGAGTGATTTTGGAGCTTGATTATCGTTATACCAAAACCCGTAGGTGTTAATCTTAGATATAATCACAAAATTTAAGATCCACAAGAGGGGCCTAACCCGTGTCATGAAACTCACACTGAGAGCTAGACGTAAATACCAATAATCTCCCCCCAATGTTACTTAGGTGAGTTTCAATATCAAGACATGTTTCTTTGATACCATTTGTTTGTTCACGATTTCCATTATATGAAAACCCACATGTTAATATCCGATACAATAACCAAAGTTAAGATCCATCAGAGAGGTTTAACCCATGTCATGAAATTCATAGAGAACTCTACACATAAATTCCAACAAGTGCAAAAGCATCTCCTATAGCTACACTAACAACAACAAAAAGATCTAATTGAAATGCTATGATATTATCACACATGGAGAGATAAAAGGACATAAAAAAAACACATAATTGGAATCCCATAAATAAATTGTGAAAATGTGTCAGATCTTGTAATGACCCTCTAAAGGGTCTGACAAAAATATGGAAACTAATATGGATGCATATCATAACACCTAGATCAAATTAGAATAATTTGTCTCTTTCGAAAATAAAATACACACAAATCACACACACACATTATCAAATTTAAACAGATCCATTTCCATCATTTTGGATTCATCCATTTCCATTATTCATGCGTAATAATACCAAATTCAAATACTTTAAAATAATTATTCATTCATATTCATTGATGGTTGAGGAAAAATCCAAATGTTATTTCGCTATTGAACCCCATGCAGTTGTAGTTTCCAAATTTCCTATCATTTTGGATCCACTAGTTTCCTCCCTACCATACCATGAGGGTATGGTACTAGGGCACGTAATAAATATTTGATAGAATTCCCTCATGGCACGTGCATCTGATTCAATTTAATTTTCCTCATTCTATTCAAAGCTCATCTCACCATCCAATTTTATAGTCTTACAAGATTAATTTTTCATCCTTGTCACCTGATGTGGATCGATTGGAAATCACAATCCCATCATCTGCACATAAAACATCGTGTGCACCAAATATTATAAACAATATTTCAAACATAATATGAATACCAAATTGACATTAACTATTGAAGGTTATCGACTCATCTAGAGTCCATGCACACCATACCTCATGTGAGTGAAATATTATAACGAATATTTAAAACATAGTATGAACCTCAAGTTGACATCAATAGTTGAAGGTTCCTGACTCATCTTGATTCCATGCACATCATACCTCATTTTCAACAAATATTATAATGAAGAGTTCAAACATAATATAAAATTAGGCAGATATCACCTGCCATAGTTTTTTACTCATCTAGAGTCCTTGTGTAATGGCACGTTCTTACATCTCTTGTTCCTACCTTTCCTGTCACACTCGATAGACCATTAGAGCACATGCTAGATATCACAAAAATGTTTGCCAACATACATTTACCATAAACATCATATTTAATTTTCACATCAATCAATCCTTGTGGATAACATCAGATGACTCTTCATTCATCATAATATAAATGTACTTGTATTATTACCACTATTGACATCATTTTCATAATCACGGCTACTTATTATTGGACCATACATCAGGATATTATCCTCTTATTTATTTTTCCTAAAACAATAACTATTCACACATGTGTCGGTCATCCTAAACCAGATTCTCTCAAAGAATAAGTTCATACATATTTTTAGTGCTCAACCCACATATAACCAGCCCATTCATCATCGAATGCACTCAAATAATAGTTATCCTAATCTCAAGAGTCAAGATCAAAACAGGGTACTATATACACCCCCAGTTCAAGAAACTTCGTCTCGAAGTTCTAGAATAAGTATGGATACTGTCAATGTATTTCCAATGTGTCCTCCTCGGTCCCATTATTGAGACTATAAATATCCTTGATTTTATATCCTCATACGTGAATCATGCCATGCTAGTTTAAAGAAAGATATACCTTAGTATTGAATCATCATTTCTATTTATACATAATGATTTAATTCCATTTCTTTTCCTATCCCTAAATGGGGAATTACATACTCCCCATCTTTAGGAAACTTCATCTTAAAGTTACGTTTTATTGTATATTCAATACTAGTTTCTCTTTCATTTCACATTCAAGTATTTATCCCATTCTACTATATTTTCATTAGATGGTCATTCCCATAAGCACTAGATATTCTACCATCATTGACTTTATGTTCCAAACAATAAGGTTATGACAAATTTTCTTTAATTGAATAGTAATTTCACGTCATGTAAATGCAGTAATAATTTCAATAATTTCCAATACTAACCTAGATTTTCAATACCTTATAGTTTCCCATGATAATTTGTGATACCCAGATTAACTACAAGGCGTTAAGATTTCATATGCTAGAATATATATCATTAGTGTTCAATTCAAATTCACAAGATTGGCATATGCAGAATCACTGAAAGAAACACAATCACAATATAGACACAATATTTATCCTCGAAAACCCTCAAGGGGAAGAAAACCCAACAAAACTTGCTCTGTATAAGATGCATAAGATAAAACCACAAAACATGTATTCTCCTCCTTGAAAATCTCTCTCTCTCTCTCCTATGCACTAATCAAGTGAGTGAGTCTGTGTTATAATGAGTAGTAAAGCTCCTCTATTTATACACATTGAATCAACTAACTTTTACTTTGAACAAGTCAGCCCCACTAAAATTCCTAGTCTGAATTCACCTGGGAAGACTCAAACCAGTATTTTATATTATTCATTAGGGTACTAATGATCTGACTTACAATGGAGGATTCACCTCATAACTTTATGATGACCAATTATAATAGTAACATCCCGACGAAGGAATAATAAAATATCCCTTGGGTTACATTAGAAAAATACATTTAGAATATACTTTGAAGTTACAATATTTCAACACTCCCCCTTAACTAGAAGGTTATTCTACTGAGAACATCATCATAGACTATAGAAGAATTGAGAGACAATTTCTTTAGCAATATCGAGGTAATACATTGGCATGTCATTGGTAATTGGAACAATTACTCTTCAATGTTTTCATCTTATGCATCACATGATCACTTAATGCTTTTGCAGCAACACTTTGATCTTTCCATCCTTCGTAGTGACACTTCAATCTTCTTTATCCCTTATAGTATCACTTCGAAATTTGATCCTTTATAGCACTTTGATCTTCAATCCTTTGCAGCACTTCGATATTCAATCCTTCATAACATTACTTCGTTCTTCTTGATCCTTCATAGCAGCAAGACTTTGATCATTTCGATCCATTGCAGCAGTAGTACTTCAATATTCTTGATCATTTGTAACCGCACTTCGACCTTCTTGATCCTTCACTGCCACGCTACCTGCAATACACATGATATCTTTGTGGGATGATAAATCTCTATCACTTTAGGACACATGTCCAAGGATGATGCAATCCTCCATCATCCTACTCCCACTTGATGAGGATATTCCATAGTATAGACCAACCGAATCGTCTACAACTAAATGTAGATATTGAACGCACCTAGATGTCTATCATGTCGTCTATAAGGACTCATCGTAGTGCATCCTCATCTTCAAAGCTAGGACCACTCCTAAGTGAGTGTTATACTACGATATATACATGTGAATGTAGGCATACTCTCCATACAAGAGTATTGTCTACAGAGAAGATATCAACTGCACCTATGTTTCATCCCTTATGGTAGAACATCCTCAGCCACTAAGGCTAGGACCACTGCCAAGTGAGTGTTATACTACGTCATCCTTGAGGAAGCATCATAGCGAATCCTTGCCACTAAGTCTAGGACCACTCCTAAGAGAGTGTTATTCTATGGCATGTACATATAAATGTAGGTATAATCTCCATACAAGTGTAATATATTCAAAGCATATCTCAACTGCATATAAATGTCATCCCGGTCATCTGTAAGGACTCATCATAGAGCATTATTTCCACTGAGTCTTGGACCACTCCTAAGTGAGTGTTATTTTATGGTATCCAAAACTAAATGTGGGTACTCTCCATGCGAGAGTAACATATGCAGGGTCATCATTATTAAGGAGCACTCTCATGAACAAAGTGTTATACCTGCAATCCTAAAAAGACGACACTATCACCAACAAGTTAATGTTCGACCTTTCTAGAATCATTGTCATCCATCATAGATGCAGTCTTATCACCACTCTCCCTTTCCTGGGAGGATCCATATTATCAACCTTCTCCCCCATTTTTCAAGGAGGGTTCATATCTTCGACCTGCTCTTCCTTTCCAAGGGTAGTCCATATCTTTAACTTTGTTCCTCCTTTCGAAGAGAGTCCATTTCATCATTTGTAGTATCATCATTATTCCTTCTTGCAAGGAAATTCTTTTCGGACTACACCAATCTTATCATGAAAATATTCAAACTTTAATCAAGATAGAGACTTGGTTAGTACAACAACAACTTGCTCATCAATACTCACATATTGGAACTTTATAGCTCCCTTTTGTACCATATCCCTTATATAAAAATATCGGATTTCTATGTGCTTCGATTTATCATGGGACACCAGATTCTCTGTCATCTTTATGCAACTATGGTTTTCCCAAAGAATCACTGTGGTGTCCAAATATATGTCAAATAGTATTGACATCAGTTTTCGAAGCCATATCGCTTCACAAGTAGTGGAGCAAGATGCTATGTACTCTGCTTCAACTAACCTGAGAGTAACATTGGATTGTTTCTTACTAAACCATGAGATCATGGTGGATCCCAGACAATAACATCCACCTGAGGTGCTCTTTCTGTCTATGGAATTTCCTTCCCAATTCGAATCTATATATCCATACAATTTGTAGTGATGATCTCTACCATAGTAAAGTCCCAAATCTATCATACCTTTTACGTACCTTATCACATGCTGTGTAGCTATCAATTGAACCTGTCTAGATTTAACTAGATATTGACTTAAGGTGTTCACAACAAAGCATATATATGGCCTTGTGTTCATCAGATACATTAATGACCCAATGATCTGTCTGTACTGAGTCATATCCACTAACTCTGATGACTCATTAGATAGCAATTTCAAGTTGGTGTCCATGGGTGTGTCCATGTATTTACAATCCAACATATCAAATATTTTCAATATTTCTACTGCATACTTTCCCTGGTTTAGAAAGATTCCTTCTAGGCTGTACCACACTTCCATCTTGAGGAAATAATGCATCAATCCAAGATCTTTCATCTCAAATTCTTTAGCTATCTTCTTCTTGCAATATGTGATCTGTTTCTCATTTCCAGTCAGAAATACATCATCCACATACAATAATAGTATGAGAGGTTCATCATCCATAACCTTCATGTAAAGGTTAGGATCAACTTTACTCTTGGTAAATCTCAATCTTGTCAAGAAGCTATCTATTCTACCATACCAATATCTAGGAGCTTGCTTCAGTCCATACAGATCCATTTTCAACTTACATACAGGAGTCACTCAGTATTTGACTTCAAATCCTTGTGGTTGTTCGATGTAAACCTATTCCTCAATCATACCATTAAGGAAGGTTATCTTTACATCCATCTAGTGTAGATCCCATTTCATCATGGAAGCAAGTGCCGTGATGGTTCTGATGGAAGTCTACTTTTCTACTGGAGAGAATTTCTCTTCATAATCAATCCCTTATTTTTTAGAGAATCCTCTAGCCACAAATATGTCCTTTTACTTTTCAATACTTCCGTTAACAACATGTTTTATCTTGTAGATCCATTTCGAAGACATCGCACTCTACTACACTCTTGTTTTCTGGTTTGGGTATTATATCCCAAACATCATTCTTCATTATCAGCTGATATTATTCTGTCATTGCTTCAACCCATTCTTTCTTTTCTGTAGCTTCTTCAAAGCTGGTGGGTTCTTGATCTACAAGATCACACATCAAATCTACATAACTGGAATATGGATTTGATCTTTTTCTTGTTCTTGTGGAGCCTTCTGGAGCTCCATATCTTTGTACTTATTGTATGATTTCTCTTACCCAAGTAGGTTTTCTCTTTCAATAGATATCCATAGTAGGGGGTTCCTAAGGTTATAGAATATCACGATTTTCATATGCTACTATTTTAGGATAGGTTTCAACTTCTACCATTTTGGTAGGTCCATCCTCTTCATGCACTTCTTCAAGCTAACACCTTCTGTATTTCTTAAGAGTTGTCTCTTCATCAAATGTTACAACCCTGCTAATCTCGATATGATGGAATTATGAAATGTATATCCGGAAGGATTTAGAGACTTCACAGTATCTAACAAATATACCCTTCTTTCCATAAGGATCCATCTTGGTTCTCTTCTCTTTTGGGATATGTACATATATTGGGAATCCAAATATATTGAGATGGATCACTTCAGGTTTATTTCTTATATACATTTCTTCAGGAGTCTTGAATCCAAGATCATTGTGAGATAATCTATTTTTCACATATATGGTTGTTCTTCCTACTTCATGCCATAGGTGCATGGGGAGGTCTTGGTCATGAATCATTGTTTTCACTTCTTCCATACTAGTTCTATTCTTTATTTCTACAACACCATTATGTTGGGGATTATGGGGAGTAGTTAGTTCCCTCTTGATTCCTTCCTCCTTATAGAATGCTTCAAATTCCTTTGAAGTGTATTCTCCACCATTTTCTAATCTCAGTGTCTTGATTCTTCTTTTTGAGTAGTTCTCTATCAAGGCTTCGAATTCCTTGAATTTCCCAAACACTTCACTTTTGTTCTTTAAGAATTAGATCCAAGTATTTCTTAAATAATCATCAATAAATGTGACATAATATTCATATCCACTTAATGATATGGGGGGCATAGGACCACATACATCAAAATGAATTTGTTCTAATGTACCTTTAGTCTTTTTTTCACTTTTTATAAAGGGATTATTGATGTTTTTTCCTCTTGTGCATCCTTTGTAAGTTCCTTCATGATCAATCTTTAGATCTTGTAACCTTGTTATCACCTTGCTTACATCGGGCAGTGCTTTGTAGTTGATGTGAGAAATCCTCCTATTCCACAATTTACTTGAGTTGGTAGTCTCATGGACAAGGACTATTTTTGGATGTCCTTTGAGTTTGTACAGTCCTCCCTCTTTTTCACCAATGACTACAACATCTTCAAGTGTCTTTCCTATGGACCACATAAGTACTTGTCCATCTATAAAAGAAAATCTATATCCTTTATCATCTAGAGAAAAGATGGAAAGTAAGTTCTTTTTTAAACCTGGTACATATAATGCCTCCTTCATCTTCATGGAAGTCCCAGAGTCAAGATTATAGCTTTATTCACCAATACCTTTGATGGCATATTGACAACCATCTCCTAATGATACTTTCTAAGGAGAGTTATTTTCTTCAATTCTTGACAGAGTTTGCTTCTTCCCTATCATGTGCTTTGAAGAACCACTATCAATAAGCCATGTATCTTTTCTAGGTGTTATAGACCTAGAGAGTGGATAGAATAGTACATATTATTATACATATTACTCTATAGTTAGTCTCTTTCAAGGTCTTTCTTATTCATCCTCATCTCCAGCTAGATGAGCATGATGTCTTTTGTTTTTATTGTTCTTATTTGGTGATGGACACTCTTTGGCAAGGTGTCCTATCTTATGACATTTGTAGAATTGATACTTTGAGTAATCATTCTTCTTCTTTTGAAAATTCTTCTTTGAATATTTATGATTACCCTTCTTGAAGTTTTTTTTACTCCTTTAGTATGGATGGATAGAGCCTGATCATCTTCTTTGTGTAGAGATTCTCTCTTGGCTACTCTAGCTTCTTCTTGAATGCAATCCTCCCATAATATGTCAAACTTCATACTTTCCTTTCTGGCACACAGAGTCTATATGAATGAGTCCCAAGGTCTAGTAAGACCATTGAGAGCTATCATAACTAGTTCATCCTCATCAAGGTTGTCTCCAATAAAACTTAGTTGATCTCTAAATTGGAGACCCTTTTGAAGTAATTTGAAATGATTCTCCTTTCCTCATCTTGGTGCCCTTTAGTTGAGCTCTCAAATTCATAATTATGTTGATGTTCTTTCCCTCATACATTCTAGAAAGTGCATCATACATTTTATTTGGTGTCTTCTTAGATGACACTTGAAATATCAAGTGATCTTTGATAGAGTCAGAAATGATCCTCATTGCCTTTCTGGGCTCGACTAAACTTTCTGGGCTGACTTCACCTAGGAAGACTCAAAATAGTATATTATATTATTCATTAGGGTACTAATGACCTGAGTTACAATGCAAGATTTACCTCATGACTCTATAATGACCAATTACAAAAGTAACATCCCGATAGAGGAATAACAACATATCCCTCTGGTTACATCAGTAAAATACATTTAGAATATCCTTTGAAGTTACAATATTTCAACATAAGGTATATCATATGAATACTCACTCAACATTTAACACATTCAAAGGTAAGTAAGAATTCAAATCTATTTGGCTATCCTGTCTTCAAAGGAGAGAAGGTATACAATCCTCAACAAAATGGAGATTGGTAGTTCAATTACGAATTTCCAAATCAATAACGTCTATTATATAGTCAACAATCAATGCATGAGTCACTCACCACTCTCATAAGGCTTCTCCCAAACCCAAAGATATTAAAATTGACTCTTCCAACATGTCGGTTTTTTAGTGACTTAGATTGTGGTATTAAATTTAATTTCTTAGTCATTTCTTTAGTATCATTATTCCAAAGTTAAGGAGCTCATCACGTTCTTACCTTATTTCATCACTCTCGTTTTCATATGACCCCTTCCACAAGCTTTACAAGTGACATATTATGTATCGTTATAGCCTCATTGAGTCCTATCTCGAGGACTAGTTATCGTTAAGATCCACCATGTCAAGTGTTTATCATAAATGAATTCATATTTTTATGTGGATATTCTCCATACTTCGTTTGAGAAAATCGTCTTCAATTCACCCTTTCGACAGATTTATTGATTTTCATTTCCTCGTTTCCATAACATGGTTAAATTCAAGTTTGTGGTCCTTATTTCTCATAAATGGTGTTTCCATAATGAAAAATTAGTGTCCCTAAGTTCAACTCATCACGGTGGTCACATCGATATCTCATTTTTAAATTTTTTTTGAATTCATTTCATCGTATCGACTCTTTGTCAAAGTCTCGACAAAAGCGACCTTGGTGTCTTTTCATGTTAAAATTTATCATTCTCTTGTTATTTAGAAAATTCTCAAAATTATTCTTATTCAACACTTTTCTCTCTACATCTAACCTCGGAAAACATAATTTTCCCTCTTTTAGATAACTTTGTCTTGAAGTTAATGTGAAACCTATTTGTTGATGTACCAAGACTTAAGTTCTACTGAATCAATTTTTTTTAATCTTCGGAAACCCATAGATTCCAATTATGTCATTTGAGTCACACATCAAAACATATTTATGGAATAAAAGTATACCCTTACCCAAAATTTCCCACCACTAAAAGTCAAATATGGAAATACTACTCATATTAAGTTAAATAATCTTTTTAAACCAAACCCTCAACCCAATTGCAATCATAATTGATACCATATGTAGAGACCAACTAATGCACGGTCTCACTCGGCGTTCTTTTTTAAAAATCTCTATCTTATTGATACTTCCCCTTGTAAATTAAAACTTTTACAATCTACAAATGCAATTATCTATCTCAACTTTCCTTTATACCATAACATGGAATTACAAAGAGTGCATCTATATAGACTTGATTGTAACAAAAATAAATTGCCTAAATCTTAAGGCAATATCTGTATTTCGTTAAAGATATTAATTCAAATTTGCTTCCCTTTTTTCAAGAATGTATATAAGCATTTCAACTATACTTTTCAACACATTCCTAATTCGCCTATAAACATTACAACAATAATTTCCAAACTCAAATTCTCTATTTCAAGTCTACATAAAAATAGATAACTATACTTTCTAACTCATTCTACGAATATATGTTACAACCATATAATTTTGAGACTATTTGTTCCATTTGCATTATCTCAAACTATATATTTGTATCCCCATTATCCCAACTTCTCAATGTTAATCATTCAATTACAACATATTATAAACAATGAAAACCATGTCCCATACCTTACTCCATATGTCGACTCTACTATACTTGCAATCAATTAAGGTAACCATTAACCTATATCTCTCAACTAAAATTTCCTTCTCAAATCATGCTCAAATCTAACTATAAGGCTATTTGAACTTCCCATATTATATCAATAGGAATAAATATATTGAACTCATTCTTCATGCATTTTTATATCCTTACAATTCGATATTTTATGAAGGATTTATATAACTCATTTTAGGGTATTATTAAAAAAGTAACATGTAACTTCTTGTCCCTAATCAATACAATGTATTCACAATATCTAAATGTGAAAAGAAACATACTCATGGATATATATGAGATGTATATTTTCTCTTATGAAGTTTATAGGAATTCCATCTTTTCCAATCTCTCTACATGCATATGTTTAATGCTTAACAAAATATGAGAGGTGTAGTTGATATTTATTTCACTATGATATACTTTATGCAGTCTCCTAAATCCATAAACATACAAAATTATTCTTTATAATTTACACTTCTCAATTTTATAATATCTAAAAATTACAATTTTTCCAAAGTCCATAATAAATACAAACAAAATTCCCTTCCATTATAATGTAATACGATCCCTTTCTAATTTGTAAGATCATACATACAATTTAATTCAATATCAAGTATTCAGTACTACTAATTCCATTTCTTTACACTATGTATTCTAACATTTCTAATTGCATTTCCTTACACTATGTACTCTAACATTCCTAACTGCATTTCCTTACACTATGTATTCTAACATGCCCAGTTATATATTTATACATTTTTTTTTCACATAAAATATTAACACAAGAATGCTTAAACAATGTTTAAATGACATTAAAGATATTTCATCTAAAAGTACAATATATAGTTTTAATAACAATAACTTATATCCTTCAAGACTATATATTAACAATAACTTATATCCTTCAAGGTTCCTCCATTTGCAGTCCTAACCAGACAGTAATTGAAACATATTATTAAGTACTCACATACCTATGAATCAAATCTACGTGTCCCTTGTTATACCATTTAATTGCGCTGAGCCTAGTATGGGGGAGATCTTGTAATGTTACATAATGTTACGTAAGATTACATAACGTTATTTTTATTAATAAAAAATAGAATTTTTAATTATAAGCCAAAATAAATGTCGGTAGAAAAACAACCTAATATGGGGGGATGTTGTAATCTTCGTACCTAACAAAAAAATAAAAAGTAAAAATTTAATTATCCGCAAAAAAATGTGGGTTTGAAAAAATACACTATATGGGGGAGATGTTGTAATGTTCCTACCTAACAAAAAATTAAAAAATTAAAAATTGGTCAGCCTTGCACATGGTTTTATAACCATGTGCAGGCCTTTCTAAACAATCCATGGTTTTATTGTACATGGTTTAGGAGGGGCCTTCTCAAAAACCCATGGTTTTATTGTACATGGTTTAGGAGGGCCTTGCAAATGGTTTTAAGACCATGTGCAAGGTCTCCTAAACAACCCATGGTTGTAGGAGGGTCTTGCTTATGGTTTTAAAACCATGTCTGAAGAAATGTTGTAATGTTCGTTCCTAACAAAATAAAAAATATTATATGTCCGCCATAAATAATATTAATTAATAATAATAAAAATAATATATGTGGACCTTAAATTAAAAATATGTCTTTTGGTTTGAATCAAATCAATGGCTATATATAGGACACACCAAAGTTGATAGTTCATTGAGTGCAATAACTAAGAAGAGGTTTGCACTTGAAGAGATTTGATCCCTCTGGGCGCTTGATAGAGCCTAGGATTTGAATCTACGCTAATTTACCAAAAAAATAATGAATGCAGACAAGTACTCACATACCTATAAATCAAATGAAATGAAATCTGCGTGTCCCTTGTTATACTCACCCAAAAAAAATAATGAATGCAAATAGCATACTCCAGACAAATCATATGCTAACCCAATTCAAGTATTTTCAAACTTAAATAACAATAATGGACTTTAATTCCTTTTCATTCTCTAGTCGGTTAACTTGCATATTCTTAACCCGAACCTTCATCATATTTCACTATACATTTCAGATACTTTATCGAAATTAAATATCAGAAAAATAATCCAATTCCAAAGTGTAAATTTTAATATTCATACAACAGAGCATTCAGGTTCATTTCCATAATAAATTCAAGTGAGTGCATAATGAAAAGAACACAATAAGCATATGTTAATCCACGTCACTAGATTCAACTTATGATAATCATCAATAATGTTCACTTTAAACAACTGCCTCTCATAAGTCAACGAACATGAACTTTATCACTGTTAGAGGACTAAAGGAAAACTAAAATGATGTTGGGAAAAACGTACAACCCACAACAAAATCATGTTGCTAAAATTCTATATTAACACACGACAAGACATATGAAAATTTTATTATGATACAACATACACATGGTAACCTGTAAGTCGATGCAATCATATTCAGGTTTTCACTACTTTTAATTAAAACTCGAGATCCATAAATTTAGTATATCAACTGATTATCCCAGGGCTACCTTTGTTTTCAAAATCCCAGAAGGATGATATAAACATTATTTCTACAATGATAGTTCATTTACACTCCTGCTTCTTATATATTCAACGAAAAATTAAATATCAACTATGGAGATCGATAACACAGTTGTTTTATTTTGATTAACTCAGGTTGAGACTCATATTTTAGTGGATCAATAACAAGAACACCATTATTTCATATTAATATACAAATGGAATTCTACATCACCAATTTGGGGTAATCAATAGCCGATCATTTTCAACAGCAAATAAACAAATAATCCTACAAATTACGGTTGTCATACCTACATATCCCACCTCGAAAATAATTTCACTCACTCAGTTGCAGACTACAATTTTCACACTCTGCATTGAATCGCTAGGAGGTCACGGGTTCAAATCCAGAGGGGTAGTGTATGTACACCTCTGTAGACTTTAGCAGTTAAATCGCTGCGCAGAGGGGGGTCCCTTGTCCCACAAACAAGGGGGTCTCATAGACCAATTTGGTGTCTCGCTTGGCGGTGACCTTAAAAATAGATTATTATTATTATTATTATGAATCGTGCAAGCTAAATTATACCATTAGAACTAAGAAATTAATATCCTCATTAAACCATTTACAATCACCCAACCCTTCACAAAGTTATCTCTGCTTTCAAAACTTGATATATCTTTGAGAAGTGGGGTGATCTCTTGTTTCTTCATTTTATATCTCCTCGTTTCTGGTTGCAAGCACTAGGGATTCATCATTTGGGATTATGTGCCAAGTCTCTTCTAATAAAAGTTACTTTTTTCATTAATGAATCTTGTATTTACTCAGCACACTTACCACCTCTTGGAATTTGTTCTATATAGGCAGGATCCTAGTAAACTTGTATCGAAACGATTCAGTCAACGCTTTCACTTGGTAAACATTACTCTAGTAGAAGCAATTTTGATGTGGTTCTCATAATAAAACATTTCCAATGAAGGTTTACCTAGTAAGATATTTGAATGGAAATGGTAGTAAGTAAAACAATTTACTATATCTTCTTTCAAGTAATCTATGTCAACTGACCTAAAAATAATCTGAATGGAAACTCTTATCTAGCGGAAACGAGTTAATAATGTTAAAAAAATTACAACGGTTTGCATTATCAGATCTACACAGTAAAAAAATTCAAAGACTCAAAATACAATACATCGAGTGGTTGAAACATTATGAATGGTGATTTTTCTTATTTTTAAACGGAAACCCTTTTGCGTGAACATATCTATGCTATTGTTTGACTATCCCACAGATTCATCCAACCCTCTATCATGATCAAATAATAGAGGAAAAACATAACATTTTGAATGGTGATTTTTCTTATTTTTAAATGGAAACCCTTTTGTGTGGACATATCTATGCTATGATTATCCCACAGTTTCATCCCACCCTCTATCATGATCAAATATTAGAGGAAAAACATATAATAACCCATAATAAAGGCCAGAGCTGCGAGAGCATTGAATACTAAAACTAATATGAATGCATATCATAAAATATAGATAAAATTAGAATCATTTTTTTTCTTCCAAAACCCAATACAAGAAAGTCATATATATATATATATATATATATATATATATATATATATATACTATCAAATTTAAACAATTATTAAAATCATTTTGGATTCATCCCTTTCCATTATTCATGCATAATAATAACAAATTCAAATACTTTAAAATACTTATTCACCACTAGTCATTGATGGTTGAGGAAAAATCCAAAGGTTGTTTCGTTGTTGAAATCCATGCAAGCAGTCCCCGAATTACAAATCATGTTAGATCCATCAGATTCCTCCCTACCATACCCTAACGGGCACTGTCCTTCCACCGAGACCCCTGAGCTTGAGAGGGCTGACAATACTTTGCTAGCAATGGAAATAGAGCGCGAGGATGCTACTAGGAGGCCCCTAACCTCACTCACGTTGTACTTAACAAGGTCCTTCCACAGTCTCCTCAAAGCCACAAAGTGCTCAAAACTATTAAAGGTCCAAAAATCCCCCTCAACTCTTTCTCTATTTTGTATTTCATTGACCTTTTTGCTAATTCCCATGCATCCCATGTGCAACTTTCAGTTAACTCTTCAATTTACTTAGTTAGTTAATTTTATTTTATTTACCCACCCACTTATGATAGGTTCTCTAATTCTTTTTTTATTAGTTAGGATTTAACTTTAGTTCAAGTTCCTTAATTTACTGTGAATTTACTCTTTTAATTGTTTTCTTAATTTATCTTAATTTACCTTCATTTCATTATATATATATATATATATATATATGTTTTATTTTATTTTATTCATTTATTTATTATTTTATTATTATTATTTATTTTTTATTTAACTTACTAGAATTTTACTAAATTATTTCTAAACATTTCAATTAATCCCCCCTGATTCAAATTGATATTGATTACTGTCGCATTCTCATCGTGACTAGGATTATCAAGGTGCTATGCTTCTTGCATGCCCTTCCAATAATTCCCACACGCAGGAAGTTGGTATGACGACTAAGCCAATGCTACCTCAATCCGCCTACCCTAAGGAGGGCCAAGTGGTTCCTAGGGAATAAGGCCAAATCCTTATTGCATGCCCCCCCAGTATAATCTTCATGAGTGACTGAATCACATCCTACCCTCACGGCACATGCATCTAATGAACTGTATTTTTCCTCACTCTATTCAAAGCTTATCGCGTCAGCCAATTTTCTATTCTTACAAATATATTTTTTCATCTCTGTCACCTGATGTGGATCGATTGGCAATCACAATCCCATCATCTGCACATAAAACACTATGTGCATAAAATATTATAAACATTATTTCAAACATAAAATGATTACCAAATTGACATTAACTATCAAAGGTTCTCGAGTCATCGAGAGTCCATGCACATCATACATCTTGTGTATCAAATATTATAACCAAGATTTCAAACATAGTATGAACCTGAAGTCGACATCAATTTCCGAAGGTTCCTGACTCATCCAGGGTCCATGCACATCATACCTCATGTACATCAAATCTTATTACCAATATTTCAAACATAATATAAAATTAGGTGGGTATCACTAGCCATAGTTTTTTACCCAACTAGAGTCCTTGTGTAACGATGCCTTCTTGCGTCTCATGTTCGTACATTTCCTGTCACACTCGATAGACCATTGGAGTGCATGCTAGATATCACATAAATGTTTTTCAACATACATTTACTATAAACATCATCTTTCAATTGCACATCATTTCATTCCTTATGGATACCATCACATGACTCTTCATTCATCATAATATTATCGTACTCTTATTTTTACCAATGTTGACATCATTTTCATAATCACAACTACTTATTAATTTACTATACATCACGCTATTATCCTCTTAGTTATTTTTCCTACACAAATAATTGTTCACACATGTCTTGGTCAATTGAAACCAGATTCCCTCAAAGAATAAGTTTGTACATAGTTTTAGTGCTTAACCTGCATATAACCAGGTCATTCATAACTGAATTACCTCAAATAATAGTTATCCTAATCTTAAGCGTCATGATAAAAACATGGTACTACATAGACCCCCACTTTAGGAAACTTCATCCTGAATTCCTAGAATAAGTATGGATATTGTCAATGTATTTGCAATGTGTCTTCCCCTATCGTAGTATTAGGCCTATAACTATCCTTGATTTTAAATCCTCGTACATGAATAATGCCATTCTAGTTTACACAAAGACACTAACCATTATACCTTAGTATCGAGTTGTCATTTCTATTATACATAATGATTCATTCAATTACTTTTTCCTATCCCTAAATATGGTATTACAGAGCTAGAAACGGATGTCGAAGGGGGTGGGGGATGTGATATACCATTTTTGACCCCATGATGTAAAATGTGTAAATATTGATGTAAAATGATATAATCCATAAACAAATGCTCAGGATGAACACGAATGTAAAACCTCTATTCACTATTAAGGAATAAAGATTAAAAGGAGAGAGGGCCTATAAATCCATGAGTGGGGAAGTGATAATGGGATTTAGCTTCTACCCTTACCCATAAACATTTAAACCAAGTTCTTAAACTATTATTAAGATCCATGCTTTGATTAAAAATTATTAATTATCTTAAGAAAGCGTTAATAGGGGGCAAAAGTGGTTCCGTGTGGAGTGGCCACACGACAATATAATCTATGTTTCTAAAAGTGAGAAATCAAGCTAGAGAGGGGTTCATTCCAACCATTCAAATTGCATTCACCATCATCCTTTCCTTGACCTTAGAGACCCATAGCTTTATATTTGAGAACAGATATTCCATTGTTGAATTGAACTATTCATGTTATTGGGCTCATGTAGACTGGTGTGTGAGAGAAAGTCATCCTACAACTTGTTCCCTAGAGTCCCAATTTGGAGACTTGTTTTCCATCTTGTGTTGAAGCACTATAAGGGAACCAAAGGATTCCCAAGGGATTGTTACTCAGACAAGTGGGATTGTTCCCATCATTGTGCATGTTGATAGGGAAGGAGAATTGATGATTGGGACAACTATGGAGGGGGTTTAGGAACCAATGGGTTGCATCAGAGATTCATCAGTATAGAGTGGGATTGAGATAATTATTTTCCCTTGTGGATTGTTAGCCCTTTCTTGAGGGTTTCCTTTGAAAGTAAGGTATGGCTTGATAGTTCCTATGGCTGGGAGAAACATCCTTCACTTGCAACCAATTGGAGAACAATTGATTTAAGACATAAATATCTAACTATATATGAATGCCATGGTGAATTCTCCTTTTCATATTCTTGGCCTAATGAAGAATCCAAGTAGATCCTTAGTGCCACAGAACATGATCCTCCATTGAATATCCTTAGTCTACATAGGTTAGTGATGACCACACTTTCTTAGTCACCATCGAAGTTTGCTGGATATTGAATAGTGATGAAAATAAGTGATGTTGATCATAAGAGTGGGGTCCCTTAGTGTATTTTAGTCATCATCGTAAGTCCTTTCATGATGTTGTTGGTTTAAAAAATCACTACAAATATTAATAGGCATACACCTCTTGTAATATCCCTATTTTTTTTCCAAAAGGTTATTACTAAAATTTGTCCTAAATTAATATTCAATAAATGAAATGTAATTTTTAAATTTTTTTTTACAAAAATAACATTACAACAACAATTATTTTAACTAGTCCCAAGTTAAAATTTGATACTTGAGCTGATATCAAGTCTCATTGTCTCATATATTTTTTATGTTAAGTGAGAAATTAATATGCTTTGGGTGCATTGCAATTATAGGGTACTTAGAGTACTATTATCCCTTTTGTAATGTGCCACAAGGGTTAGAGTATTTACATTTCCCCTTAATGTGTCATGGTGTATAGATATCAAGAAGCTAATCCATAATTTTATTTATAACTTGAATTGATTGATGCACACCAATCCTCTGTAAAGTGGTAGTTATTGTTGTTTAATTTTTATCCTTGCCACTATTTGTGACCCTTATGGAGGATATCCTAGCACTTGGAATCTGACCAGGGTCATTTTTTGAACATGATACTTTCCCTATTTTCCATTGTTTACCACTTGGAGAATACATTAATTGATTTTAATATTAGTCTTCCTCCTCCAGTGGAATGCTCATGGACATGGGTATTGACCTTATCCATTTTTTAATCCTCGAGGATAAGAAGTTCTTTTTGTTTACAACGATTTACTTTTTCTTGTTACAATGATTAATAAGATCTTAAATTATTCATAATATCTTATTTTTCTAGTAGGGTCACTCTGAATAGAGAATTTGTGCATATGTTGGCATGTGCTTCTACTTGAGGATGGAGAGTTGCATATGCCTGAGAATAAATCAAGTGCAGTTGTAATTGTTAGAGTGTATTTTATTTATCTATTTACAGTCTCTCTTCTCTTGTAAAGTAATGTCACGAGAATGAATAATAGTTAAAGTGATTAGGGTATTATTGTTCCCTTTCTAACATACTTCTTTACCAAACACATAGGGTTTTCATACATTTTTAAATATTCTTACTAAAAATTTTGAAATTTGTATCACTAAGGTTGAAATGTGATACCTAGTTGTAGGTCATGGGTGTTGCCAATGTTTTCTTCTATTCAAGTTCCTTTAAGTTATGGAAACATATATGTGACATGAAAAATCTTACTCTTGGCATTTGACCATATTGTTTTATACATAGTAATGAGTTGAGCATGCCAGCTCCATGGTGCACCCCTGGCATGGCTTAGCAATTGTCGGCGACTTAAAAATTAACCCTCCTTTCCCAATGGTGAACCCATATCCATGTTTTTATCTTTATGAGGTTGACAAGGATCAATCAATTCATGAAGGAGAAAACACAATCTGGGGTTTGAAACATTCGATCATATGGACATAAATAACTTACACTTGTTTTTTTCCCTCTTAACTTAAACAAGGTTGTGGGCTATGTTACAAAGATATATTCTTTACCTAAATGAGGGTTAAATTTAAATTTAAATTTTTATTGTTCTACCAAATATTAATACTCTTATAGTGAATACAATATAATTTTCTTTGTGATAAGTCTTCTTGTAAGTTGTAGTTCCATAGAGCATGGACAATATATTTTAATCCCTTGTTAGTGACATGATTTCTAATATAGAATAATGGGTATTGTCTTTGTGTCTTAATTAGAAGAAAACATTGTTTGGTTGAGTCTAGGGATTTTTCCTATCATCATCTTATGTATTTGATAGAATTTGCTATTCATGATTCATTTTCTACATTAGGTTGTTATTCCATTCATTTGAATGAAAATTATTATTTTTCTCTACTTATATTTACAAATCAGTGACAAAAATTTGATCCCGAACTTAAGAATGTACTAAATATTTTGTCGCATAGGGATTTATACTAACCAATATGTTTAGCCATTTACTAATGTAGAATAAAAGTTTTCCAAGTTCACTTTTAATCATTAAATGTGGTAAACCATATTCTAATAATAATTACATGAACCTCTAATTATTTTTTAAGATCAATAGGTTAATAAAATGTATTTCACCTCCTGACTTTTAATCCATCTTAAAAATCACAAATTTAAGTGTATTTGGGGCTATTGTGCTTTTGATAGAATTTTCCTTACCTCCTCATTCTCATATAATTTTTTAATATATATATATATATATATATATATATATATATATTCAACAGGAAAAACCTATATTTTTTATATTAAAAAATTGAATAAAAAAGTACATATCATAACTTCTCATCACATAACTTGATGATTCCACTATCCACATAGTAAATAACATAAAACAAAATCTAGCACATATCCATTACAACACTCAAATATCCAAAAAAGTTACAAAATACCTAACACCCATCCCATAAGTTTCACAGTCCTCCAAAAGATAGATCAATAGAACTAAGGGATAAAAAGAGCTACATATTGAAAATATTAAAGGATCCAATGTTTGTCATAGAATACTCCTTATGTTCATCTCAAGTGATGATACCCTATTCTTCTGACAGGGCTTCCTTGGAGAGAGAATCATCTTCGACATTCATATCCTTATATATGTGTAGTATGTCAACTGAAGTAAAGGAGGAAACTGAGTAATTTAGTATTTCTACACCAATTGTAACGAGAAAAACATGTAATTTATATTTTCCTCATGCCCACTTTGTAATGACTTGATAATCCCCATAGATTTTTATGGCTTCAATAAAAAATATTGTAGCAACCTTACATAAACAGCATAATGTCATCACTTCTGCCTTAGTATTAAACAACACCCCATAGTTCATTTTAAGCTTGATGAAATATTGAATGTTCAATTTAAGATTAACAACTGCATCACACCTCCCATTTTGTGTAGCTCCATCAAAGAATCCAACTACATTTGTAATGCCCCAATTTTGACCCCGTTACATTAGATGTATATGATATATATATTGTAATGATCATGGTGTGGAGCTAAAGGCCAAGGCCCCGCCATTGATCGGTAATGCTATGTTTTGGATTTAAATTTGTCACCAATGGTATATCAGGGCATGCAGCATAAATTATGTTGGCCATCATGTAAATATGCATCATAATTAATTAATGGACACAACCAGCTACTGTCGCGGCAACTAAATCGAATGGGGCATGATTTCCTAAGGATAAGAAGGGGTGAAATATTTAACCTATGGGACAATGGGGAAAAGCCAAATGTCTATGAGAAAACCCATCAAATTGTCAACTACCTTTCTTGTCTTTTTCCCCAATCATTTATTTCTGCCACAATGTGGTTGAGTTAGTTATTGCATGGAATGGGAAGAGTATGGGCAACCAAATTCGAATTGGGCAGATACCCATTTTTGAAAAACGTGTTCTAACTTCCTTGGCAAGGAAAATGCCCAAAAACGTAGGCCATTCTGCCATACATCCATGTTTTCCATTTTCCTCACCATTCTCCTTCACGTTGGGGCTTTTGGGAGCAGCTGGAATTTTTCCCGTGTCTTTCAATTCCACATTTTTAGTTGCTGGCTTCATTTTTTTCCCATGGATGGGAGGTCATTTTTGTAGTTCTGGGAACTGGGTTGTCTTCCTCACGTTTTTGGAGCTGCTGGTGCATTTTCCATTCACGTTTTTGGAAGTTTCATGTGTTTTTACCATGGCTGTGAAGAGCCATTCACGTGTTTGGTTGTCTCACTGACTGTTGGTCTCATGTACAGACTATTTGGGGCATTTTTCCCTGCTGTGAGTTGTGCTCACTGATAAGCTTCAGGACTGTGTGTTTTCCCCCATGTTGTGAGCTATTTTGCTGTTACGTTTGGGGCTATGTAAATTCGTTTCTCCTGTTTAAGCTGTAATAGCTAAATTGATTGCCTGAGTGCAATTGTTGGTCTTTGGACCGTGTGAGGAGTAAGGGTGTTGGATTGGTTGCTTGATAAACCTGGTGCTAGAAACCACACAGACAGAGCTAGAGGGCTGGCCTTCTTCTCCATCACCCCTGAATAGCACTGGAAGGGAATGCAGGGCTTGAGGGACTGTGTAGCAGAGAAGGGACTGATTCCTTGTGTTGGGTGTGGATGGGTGTCTTAGAGGTCAGGCTAGTTCTGGTGTAGGTGTTCTTGGTTCTGTAATGAGCTCACCAGCTTAGCAAATCGCCTTCATCAGCTCCTTAATGGCCTGATAAACCCAACTTTGTTGGCTTGGCTATGTGTTTTGTGTATCCTGGCTATGTGTAAGCCTGCTAGTTCCCTTATTCCTTGGAGAATCATGCCCAGCTCGGGGGTGGTAGCGCTGCTGAGAGATTAAGGAGCACGCTGGCCTATGGTTGGGTGGAACATTGCAGCGACGTAGCTGGTTGCGGATCGAGTTCATCATAAGATAAGTGATCTTGTGTATTCTACCCCTGCAATTCTATATTTACTATTAATTAAATAGAAATGAACATGTTTAGTGAATGCTTGCTTAAATATATGATGTTTCTGTTGTGTATGTTAAATGAATGCATCTGTGTGTGTTAAACAATGGCATTTGTGCATGGTTTACCATAATGCATTCCTGGCAGCATTCTGTTTAGGCAATTTTTATGCCTGTACATGTTCATGGGCGGTTAGCCCGGTCTAAGAAGCGTGTAGTCGCGTCCTCTACGCCAGTCGGAGGCATGAGGACGTGACAACATTCATATCTGTTACTGGCAAAAATTGTTTTTAGACCAATAAAGAACAAGCCAACACAATCTCATAAAATAAAACTAAGTAAAATAGGTTTTTAGGGTTTTGGTTTTACAATTTCTTAACAAGAGGGTAAAATCTCATCAGGCTAAGACAAACACAAAATCATGTAACAATGAAGGACTGAGATGCATAAAATATGAAATATAAACCAGAAACAAAATAAGCACAATACTGAATTTCATCCACAGTTCACTAGCATTTCATGAATAATAACCTCAAACAAGAAATGATTCTGTCAACTGAGTGATTACATAAACCATAAATAAAACCAACAAATAGAGTAAAATGGGCTTATAGCTTGCATATATGTCATAATCAGTTATCAAAAATACATAAGAGTTTTTGAACTTAGCTTTGTATATAGTAGCTTGAAAGCCTCCCCTTGTACAAAAATTTGAACCCTTACTGATTCTAAATTCTTGCTTTTATATTGGTTACATCAAGAAAACAATTATATAACTAAATAACTACCTTCTAGGTCATAGAATCGAAACACTAGTAAGGTAAAAACAAACTAATATCTTTACAAAAGTTAACTAAAAGACACCTTTCATCAATAGACTTTTAAATATCTTTGGTAGCTTCAGCCAAAAGTGTTATTCCCTCTAAAGATTGAGTCTTCCTTCTGGTTCTCTACTGCTCAGTTTCTAGGTCTTCAACTCTTTTTGATAAATCTTGATTTTGCTGAGTTACTTCTTGGATAGACTGCTACAGTTCTGCACATAAGTTTTGTGTTTGCCTTTTCCTCTTCAATGCTTCCTTCGAAACCACAATCAATTCTTGATAATGGCTGTTAATCTCCTCAAGATCTTTTCTTAATCCTTTATTTTCCATTACTAATCCTTAATTTGTTTCTTACAGAAAGTTTATTTGGTATTTGTACTTCTTGATACATTTATGAAGATTTTCATTCTCAGAATCTATACATTTCCCTTCTTGGAAGGAAGAAGTTCCCTTTGATAACGAAGGGACATTCAACTTCTTAAAAATATCCTCATCATCCTCTTCAAACTTGAAAACATCTGTCACTACAGGAACATTTGGATATTTGACATCTTCAAAATTGCACTGGATTGATGGCTCTACAATTTTCCCTTTCCCTGTATATGATTCTAACATCACTGAATGATATTTCCTAGTATAAACTTGTTGAGGCTAAGACTTTCCTTTTTTCCAATATCTTCTAGCTATTCTGGAACTTTATTTTTTACGAGAGATGAATCGACAATCAAAGAATCTTGTTTCTTACTCTTGACTTTTTTAGCATTCAACCTTTCATCCTCTTCAAAATCCTCTTGAGAAGAGGAATCTTCTGATGTTGTAATCTTTTCGTGAGCTAGATTGGGATTTTTTTTTTAAATCATGTTTAACCTCAACTTGTTCTTAGGTCTCGTTTTAGGTCTCCATCCTACTCCAACTTCTCCCAAAATACTCAAATATTTACCTTGATGTTTTATAGTTGCAAGTTGAACAACTTCTCTTTTAACTCCTTTCATGACTAGCTTTTCTTCAAACCCTTAATTTATCAAGTACTGGGATTTCCCTTCTTTCTTCATGTACATCTGTAGGAGTTTGTTCTTGTTCTACAAAAAATTTACCTTCTTCCTGGTTTGTATCTTCATCAAAGGTATTTGTTATGTCATCTTCATTGATCTCTGCTACATCTTCCAAATTCCGCACTTGAAGTTTCAACTGATCATCTTCACCATTCTTCTTTTGTGGTCCACCTACAGGCTCTTCAAGTTTCTGTGTTGAAGACTCCACTTGAGTAGTCTGTTCTTCCATTTCAATAACGAATTCTTTCTTCAAATTTTTAACAAGGCTGTGGGATTTATTCACCTATCTCCTTTTTAACTGGCCTTCCTTTTTGCTTTGAAACCCTGGCCAGAACAAAAAATAATCCCAATTATTTCCTTTCTTTTGGAGCACAGTACTGATGATCAATTTTATCAAACCATGATAAAAAATGGACTGTTTAGTGTGATCTTGATGCTCCCTTACTCTGCTTGACATTTTCTGTAAACTTTTAAGGAAAAAGAAGGGAAGATTCATCTTTGACTCTTGATTTAAGTGCTGTGAAAACCTGATATGATATTTAAAAATAGAGGAATATCTTCCCTCACAGGTTATATAAGTCTGCAAAATCTTAATTGTCTCTCTCCATTTAGGCTTGAAATTCTGTATGTGAACCCCCTTACCCCAATTTTCTACAACATCAGGTAGGAGGAAATTCTCTATATTAAAAGCAAAAGGCACTTTCTTGAACCAAAACTCACCCTCATCAGCAATGCCTATAGCTTTTGCTATTAACTCTCTAGTCAATTCAATTTTTAGGGTATTAAACAAGACTGTGTGTTTCTCTAATCCTTGAGTGAATCCATATGAAACCTCTGAATGATAACCATCAATTTTCTCAAAATATTGAAACCAGCCTGTCTTTTGGAACAATTTTGCACACTCAGGGAAGGTTTTATCCCATTTCATGTATGAAGGCTCAGCCCTATTTGTCTTCCCACTTCTCTTCATCTTTTGTATTGAACCTTAACTGCTTCTCCTTCAGAAAATATTTAAAACTATTTGAAAGTATGTTACTTAAACAATAAACCAGAAGTTGAGAAAATTTAGAACCCTAGTGTTATAGCGGATTTCACCACACTAGGTGAATCACACATTGTATGGCCTTCCCTTGTCCCGTTGCAGACTCATTAGCCCCTATGGACCACTTTATATCTTTTGATGTTACCTTGATCATCCCTAAAAACATTAGAATATTGATATACGCGACTTTTTCCCCGATAACCGTGTACATACGCGGATATTCCCTCTACAGTCGCGTACATCGGGATGTGTGCATAGTCCAAAACATTTTGGAGTTTTCCTTGACTTGGATCCGACTCATATGACTCTTGGCCTTCCATATGCCTTGAGATCGCACGGATTCGACCTTTCAATATCCCTTTGAAAAGCTATATAAGGAACCTCTTGGTACATTGAAAGCATAAGAGAGAATTGAGAGTAACAAAACTATAGTCCATTGTTGCCAGAACTTTATGCTTGAGTCTGCATCCCTTTATCCCTTGGAGCACTGTTGTGTTCTTCCCAAGCTTTCCTTTTGTTAGTAAGCTTGCTATCGAAGTGATGGAGGATTGAGGTGGTGGAGGCCCAAGTGGGGGATTCAGTTTCTCCGATTCGCAGATGTGCCGTCAGAGGTTGTCACTTGTAAACTCTGATTCATATTAATAGAAATATCTTTTCCTGTCCATTAATGTGTATTTGAATGAATATTGTATCCATTGGAATATGTCAAATGCTTTTACATTATTGGTTATATATGCTATAATAGATCTAACACCATGAAATATAGTATGCTTGTATTGTTTACTTTTTGTTGAGGACGTGCTATAACAATTCAAGCTGAAGATTGGAAAGCTCAATGGGGATCTACTTCAACCATCCGGAATAAGGTATGAGGTTCGATCCTTTAGCGTTAGATTGTTTATTTCTATTGCATATTGGGAAAGATTGATTTCTGGAGTCTAGCTGTCTGTTGTGGTACCCCAAGCCATAGGA